>VWZK01010880.1:408986-575099 GCA_013396935.1 Baryphthengus martii | reverse complement strand
GCTGCCCCGCCGCGCTCCCGAGCGCAGGCCTGCCGCCGAGACTGGGGCTTGCTCCTGGGAGCGACAGCGCTTCGATGGGAACTGGGGGTCCTGTTGTGGGTACAACCGTCCGTCCTCAACGTTGTGCTGCCTTCGCGCTGCCGGGAAAATGATCTAAGGCGACCCGAGCTCGATAGGATCAAAAGATGTTTCGTTATCAGAACGCGTAGGGAAAGAGAGCGCATCAGTCACCGCCGGGGAGCCTTCCTCCAGCAGGACGGGAGCGTGGGAAGAAGCGGGGAGAGCGGCGCTGCCTCTGAGCTGAAGTGATTGAAAAGCTTTAAATGCATGTTACACGTAATACACGCAACTTCTTGTCTATCATAAAAAGTAATCGACGAGGAAAGACCAATTGCCAGCGCTATAAATCAGATTGTACGTTAGGCAAACGCCACCCCTGCCGACCTTGGCTCTCGGAAGGCTTTACATCATCGCAGCTCTGATAGATGATGCACGTTCACAAATCAATCTCTCCATCAGTTATAACCCATCTCTGAAGCTGCCACGGGTGTCCCCGATGCGCTTGCACCAGAGCATTGTTTCCCTCTCGCTCCAGCCTGTTCCAGGTCCCGTTCTTTCTGTTCTGTACCCCAGACGGGGAAGATGTCGTTGTTTATTATTGCTCAGATCCTTTTTATAACTTGGATTTTTTACAGTCAGTTCTTAAATTCATAGTAGGAAGTTACCTGATCCTCAAAGCTATAGAAAAGCCTCGATAAATCTTTGCATAATTAGAAGGAAAATTCTTTTATAGCTGGTCTTGGGCTGCTGCCACGTGCATTCTTAGCAGAGGATTATTACAAACTGATACCTGATAGGAGCACAGGGGTTTGTCTCCTGTGAGAGTGCATCTATAAAGCACCATCTCCATTGGCATCTGGTGTCTTTCTCCGTGGCCCAGCTCATCTGAGAATAAACTGTAGTCCAGAATGCAGCGATCGCTACCCCAGCCGTGCCGGATGTGCGCTGGGGCTTGTCTGACCGACACGGGACCTCAGTTGCCGCAAGGCGGCAAGTTGTGAGTGAAGGCAACTCAAAGCTTTCACTTTTCCCTGGCCAGAGGAAGCCCAGAATAAACAGCAAAGCCCTCTGAGGCAGGTCTAAGTAGGGTTTAGGGATTAACTGTAAAGCACCTCGTCCTCTGAAGCGCGTCCTTTAGTGCTGGCAAAGCCAGCTAATGGTCTCCACGATATTTTCCTTGTTTTGACTTTCTTTTTCTTTTCTATTAGCTGTTTCTGCCAGCTGTTCTGGCTATGTGGTAGGCCAATAGCAAAGTAAATCTCTTATCTCCAGCAGAGAGGACTTCAGCCTGGTTTTCGTTTTACAGGCCTTAGTGTAGCAGTTACCTGCAATTTTCCTCTTGTGCTTGGAGTATTTTGCACTCCAACTTACCTCTTACAAAGACAGACTGTTTCATTACGGATGAACTTGTCCAATCCAATTTTAAAGCTTCTGTTCCCAGGGAAATCGGTAATCTAATGCTATTTTGTTGCAAAAAAAACAAAAAAGAAAGAGCCATCCCTGAAGCAGGGAGGAAATGGCTATGGAGCCAGTAACCTTTAGCAACCAGTGAAAAAAAACCCTATGGGGAGCTATACATTGCTCTCAAGAGGAAGCACAGAGCCCAGGTGGACTTTGAGCTGTGGTAACAGGATCCAGGGAACAGGATGAAGGTCTGCTGAGTCACAGAAGTGTTTTTGCAGGAGAAGTCACTCGAACAGATCCCAGTGAGAGATGTAGGTATCAGGATATCCAGGATAATCTGTAGCATGTACTGGGAAGCCTGGGAGCTTGGTGAGAAAAAAACCCTGGAGCTGGGGAATTTTAAGGTAGGAAACTTGCCAGCTAAGTTATGCCCAGGATTAAGAAGATGAGCTTAAGTGATTTGTTTATTTTTATCTGGCTCTGTACGCTTCCTGAGTACAGCCTTCGTTCTGGCACCAGTGGCAGTCAGCGATACTCTTGTGTGCAGGGGTAATTTAGGGCTTTACCTCGCTCAGAAACAGATTGGAAATTTAGGGTTTTTCCAGCTTAATCTTTAAAAACCGGATCTTTCCTTCCCCAGATGCCTTTGAGCTTTCTGCCTCAGGCTTGCCACCGAGCAATAGAAGCAGACCGAGCTGCTGGTTTGGGATCTGATTTGCAGAAGTTGCAATCTGTGCAAGACTCAGTTCTAGCAGAATAGAGGGGCAGGTAGCCACAGGATATCCTGCCTGTGGATTGAGAACCACCTTCCCTGCTGGTACAATTCACAGTAATTCCTTGGGAGCAGCGGCACCGTTTCCTAGCCTCACATCATTGTTCTCTGACTGTACCTAGTTTCTTGTGTAGATGAGCATTTTTGATCCCATTCCTACTCAAGCAGCCACCTTTTAAATATGGCAGTTAGGCACTTTGAGCTTATTTCTCCTACTTTGAGCTTATTTCTCCTACTTTGAGCTGCGTTACCTTCACAGAAGCTCTGCTATTGCTGAACCACCTTCTGGATGGGTATGTGACAACCTCCATGCTCAGCACTACTTTTTTCCAAGTGGTTTGACCATAAAAGCACATGGTGCTCCTGGGCCGAAGGCAGAAAATATCTAATGCAGACTTCCTTTTCCAGGTATTACCCCTGCCTGCTGCCGGCTCTTTCAGAGCCCTGTGAGAATGCCGTGCTACACAGGTACCCTCTCTGCTTGTCAGCCAGCCTGTACAGTATCCTGGAAGTCTTAGGTTTAGTTGCTTTTTAGTCTTCTTGTCTTGTGCTGGAGGACAGGTAGTCGCTGCAGGCTCCTGGTGAGCAATCCCTATAAGACACGAGTTTCTGAGATGTCCTCACCCTCTGCTAATACCCACTCTGCACGTAGCCTAGAATACAGCCAGAGGCTTAGATATTTCCCTCTTCTCCGAATGTGACATTTCTCTCCAATGTGTGGGTCACTCTGGCCTTCTCGAGATGGGAATTCATCCCTCACATCTGGCTGTGAAAACGTCTCAGAGGAACAAGCTGCTATTGTCTAACTCCTCTGTGTATTCAGAGCTGTGGAGCTGAGATGGTCTGCTGGAGACAGTGTAATTGCTTTGGATCTGGAGTAGCTGATAACATGTCTTCTTGGTTCAGCCAGAATGAAACGGGGGGCCATGTAAGGCTACAGGAGGTAGTTCTTTGCATGCAGCAACTGACCCAAATGGAGCTGTGACAGCATGAGTACTCCAGCTGGTACGTGCTGTGGCACCTGGTATTGCCTTTGCTCCGGTCCTTTTGGCAAATAACATATTGAGGAGTTACTGTAAATAGTGAGGCAGGCAGAGGTAAGTTTGTGATGACAGCTGACTTGTGGTGAATATAATCCAGGGGGTTCCTTTAAACTAAGGAAAATCACCTCCGTTCACAGCAAACAGATGAGGGTTCTTTATGTTTTCCGTGCATGGAGTCGGAAGGTATCGGAGACCATGAGACCATCAGGGCAGCGACACTGAAAGGCAGCCGCTGCTGGAGCGAGGATCTGGAGATCAGCCAGCAGATGTCACCCCACTGCAAAACAGGGAGATCTTACGTTGCAGAAGCTATGAAAGTGTTCGCTAGCATTGAGTGAAAACTTGCCAGTCTTGTACTTTTGGCCAGTTAGTTTGGTGACCTCTGCCTGAGCGGTGCTACGTTTCAGTTGCAGAGGGTGGCAGAGTGGCTTGGGGCGTTCGGGATGGAAGCTGCTAGCGAAATGAATATTAAATACACATCCTGGGCAGATCTTGCTTCTGCTTTATGGTCTTCTGAAAAACCTGTGAGCTCTACATGACAAAGAGCATGGTTTACTTAAGAAGTAGAAAGGTCAGAGCTGATCCTGCCAAGTAGGGTCAAATGAGCAGCGTGTCTTAGGAGGACAGATTACTAGAGACTGGGTGCTCGGATGTCTCTCTTTCTCTTCTAGGTTTAACTGGAGTGAGCTGATCCCTCTGCGGTTATGGGGGAGGACCCTAGGCTTGCAGACAGAAAACTCCCAGTTCCTGCTGGAGGGCATGCCTTTCCGTATATTTGGAGGTTCAATGCACTATTTCCGAGTCCCCAGGGAATACTGGGAAGATCGCATGCTGAAGATGAAAGCATGTGGCTTAAACACCCTCACCACGTAAGTGTCCTCACTCCCGAGGCTCCGTCACACGTACCTTGCAGCCTCTCCCCTTTTCCACAGCTGTTGGTGGGACTTTGTTGTTCATTCCAGTGGGTCATAACTATGTCTTTCTGTATTTGTTATTACGAGAAAAGGCACAGAAAGGAGTAGTGGGGATTCTGGTTTTCTTTAACCGTCACACACTGCGGTATCCTCAGATAGTGACTGGAACAGATGTCCGTCAGGCACTCTGGAAAGTGCCTTCTTAATGCTGACCCACTGAGGCTCTGCAACGGCCATTCAGCGTGGCTGTAGTTTAGACATCGCTCTGGTGTGGAGAATGAGAGAGAAGCCTTGTGAGAGACCACGTTTGTCGGTCTTGAGAAACCCAGATATTGCAGAGTACAGGAAAAGAGTGCAACAGAGTAAGGAGTTGTATGAAAAATGAAAGAAAGGTCCAAGTAAGATGCAAATGGACACTTGTAGTGTGTACCGGCAGTAACCGCGGGTTCTTTTAGTGACTACCAAAGGGAGCGTGTAGTTTTTTCTGTGCTTCACAACTGCTGTGCTCTTTTCAGCCCTTGACCTCCACTGCCCTAACTGCATTGCAGGTACGTGCCGTGGAACCTTCACGAACAAGAAAGAGGGAAGTTTGACTTCAGTCAAAACCTGGATCTAGAGTATGTGGTACAGACAGCTCTGTCATTAAATACGCCTGTTTGGAGGGAGGGTGTTTGTGTCGGTTCTGGGTGAAGATGTCATTTCCAGCTCCTGAAGTGAAGCCTCTACCTTGATCAGGCAATGGTGACTCTCATTCCTTCCCCTGCTTTCTGGAATCCTGGGAACTTACAGGTTTAGTACCAATCCAGTACAGTTGCTCCATCAAGCAATGCTATTTGGGTTTTGGTACCTACACTTCACGGTGCTTGGTGTATTAGGAACGCATGGTGTCAGGATCCTGCGGTCAGATGGTAATTAAACTGTCTGGATCTCTAGGGCCTTCCTTTCGCTGGCAGCTAAAAATGGACTGTGGGTGATTCTGCGTCCTGGACCTTATATCTGCTCTGAATGGGACCTTGGTGGTCTGCCCAGGTAAGGGTGTCAATACTGCAGGTGAGGAAAGAGCTTGAGACTGTGGAAAAAATACCCCAAACCCCTGATGGGAATATTTCTTTTCTGTGTCCCCAGAGCAGGTGAATACTCATTATGTTACTGAGCTCTCCTAAGCAGTATGCATAATAAGCCTGGAATCAGATTACATTTTTTTGAGTGGTTATTCTATAAAATAATAATTCTGTTGCGGCATAATGGTTACAGCAAGAAAATAGAATTGGGGAAGTCCATCTTCTATGGCTGGTGCAACTTGACTGGGAACCGTAGTATTTGCAGCTTGATGTGAGAATTTGGTTCATCTCAGGTTCATTTGAAAAGTCCTCCTGGAATGTAGCTATTATATGGCTGGCAGTAATAAGGATCCATACCTTTTCCAGCCTCCTGCTTTTTTCTCCTACAGCACACGGCTCTCTGGTAAGAGGCTTTAGGGCCCAGTTGAATACGTCAGCAGTGAGACTTGCCTGGTTACTAGATCCCAGTGGAACCAGTGCCAGGTTACATACCACTTGTTTTCGTTACCTTTGCAGAGCACAAACCTCAGTGGACACACTTGACAAAATTTGGGGATTACTTCTTTTAATCTTTTCACTTTTCAGAATGCCCTGCCTTTGGCACTTGAGAGTTCAGGTGTAGAATGGTGAAGATGTCAGGGACTCACGAGCACGTCTCTCCTTGTGAGCAGAGGCAGGAGCCAGCTCTATGTTAGATGATGAGAAGTGCCTCTATTGTCCACTGTTGCCACATGACCCATGTGGATTTTTATCAGATAAAAGATTCTGATAAAGAGCAACAGTACTATTCTCATTTTACAGATAGAGCCGATGATTTTGTAATCACCGAGCTGCACAGAGCAGACCGGAGCTGACTCTTTCAGACCTCTGGAAGCACTCTTAGTTATTTCCTCCTTTTGCAGAGACAAGGAAGATACAAGCTCACTCTGCTTAAATTGTTATAGCCCTACATTGTTCTGCTCTTAAACAAATTGCCCTTTTTTGTGTTAGCCCCAAACCAGCAAACTGAGTCTTGTAAATCAGCAGTAGAAACCATGGGAACAATTCCCAGAAGGTTTGTTTTGAGCGATGATGACGGTTTTATGAGGGTGCACTTGGCTGTAGAGTGCCCTTGGGGATGCAGAGAATTCCAGAGTCACCTTTAGAGTGGTAAGTTTAGCCCTTGAAATCTTACTGGGAAAATTAACGAAAGGAGCTCGGGCCCAAAATACCCAAGCAAAAGAAGGGGAACAGCTTGGCAGTTGCAGCCTCACGTGGTGTCATTCTCTTACTGATGACATTGTGCGTACCTGCACCCGAATGTGACTTGATGTCGGTGGGTGGTGTTACCTCTGGACAGGAGACTCTAGTAGATTCTCTTTGCTGCTTTTCTCATAGCTGGCTACTGCGGGACCCAGAGATGCAACTGAGGACAACGTACAAGGGCTTCACAGAAGCTGTGGATGCCTATTTTGATCACCTCATGCCTATTGTGGTCCCTCTTCAGGCAAGTACATTCCAGTACCCTCTCGGTCCACATGTGGGGACGGTCTCCACGGATGAGTGCGAGCTGTGTGTAAGGGCAGCAGGTTGAAGTAATAACAGCTTCACTTTAGGAACCAGTACAGACTGTAGTTGTGTGTCAGCTCTCCAGATGTAACCATGCACAGGCTTTGGGAGGACGAGAGGGTGGAGCTGAGTCCGCCTGACACTTGTGTATCCTTCCTGCAAGCCAGTGCCACTGCGATTTCAGTCTCTCTGATTAGAAATCATGGTGAACAACTTCTCCTTTCTGTTCCCAACAGTACAAGAAAGGTGGTCCCATCATTGCAGTGCAAGTGGAGAATGAATATGGTTCCTACGCCAAAGACCCAAACTACATGGCCTATGTTAAAATGGTAATGTTGGCGCATTTACTTGTTTCTGTGGTGAATCTCTCTCATAAACCACCTTCTTTACAGTGTTTTATTTCTTCTGAATAACTTTTGAGCGTGGCTTCAGAAACCCTTGAAAGTGTCAGTGCATAATCCAGCTGCATTTCCCTTCTGTGTCTTCCCATAGTGGAAGCGATGGCCTGTGACCCTCTCAGTACTGATAAGCCTGGGTCCTTATGTCTTCCAGGGAAGAGGGTGATAGGGAGATGGGGGAGAAGCTGTAATGCATAGGTGGCCTTGAAGAAGCAGTCTCCTGCTGGTGTTGACTTTGCTGGGAGGAAGGTTTATGTGAACAAGCCACTAGCACACTCCTGAACTTGTGTAATCTGGAGCTCAGCATCAGGCAGGTTAATTTGCCTAATGCCTCCCTTACCCTTGTCAGAGACTAAACTGTGCCCTGGCTCCTGCCTCTGAACTGAGTGACAGAGAGTTGGCCAGTGCCCAAGGAGGGCAGGTTATCCTGGTGGATCTCACACGAGTTCGACTTGTTCGTTTGTCCCCAGTACAGTTGCAAGGCAGTTAACCAGATCTGCAGCTTGTCTCACAAGGTTCATTGTTTGATTTCCTCTCCCTGAATGCTTAGAAGCGTTTCTGCATGCGAGAGGTTACCCATCCAGCGGTGTGTGCTGTAAATTGTATGTTCCCTGCTCTTCTGCTACAGCATTATCAGATCCTTCTGAAACCCTTTGGATACCCCAGCTTTGCCCTGAGCACCCTGAGGTTAGCTCTGCCTCACGTTGTCCCGTGGCTCAAGGTATGCAGAGGCTCTTCAACCAAATAAATCGTGTGGCAGGAGTCCCAAGCTGCTTAGAGGTGCCTGCTCCTGCACTAACTCCACCTCGTGGAGTGATTTAACATTGCTTAGAAGATTAAATGGGAAGCATACATAGGAACAAGTTAAAGAGTTACTTGCCAATCTGACCCAATAACATCAAAATTGGTATACCTACATAGCTGCCCTCCCTGTGTCCCACCAGTGACAAGCACAGAAGCAAGAGCCCTAAACAGGTGGGGCAGAGAGCCTGTTGTGTTGGAACAGCCTGTGATTCGGTGCTGGCTTTTCTGTACCTCAGTGATGAAAGAGCTTGTGATGTTTCACAGACTTGTCAGAACAGATTCCCTCGCCTGGCCTGTGGGTGTATTTTTGCAGTGCTGTTTGCATCAGATTCTGGTATTGTGTGCAACTTACATTTGAGGAAGTATATTACAGTGGTTAAAGAGGAAAATGTGGGAAAACAGGATTTGCAGGACTTCTTTTTTGGTTGGAGTGGGATCTAAGGTGAGGTGGAACTCCTAGTCTTTGTTCTGGTTTGAGCCTTGAGCTTTGAATGTGGCAAGTTGATTGATTCACATCTGCTTCTAGCATATATCACAATGATGCTAACTTCCTGGAATTAATATACCCATTAAAAAAAAACCCCACAACTCACACAAAACCTGAAATCCCTGTCCTTTTCTCACTCCTTTGGATGCAGTGCCTTTGCCTTCCAAAACATGAAGGCCATGAAAGAGTGTATTGACACCTCCCTCCCCACACAGGACACGAGCTGGGATTAGCTGAGCACGCACCTGCAGCTGCCTCAGACGCTGCTTCTATTCCTGGTCTCTCTGCTGCACCCTGAAATCCTGTAATGCATTTCAATGTGTGGCAGCTCATTGGGAAGTATTAATGCAGTGCTCAAAGAACTATCTTAATAAAATCTGTTAGAAATTCCAGTTCTCTCAGTAGCTGAGTTTTGTTAGATACCAGCATCTGTTCAAGTACCAACGATAGGTGGGTAAAGTAACCAGGTTGTCTTCACTTGGAATTGGGTTTGGCTTTAAACTCAGCGTTGTAATGTGTCTTTATCACCATTTTATGGTTAATAATTTAGAATTAAGAGGCTGAAGCTCCCTGGAGCTGAGGGAGTGGCTGCCAGTGCATGTACAGTGAAAAGGGGGGTTAATTTGCAGCTAGGATTTCCTAATCTCTCCTCCAAACATCAGCCACTGGTCTTCAGAAAAAACAGCTCTGAGAGAACAATTCCCATGGGAAGAACCTTGTGTATGCATAAGCATTTAAAAAACCTTCGAGTGCTATTTTATGCAGTGCTGTGATATTGAAGAACCAGTAAGTTCATTCAGACTTGACTATTTAAGAACACAGGTACCTGAGCTGTCCTCTGATGGCATTCACTGGCAAACCAGCTATTTTCTCCCTTCAGCTTCCGTTGTTAGACAGTCAGGAAGGATGAGCAGCTTTTCTTTATCTTCTTCCATGTGAAGCTCTCTTTTGATGGAAGGCAGTGAAGCTATTTATTGAACTGGTCTCAGAAGATGATAAAATCCTGAAGTTTGATGCATCAGTGAGAAACCAATCCAGCTTTCTAAAACAAAATAAGATTTTTTCAGTTGTCTTTAGGCTGGAAAAAGTAGGCAGGGAAGCTTCAGGAGGAATGGGGGATGTCACAGGAATAATATTTCTAACCAAGCCACTACCGGTACCAAGCTATCCCCAGAGAAGCTGATAACGAACTTTAATGCTTTAATATGCTGACAAATACTAAACTCAGGCTGTTAACACAATGGCTTTTCCCCTTTTTAATGTAGGCCCTGCTAAACAGAGGGATTGTGGAACTGTTGATGACCTCAGACAACAAGAACGGGCTGTCATTTGGCCTAGTGGAAGGAGGTATGTACTTGTAGGAGAGCAAGGTAAGAGTGTGTTCTTGTTCTTCCTCTGGGGCAGCTGAAGAAACGCAGCCTTCAAATGAGAGCAGAACGTTTTCTTCACCGTGCTGCGCCCATCGCCTGTGTTCCGCTTGTGGTAGGAGCTGCACCCACAGAGGAGGGACCCTCTTAGCTGGACACAACCAACCCAGTCCCTTCTTAGAAAGGTTTAGAGCAATTTTTTCAACATGAAAATTTGTATTTTTTTTCGGTGTGCAGCAGTTTCCAACCTTGACCACAGAGAGTCACTCTCTCCCTGCCGGCGAGCTGCCGTGCAGCAGGGCTGCTGTGGAAATGCCCGTCAAGCCCTCGCCCTCTTCCCTGGGAATGTTCACTCCCTCAGAGCTCGCTCTTCGTTGCAGTTGTCTTCTCCAGCGTGTTGCATGCTGAGAGCTCTTTGATACCAATTTGCGTCTTAGATGTCACAACAACCTGCTCATTAGAGTCGACGTGTCAAGTAATCAGATGCGGGGAATAACTGGGGCTCCAAGCGGTAGCGCAGCAAGGTGGTTATGAAAGTGCTAAAGGAGGGAGAACCGAATCCATAGTAGAAATGGGTTAAGAAGACAGAAGGTTCCACGCTAGAGCTGAAAACTAACGCAGGGATTCGGTGATTCTGTTTGTTCTGTTCGTCAGTGGTGTACCAGTTTCTTTCCAAGAAGCACTTGTAGGTTCCTGTTAATGCCAGGAGCAGTCAGCCTGGTGCTCGGCAGAGAAAACTCGCTGTTGTTGAAGGACCTTAGACTACAGCGTTGTAGCCCCTGTTCAGTGGTTGTAGCACATTTGCTACAGGAGGAGGAGAGCTTTTGCTCTTGCTGTGGGTCCCTTCACGCTCAGGTGTATAATGGGGGGACTGGTTCTCCACACCTCTACACCGTTTTCAGTGGTGTGCTGTTAAATCTGTATGAAGAGCGGAATTGGGCATGTTCACCTTCAGGATTGCCAGCCACTGTATGACATCAATGCTAAATCCACAATTTATTTTGTTCTCCCACAGTGTTTGCTTGTGCCAAATTCTTCAGCTCAGCACACTACATAGTTCAGCCTATTAAAATCATGGTATAAATAGTGAGAAGTGAGCTTTTGCTTCTGTAAATATTCTGTTTGAAGTGCTCTGACACAACTAGGGCTGGATTTGATACCGGCTGTCATGTAAGAAGTCAATTTTTAATACAGAATCATATCATTGCTTCTGCATTTTCCAAGTTTCTTGGGAGAAATATTATCAGTGTGACCGAGGGCTAGAGAAGTATGAAAATAGTTCAAATGTGTACCAGGGGCTGGGGCATTGATACCAGATTAGTGTCTTCTGATGCATCAGCTCCTGCAGGCAGGTCTTCCCCCTCCAGTGCTTGAAGGTCACGCGGCGACTTTCGCTGTACATGTGGCACACACAGACTAGTTGCTGGTTCCCCCCGTGCTGCACAGGGCAGGAGCACAGATAAGTCCTGTAATTACAGTTTCTATCTGGTTCACTCGTACTGTGGTTTCTCTCACCCACCCCCACAGACATGACAAGCTGTAAGATATTGCCTGGGTAGTGATTCCTGCAGCTAAAGCCTGGGAGATCAGTGTGGCATCCAGATAGGACTTTCTAATAATAAGTTTGCCTTTATGTGGTGCCTTTTATCTGAGGATCTCCAAGTCCTTTACAGCCTCTAATTGAAGCTTGCGACACCCCATGAGCTGCTCTGATGCTCTCTCTTTCTAGGATCTCTCAACATTAGAACTAAAAAGATGGCCTGCAAGTATTCCAGTGTGTGCTGAGGTCCAGTTAGCTTCTGCATACAAAGTGAAGACTTTGATGGGAAATTTCTGAGGAGGTTGAATTGGTGGTTTAGAAGATGTTCCGGTTCCCCCTAAGCTTGTGGTGGGCTGATTCCTAAGAAGACGGTCCCCTAAGCATGTATGTGTCTAATTACTAAAACCTTTGTCTTTTCCTAATAGCACTAGCCACTGTTAACTTTCAGAAACTGGAGCCTGGGCTACTCAAATACCTGGACACAGTGCAGGTAAGATGCAGAAGAGCTTTGTTCACTTTGATTTTCCAGGACAGCCTTAGAAATGGAGCCCTGACAGTCTGTTTTGGTTTTGTGTGTCAGGAGTATTGGCTCCACTAGGCATTTGGTCCTATTTCTGCTGGGACCTGCAGCAGCACCTGTCAGGGGAACACTTTGATTTCAGAAGCGCTTCCACAGCAACTTCACAAAACACCTTCCCCACGGCGCAGTCCCAGGCTCTTCCTGCCTTCTCTGCAGCCTCCCTGGCATTTCCCGGTGCTCGCCGCAGAAAAGCATTGAAATTTAGTCTGTCGCTTCAACATCTTTAACCCCCTGTGCTGTCAGAGATGTGAATCAGGGGTAGGGAATTGCCTAATGAACACTTGATGTGAAAAGTGTCTTGATTGTGTGATGAGGGCATAGTGAGAGAATAACAAGTTTTGCTTTTTTAGCGACAGGTTCTCTCTCTCTTTGCATCCTGTGTCCTCTTTTCCCTGTTGCTCTGCTTACTCCAAATGTCGGCCTGGAAAAATGTGAACAAGTGACATGTGCCCCAGGCTGTGATCGATTCTCTTCTGATCTCTTCCCTTGGCTTTTGCCTGGGCTGCAAAAGGAGACCTTGCTGCCGGCATGGTGAACGTTGAATTCCACTGCTTTGATTTGTTTTCCTTTCCTATACAGGCGAAAGAGGCTCTGCTGCGTGCGCTTTTGCCTTCTTTAGCTCTTACAAAATTCCCCAAACTCTGCAAATGAACAGAAGGCGGCACCTTCCCCACCAAATGAATACACAAATGCAGCACGGTCCAATAAAAGCAGCTCCTGTTTTGCCACACTTACTAATTACAAGATAGGAAGCCTGTCATTCATATTTGTAAAGATTCTGAAGCTGTGTTATCTTTTCCTTCTTGTGGTCTTTTATTTCAGAGGGTGATAAACCTCCTTCTTTGACTAGTTTACTGGGATGGGATTGATTAAACATATTTTCAAGAGCTGGTCTGAAGCTGGAACAGTTAGACTATTACAGGCACCTGCAGTTGTTTCCTCCTAATGAAACACGAGTTTCTTTAATGCCACTTACCTTGGACATTTCATGTGGCATCAGATAAAGCCCCTGTCAAATAAAGGGCAAAATTGCCTTGACTAGAAATAAATACCATGAGGAGAGAGTGCCAGCCAGGCTGAGAACACGTCGTCCTGTCCGGTGTGATGGGGCCGGGTGGAATTCTACAGGAGCCGAGGGAGCTGGCAGGCGGTGACAAATGGGAAGCAATTGCTCTGTGTGCAGAGCCTTTTTAATGAAGACCTAATTCCTGCAAAGGCTAATTCTTTCCTGCCAACACCATATGCAGCATTAAAAAGGCATTAAGCCGCTAAGGTCTGCTGTTCCTACCTTGGCAAGCGCTGGCTGCGGTGCACCTGCAAACTCTCAGCTGGCAGTGGCAGAGCTGATAAGCAGACATTTATAAATGTGTAGTTCTAGCGGAAGCTAAATGCTGACAGTTGGTTTGTCTTTTTGCTACAGTTCTACCAAGCAGCAGTATCCAGAACTGTTCGGTACCGCCCGGCGGTGCGCCGTGGTTCTTGCTTTGCTTGCCTGTTCTGGGCATTGCTGGCCCACAGCATCTTTTTCCTCGCTCATTCAGAGCTCCTCCTTAGCTGTTTATATTTTTGAGAAGAAAACACTCTTGTAAACCGTGCTGCCAAAGTGCACTAGAACAGTGCTTCTCTAGCAAACAGGGAGGAGCGCGAGGCTGCCCCGTCTCCGTTGTAACTCTGTGTGTTTGTTCTGATACAGAAAGATCAGCCAAAGATGGTGATGGAGTATTGGACCGGATGGTTTGATAACTGGGGAGGCCCTCACTATGTCTTTGATGCAGATGGTGAGCACCGTGTACTGGGCTTGTAGACAGGAGGGTTTATTTGTCAGCAGACGGTCACGGGAAAACAACAGACAACTTTTTCTGTCCTCCTATAACCTTTGCTGTGCGTTGAGTCTTTGTAAGTGAGTAATATCTCAGGGAGTGGTCACGTTGCTGTGCCCTGGATTTTCTTTAGTAGTGTCAGTAAACAGCAGCTCTTTTTTTTTAAAAACGCGGTATTTTTCTCTTTATTCCTCAAGGAGAGACCCTATGGGGCGTGCAGAGACCCAAACATCTTAAGATACTAGTGTGGATGTGTCCTAAGGCCTCGTGCTACTCCAGATCTAAAGTACAGTGAAGAGAGAGCTATATCAGACTATTTTAATGACTCTCTCATCCTCCTGCAATTGTCTTTGTAATTGGGTTATTGATGTGTTGAGTTTAGGAGTCTGACTGAGTAGTCCTTACAACTCCTCTGCTTAAAACCTGCTCAAGCACATGAGCTTTACCCCTTTTCACCTACAGGAAAGGTATATTTGAATGCGCTAATACGTCCCAGTATGTCAGCAGATATGGGGGCAAAATACTGTAATTACACGGACATGACTGACTGACTGACGAGGCCCAGAATGTTCGTGTCTACTCTGAATTACTGCAAGAGTGTTAACCTGGCTTCTCAGTCTGTGGCCTTCCTGGCACTGCCCTTCCTTTACAGAAATGGTGAATACTGTAGCAAGCGTCCTCAAATTAGGAGCATCCATCAACCTCTACATGTTTCACGGAGGCACCAACTTTGGCTTCATGAACGGTGCTTTGGAGGCTGACGAATACAAGTCGGATGTCACGAGTTACGGTGAGCTTTCTTTGGCGGCCTTGCCCGTGCACCTCTTGTGAGAGTGCGGCTCGCTACCCTTTGGGCTAGTTACAACTGACAGAAGCATTCAGAAATGATCAGCACAACCACTTGGTCATGGAGAGACGAGTTGGAACATAGCTCAGAAGCAAACACCTAACTAAAAGGGGGCTTACATTAGTCTTTCCTGTTTCCAGACCCATTCCAGGATGTGGAGGGTCCCCTCATTCTGAACTGGGAATAGAAGTCACAGATGATGCCTTTGCTTCATGTTCTCTCCATGCTGGCTCTCCTTTCTAGGGAAAGGTGGCGATCCCAGATACAGTTCTGGTTTTTAATTTTTACCAAGTCAAATTGTACCATAAAGCTCTTTTCATCTCAACAGCCCTCTGTTAACATTGTTAATTGTTGACTTAATCCCGTGTGAAATTCTGGATACATGCAAATTCTACCTCTAAAAGTATGTTGCTCCTTGGTGAGTGGCTCTTCTCCAAATTAAGCAGCTCATGGTTGTCTAGCTACATGCACACAGGTAAGAGTGTAAAGGTTTCCATAATATAGACAGTGCCAAGAAAATTGTGTCTTGGGCTTTTAGTTCTCTGATGACAGTGTACATGAAAGCTCTCCCAGAGCTGCTGGATGTTTTTTAACACATAGGTGTTTCTTTTCCAGATTACGACGCTGTGCTGACAGAGGCTGGAGACTATACATCCAAATTTTTCAAGCTCCGACAACTCTTCAGCATGATCATTGGTAATTATAAGTTCAAGAACTTTGTTCTACCTACAGTGTTAAATCACAGACTTGGTTAAACTGGCCCTTCTGCTGTGCCTCCGGTTGGTTGACTGGCTGGGTGCTTTTTCCAAAAGATGGGACGGAGGACCAAAGGAGGGCTGGAGGGGCCTTAAATCTGTGTTGGCTTTCAATCTGAAATATTGTTCCATCTTTCTCTTTCTTTTTGCCTCACAGGCCAGCCTCTTCCTCTCCCTCCCATGATTGAAAGCAAGGCATCATATGGTGCAATCCTGTTGCATCAATACATCTCTCTCTGGGATGTGTTACCATCTCTTTTACAGGTAGTACCACCAATTTGAAGGTATCTTAGTACTAAAACGCATCACCTCTTAGGTAGAAAAGGTGATTAGTGCACTGGCTTTTTATCCCATGAGGATAAGGCTGGGGAAAGTTCTGTCAATGGTATGCAAAGGAGGCAAATCTTTTATCTCATGTTACTTCGGTTCTCTTGGAATTCCAGTTTAGCAAGTCCTTGGCTCCCTTATCTGGTACCTTTTCTTCATTGCTGTAGCTTTCACAGAGTCATAAGGGAATTCAGGTTGGAACCGACCTCGGGAGGCTTACAGGGTAAATGTAACCTGTGGCAGAGGGGAACACCTCTCTGAAATGAATTGCCTCTATGTGGCCTGTCAATGCCGAGAGGCCACTTCTGCCTTTCAATTATTTCTCCTTTGCAGCCCGTTAAGTCAGAGCTTCCTATTAACATGGAGAATCTGCATCTAAATGACAGCAGTGGGCAGTCCTATGGATATGTGCTCTACGAGACCGTCATATTTGGTGGTGGACATCTGCATTCAAGGGACCATGTCCGTGACCGAGCACAGGTAAGGAGCAGAGGGCAACTGGGACTAACTTCAATCAGATGTAAATGCCGTGGTCTTGGCAGCGAGGCAGGAAATGGGTCAACCGTGAAGGAAAAGCTGAAGTTTTAGATCAGAAGTGTGATTTACTCTTTTCAGTTCTAAGCTAAGCCCCAATCCTTATCGCTTATAAATCAGCTTGAAGTTCCAGTCTACTAAAACTTACAGTATCTTTAAGCATCAGAATATTAAATGCTCTGACAAATGTTGTGATTTTTTTTCCCACGTAGACTGAATCAGTGACAGTTGTGGAAGCTGAGTTCTAGTTTCAAACAGAGACAGTTCCCTCCTCAAACACAACTTCAGGAACCTGGGCAACACATGATTATAGTATAATTGATGAGAAGTTGCTCTCCTCTCCTGTGCTCTGTTCTGCAGGTGTTTGTTAACACCATGTATGTTGGTGAGCTGGACTACAACACCGTGGAGCTCTCCCTTCCGGAAGGACAGGTAACGATCTGGAGATTGCTCACAGCAGTCGTATGTGGATAACACAACTGAGACAGCTACAGAGGCAGAGCTCTCAGGAAGGCACCTCCCACCTGGTCTCTCTTTAGCTCTGAGCCTTACCCTGGGGCAGAAGTTGGCAGTAAGAGCAGTGTATTGATTGAGTGCATGTCAACAGAGCTGTGTGTGGCTCCGAGGAGTAGCTGAGTGGGTGGATACGCTCCTTGTTCTTATGACTTGTGGGAGAGCTCTGTGACATAAGCCTGTGCTGTGTCAAACTCCATTTCTGGCTCTGTGGGTGGTATCAAAATGATGCTTAAAAATTCAACAGAAAGAAAACTGTTCTGAAAAGGCTGAGAGTTCCTCAAGTGACATAACTACCTGCAGTAGCCAAGAGGTAGGGGGACACTGTTCCATCTCATAATCCAGAGCTTTAAAGTAAACAGATAAATTGCAACTGCTAAAGGTATTGGTGCCACCTCCCCTCTTAAAACACCTCTACTGACCTCCGGTAACTAAGCATTGTGGATGATACAGCACGTGCTGCGCACTGCTCCAGCTGATGCTCTTCCTTCTTGCTTTTTTTTTACAGGGATTCAGGCAGCTAAGACTCTTGGTCGAGAACCGCGGTCGCGTCAATTATGGCCTGGCATTGAATGAACAGAGGAAAGGTAAGTGAATTCTTTGTTCTCAAACTCTCCTAGATAGTTCTCTGAGTTTAAACACTGTAGAACTCCCTGGTGTGCTTTACACAGAAGCAAACCGAAGCCCCAGCACAGCTCAGGTAGCGCTAGCCAAGACTACTGGAAAGAAGGAAAATAACCTTCTGTAACCTGTGTCTTGGCCCTGGGGGTTTGACCTTGGAGGATCACAACATTAAAAACTCACACAGTATCAGGAGGAATGAACTGCCTCCTGTTGAGCACAATTTACTAAAATGTTCAAGTCTATCACACACAGGAAGAGGTCAAAACCCCAGGATTCTGTTTGAGTGGGGAACTGTATGCAAAAACTATACAAAATAGCCTAATGGAGTTGGGCACATGACCGTACTGATTTTATTTTACTGCAGAAGGGGTGTTAAAAGCCTCTGCGCTGCTTAGGCAGTCTCAACTGCAGTCCTGTCATTAGGAAGCTGGATTAGGACCCAAGCTTTGCCTGCTACGTGGAGAATAACAAGAGAGTGCTAAAAGTAAATTATTCATTAAGGTATCTTGAGATCCTTGGATGAAAAGGGCTGGAGCAGCACAGGACATTAGTGGTTGCCCAGGTTGTATTTTGCTGTGCCTATTAGAGAAGTAACTGATCTACTGCTTTAAAAAAAAAATTCCATACATGGGCAGCTAACTACAAACCAAGAATAACAACAAAACCCCATCTGCTGTGTGTGCCAACAATGTTTTCTGCTTGGAGGGTGTTTAACGGCTTGGTGAGTTGAAGCAAAGGAGAGAGTGGAAGGGCCAAAGTATAGTAATGTTCCCCACTCAATCTCGATGAGCAATGGGACCATATGGACTCTAATTCCATTGCAGAATGTGGCTGCTTTCCATCTCCTTCTGTTCCTCGCATTCAAATAGGAAAATCTATCAGCTTTAGCTGTTTTTCAACTCTTCATTACCCCCATTGCTCTTGCAGGCTTAATTGGTGACGTCTTCTTGAATAAAACCCCCTTGAGGAACTTCAAGATTTACAGTTTGGAGATGAAACCTGCCTTCATGGAAAGGTTTGTGGGATTTCGTATCTTTTTTTTCTTCCTCATTTGAAATCAACTCTTTACCAGCAGTACAACACCTAATAGGTAGCAGTTAAACGCCTCAGAAAGGCAACACAAGGTAAAAGTAGGTAGGTTGATTTTTGCACTGATGAGATCTTTGCCGATACCTTTCCCTGAAATACGGCAGAAAATGGTTTAGCTTTATTCACATCATTACTTAGGGGTGAAACATGTTCCCACTGTGGAGGATTTACAGACTTCCTCACAGCCTGTACAGCAGCGTGAGATCAGGTAGGTAAAAGCATGGCTTGCCCAAAGGGGTGGGTCCCAACGCACCCACATGTTGGAGGAGTTTGCGTCTTTCTTGAAATTAGCAATACGGTTGATATATTTAGTAATTCAAACTCGCAAGGGACGGGCTAATTCTAGGAAGCTGCTAATAGTGCATTAACAAGTCCAGATGGCTTCCTCTCTTTTAAGTTATTTTGTTTTAATTCGAGAAAGACTGAAAAAGAAACCTAGCAGGGTAAGTCCAGGAGCCTCTGTGAGTAGATAAGAGAAAAACCTTAGCAAACATTTAAGGCAGCGATGCCCTATGGATTCTGGCCACCATCCAGAGAGACTGTTTTCTGTTATGTTGTTAATGCCAGAAAGTAACACGTGTGCATCCCCCAAGGTGTCACAGCTCCTGCATTTTGTGTGGGAAGGAAAGAGAGGCCACGCTGAACTGAAATGGTTTTTGAAAGATTAAAAATTCTACACTTTGAAATTCCAAAGGACAATCTTAACAGGTGCTGGGGGGCTACTTGAGGGGTTCTTACTGCTGGGGTAACTTGCATAAGCTTTGGCTACAGGCTTTTAGAAGAATATTTCCAGCAAGGAACGTTAAAGGCAGCGAACTGCCACAGCCAAACAAAAGCAGGATTAGTCCACCCTGCAGTCAGTTACTGGCAATTGACCAGTAGCAATGGGACACAATCAGCTCACAGTGGCTGCGTAGGAGGATGGAGCGCGTGGTATTGTGAAGGGCTTTTAGCTGAATAATTCAGTAGCAGTCAAGCTGCACTGGATCAATAACTTCCCTGAATCCGAGAGATGCAGTTCAGAAGGTTCGTAAGGAACATGTTCTGAGAGAAGCTCAAGGCTTCTGTGGGAATTCTACACTTCTTATTTTCTCTTCTCTTTGTCCCCTGCTCTGGAATTGTTGCACAGTTAAGAAATAATGCCAGACTGCCCCTAACTGCTGCTGAATTGCAAGGATGAGTTCACATTCCTCGATAGGAGCACGGGCAGGAATGTGCTTTGAATCCTGTCAGTTCTGCAGTTTTCCTCTAGCCCGTGCAAGCCACGTGCATTTAAAGCTTGCACCATCATATCTGAAGGAGGGTGGACACTTCAGCGGCCAACACGAAGCCAAGATCTTTACGTTGCTGTAAAGAATTAGAGATGGCGATAGCCCCACATATCCTCTTCCTGTACCAGAAAGTGGCCTGTCAGTGGTGTGGCAAGCACAGCAACAGGAGGGCTGAGACAGGTACCACCAGTACACTTCTCTTACGTGGAAGGGAGAGATCAGCTGGGCGCTTGCCTGGAATGTGCACAGGAGAGAAACACTTCATAGCCCTTTGCAGCACGAAGAACATTAGCTTTAGGCCCTACCACTAGAAAAGCAACTGCTTGACACTTCAGGCGTGCGAGGAAACAGCAGCCTTCTTGTCACAACACCCATCCAGCATTGTGAGCAGCGGTTTGGAATGCTCTCGAGGTGATCTCAGTGCTGCCTGATGGCTCTCTTACAGCTTGCGACATACGGCCGGGTGGAGCACGGTCCCAGATTACTTTGTCGGTCCGGCTTTTTTCCGTGGAAGGCTGTGGATAGAGCATCAGCCACAGGACACTTTCTTGAAGCTACAGGCAAGTTCTGTTTTTCTTTCTCCCCCTGTTTTTTCTTGGTTGCCGATTCTATGCTTGGGAAGGACTAAAGATAGGTCTGTTCAAAAGGATGAAGTTTCCTGTACGAGCATGAATCACAAATTACACATTTTTGAAAGCTTTATCCTTTTAATTAGTACATTAAGGATAACTCCTGTTCAACGGGGCTTACTTAAATGTTCATGGCTTCAGGGAATTGTACAGGCAAAGCAAGCAGAAAACCTGCAGAAAGTGGCCTGAAAGAATGCAAGTGTGAAAGCAGACTTCGTTTCCCGCGGGGATGCTAACGAGGCATTGCAGCTGCATCAGTAATTCCGTGTACTGTCTCGATTCTAGGGCTGGGAAAAAGGAGTTGTGTTTGTCAATGGTCAGAACCTGGGCCGCTACTGGAAAATTGGACCTCAGGAAACACTCTACCTTCCTGGCCCCTGGTTATCAAAGGGGAGCAATGAGGTGAGAGGCTTTCATGGGCATTCTCGTTGCTTGTTTGTGTCCTGCTCTGAGTCACATTCCATAGAGCTAGACCCAGACAGAATATTAATTCCCCACCTCTAGCTGAAAACCAGCACAACAGAGAGGAAGGAGACTGTTAAGTCCCAAGATCTGTGAAAGTTAGAGAAGGTGCTGCTCTAAAGCTGACTATGGCTCTGACAACCACTAAGACATGATGAGCTAAACTTCAAAGCACTGCATCAAATTCAAAATCAAGAGAAACCTGATTTGATGCCGTTTCTTTTTCTGCATCATGTGGTGCTGAAGAAGAATCACAGTTACTGTTCAGACTCATATTGATTGATATCTTTAAATGGCGCTTCCTTCCCCTGCTGTGATCGTTTGCCTTTCCCTTCTAAAAATATTTAAAGCGTCTCAGCCTTTGTACGAAGGAACTTTATATATCCCTCTCTTCTGCAGATTGTCATTTTTGAAGAGCGCACTGCAGGACGGATAATACAGTCTGTCGACATACCTTACTTAGGAAGGACCCAGTACGTGGACTGATGAGAGCTTCTTTCCCGTGTTTGGTTCATCTTGAATATTCCTGGTTGCATGTCTGGGGACACGATGGCCCAGGCACTTGGGCACGTTCATTTCAGCTAGACCCAGGTAAAGGATTTGCTCTTTGGCAGTAAGTTCAGAAGAGAGAATGGGCCCCGAAGGAACCAGAGTCCGTGGTTCCACAGATGGATGTGGAAGCTCATCTCCCTGTACTACTGAGGACCCATCGCTTGGATGGCTGCGCATGATGTTATGGACCGTCCGGTGAATGTGAGGGAGTAAAAAGGTGCTGGAGGCAGGAGAGAGAGGGAAAGAGCTGAAGCCATCAGAACTGAAAGCTGAGCTCAGCTCTCCGGTGGCTTTACAAATCTGTTAGTACTGGCCTCCTTGTTTTTATAATTAGTTAGGGAGAAAATAGCTGGTGAACATGTGAGTAACCAGGTGTGGAAAACCATTTTGTTGTGCTTCCAGGCAGAATTTAGCAACTCAACTCTGCAAAGAGGCCATTACTTGTTCACTTGTTGGAAGCCACGTTGGTTGTCAAAGGACTTTAATTCGAGCTTTTTTTTTCCACTAAGTTTTACTATGGAGGTTGTCTCTCTCTCTCAAAAAGGAAAAAAAGAAACCAGTTTTAAAAAGTGAAATGTGTTTTTGTTTTGTCCTCTATCAAATACATCATTATGTGTCAGGCTGGGCAGGAATAAGAACTTCCAAGGAGGAGGTGCGGGAGGAGGAAAAGACAATTTAAGCCTTCCAGTCATCCCTCCACCCCTGCTCTCGCTGTGAAGCACCTAAAGATGAAACTTCCCCTTGTAAAATGAGCAGGGATCAGATTTTGGTTGGGTTAGAAGTAAAGGGGCCGCATACATAATGGCAAATGGGAGAGCACATCTGTCCTTTCTACTTAAATCCGCTGTGAATCTTGGGATCTTGGGTCCTGTTTTCTTTTTTCCTTTTTGTCCCTCAAAACAAACCCACGGGATTTAGGAAAGCACGACGTGTTTTTTTTAACTCATCTACTGCTTTGTCACTGAGGAGCTGCCACTGAGGAGCTGCCATCTCTTTAGGGAGAGGAAGAGATCAAACTGAAGCTGCGAATCTGTTCAGAATCTCCGAGAAGTCGCTCAGCCCCTGCTTTCTGTTCCAGTAACCAGAGGATTCAGGCTATGAGAGAAACACCAAACATGTGCACTGTCTCTGATAATGGAGCTGCAGGGTATTCTGGCTCTTAGAAACCATAATTTTATTTAACAAATTTAAATACAGTTTATTTAAAACTGAGAACAGACAGTGCAGCTGTAATCCCCTCCATCCTGGCCAGAGGTGGTCTGACTGAGCACACGTATCTCTGCTCCCAGGGACCACGGCAGCCTCTGTGCAAGTTGGAAGGGCCCAGGCTGTGTGACGAGGGGAGCCTATAATGCAGGGTCTTGTTCAGAACTCGATCCTTTGCACTTTTTCTGAAAGTTATTTCCTTCCAGGGAGGGAAAGTTGTGACCCAACAGGGCCTGGAATTCAGATGAGTGAAACAAAACATGCAGCTAGGAGAGGACATCAGCTGGGAATTATTTAAATGGTATGAAAACACTGTAGTCCTTGAAAAATGTCTCTTCCCACTGTAGGTTTTGCAGACTGAAGTGAACTTGGAAGGCTAGTACAATAACAAAATAAATCTGCTTGAGTGCAGAGAGCTACTGTTTTAATACAAGATAACAATACCCGTTCCCATAGAGCAGCCAGTAGCATCAGATGCTTTCTGTCCAAGTGGTGCTTCAGCCAATGCATCTAAAGGAACATTTTTGTAAAGACTACGGAGCAAGGATTCTGTGACCGGGAACTAAAGACTGCAACTTTTCCCCAACAGTTTTGATATACAGTGGGAGAAAATAACTTACAAAAAATATTATTATTTTTTTTAAATATTAGGAAATACACAATGTCATTAGTCCAAGGGGAGACTTCTGCACTGCGAAGCTAACAATCAAATCTATAGCATTTTAATAGTTCGATGTGTTAGGGCTAAAAATAACCAAGTCTATTTCCAGGGTTACATTTTCCCTCAATTCAAAGGTAAAATTGTGCTTCAGACCTATTTGAAAGAATTGGGACATTAAGGGTTGATCAAAGGTTTGACAACAGCTGTGAAGGGGGTGGGGTAAATTGGGTTGGTTTTTTTTAAAGGGGCTGGAGGTGGGGAGAAGGGGTGTGTTGTACCTCAATTTCTTCCTCAGCAAGTCTGTCAATCTCAAATACAGAGTCAACCAAGGTAGTAGCACCCAGGTTCCGCTTCTGCACTGCTCAGTCCTGTGTCTCTCACTGAGAAGCAAAATACAGTTTCATCAGAGAACACCCTTTCATCAGAGAACACCCTTTCATCAGTGCTACCTCAGGTCCTTTCATGTTACAGAACAGGGAAGAGGCCACTAATGTTCTTCGTTGACACTTTTCCAACCTACCTCAAGCCAGGTGCTGAAGAAACCGATCACTAAGCACAGGATCCCCTTTACAAGGGCGTTGCTCTATCCATCAGAAGGTAACTCCTGAACTGCTCCAGCGTAGCTTTTCACGCCAGTAGCTCTGCAGTAGTTTGGCATGGCCCTGAAAAAGGGGCTAGGGCTGAAGGATACATTCCACTAGAATGGTAAATGCACTAAAATCAGCTTTTATCATTCAATCCCTAGTTTTAAGCAGTTAACCTTATTTTTCAAGAGTGGAAATTTGGCTTTAGGTAGGAGCACCCTTCAGAGAATCCCACTCCTAATGCTCATGGGAACCAAAATGGGAGCTGAACAGAACCGGGATCTGAGCCTAGATGAAGTGTTACGGCCACAACAATCTCAGTAAAACCCATAAGAATAGGGAACCACATGCTGTAAACATAACTCCATCCAGGAACAGTGGTCAACTGGTAGTGGTCAATGACTCAATGTCCAGATGGAGATGAGTGACAAGTGGGCTGTATCCCCAGCAGTGTGGGCAGCAGGGCGAGGGAGGGGATTCTGCCGCTCTGCTCCACTCTGGGGAGACCCCACCTGGAGTATTAAATGCAGCTTTGGGGTCCCTAACATAAGAAGGCCATGGACCTGTTGGAGTGGGTCCAGAGGAGGCCACAGAAATGATCCACGGGCTGGAACCGTCTGCTGGGAGGCCAGGCTGGGAGAGTTGGGCTTGGTCAGCCTGGAGAAGAGAAGGCTCCAGCGAGACCTTCTGGGGGCCTTTCAGGGCTTCAAGGGGCCTGTCAGAAAAATGGGGACAGACTTCTGAGCAGGGCCTGCTGGGACAGGACAAAGGGTGATGGTTTTAAACTAAAAGAGGGAGATTTAGTCTGGAGAGAAGGGAGACCTTTTTTACACTGAGGGTGGTGAGAGCCTAGCCCAGGTTGCCCCGAGAGGTGGTCGCTGCCCCATCCCTGGAACCATCCCAGGGGAGGTTAGGCCAGAGCTCTGAGCAACCCGCTCTAGTTGCAGATGTCCCTGGTCCCTGCAGGGGGGTTGGACAAGATGAGCTTTAAGGGTCCCTTCAAGCCAAACCATTCTATGGTCACAGAGGTATGTCGGAGTGCCCACGAAACCATGACACGAATGCAGGGAAAGGAGAGGGAATACAAGGAGAACAGAGATACTTAATGGGTTTGTTCTAACCTGCCTTGCTTTTCATCCTCCCCCAAAACCTTCCTGTCTTGTGCGGCGTAATAAAGACCAATTAAAGTAGGTTTAAAATTAAGGGCTAAGGTGCCATCTCAGAAGGCAGCTGTCCCCTCCATGACCAGAGAGCTGCTTAGGCTGTTGCCCACATAGCCACAAGGTACGTGTGTCTCAGGAAATACAAGTCACTGGGGGCCAACGCGCTCCTGTGGGCATTCTCACCCTTGCTTCCAGGTCCTGTGAAACAGCCCCCTCAGTCTAGACTACCGTTCCAGCTGGGCCGGCGTGCCCTGCATGCACTTCTCCCAAACGGAGCATCTCGCGAGGCAGCTGCTCTTGTACTGAAACTGACGTCAGTCCTGTAGTTTCTGTGCTTTTTTTCCACCTCCAGAGCGTCTGGTTCTGCTCCGAGTCCAGGAGGAAGGGCAGGGGAATCTGGATAGTTTATTTCCGCAGTGTTGCTCGTCGTCAGTACACTAAAACTCTTGGAAGTCAGTAGAGGTCCTGGCTACTGCATGTCTGTCTGGCTGAATGCTTTGGAGAGGAACCTTGCAGGCTGTGCATGAAGAAATCTTCTGCAACGGAGACACAACCAGCATGCATATCACCCCTCTGCCTCGCTGCAGTTAGCTGCCACCCCTTGGAACTATCCCAAAACCCATCTCAGGCTGCAGATCTGCGAGCACTGCTGCTAGGCAACTGGGGCTTGGTGAAAAGCAGTTGTGACAGCGCCGAAGAGCTATGGCCTCTCTGCAAAGCCGCTATATATAGCGCCGGTAACACGCAGCGCGGGCTCTCCTCTGCTGTCCTGCCAAGGGGCCGCCGAGGCAGGGCTCTGCAGCAGGCAGGGCTCCAGCCAGTCAGCCTGAGGGAACGTGCTATAAGAGAGCTCATTATTGTTAAAAATACACCGCTGCTGAGCAAATCCACCCCTTTCCTTTGCTGCTGCTAGGTCTCTGCATTTGAGAGGAAAAGAGAACAAGCAGCAGCCTCCTCTCCCCTCCAGGCCTGGTTCTACACTCTAGCTAAAGGCAGTCGTGCATTTGTTTTTTCCCCTGTAATAATGAAGTGCAGCGACACAGTCTGGATGCAGACAGAGGCAAAGAGCCCGTCCTCCTTCACTCCAGCAAACCAACTGCAGCGAGCACTCTGGAAACAGGGAAGACTAAATGCACTAGGCTGCTCAGGTAATTAGAGGTGAGAAGCCAGGGCATGAACAAACGAGCAGAAAGTCAGCCATCAGTGTGCGTGTCCTTTCCTCCTTTCTGCTGGAGAAGCCACTGCCTGCTCACCTTAGGTAAACAAACACCTCCTGTGGGGTTTAATCTGCACCCTCCCTTACTTGTCACTGACTTTGTGTGGCCTTGATGGCGATATAAATTAAATTCTTCTCTCAGTGAAAGCTTCTGCCTGACTTAAAAATGCTTCCACTGCTTTAGCTTTCCTTAGGAGTTTGCAGATGGATGAATCCACATCCTTCACCCTTGTGCTACGTTAGTACAGTTAATACGGCAACCTTCTTCTTTAGACAAGGGTTTGGGTTTTTAACAATGTAATTTCCGCCTAAACTCTCAATGCCTGGATTTGTCTTCTTCCCCTAAACCTCTCACTGGGTATTTCCCTTTTAGAAGCTTGTCTTAAAAAAGGAGAGATTAACTAATGGTCTCAAGAAGTTTTGCGGTAAGGGAAGGTCAGAGATGTGAAAAATGGGAACTAAAAATCACATTTAAAAGAGCTCTCATTTTTCCCCTGTCATTGTCTAGTATTTTCCTTTATTTACCGTTGCTTCTCGCCACTGTTCAAAAATGTGAGCTCTTACCCGGCGTCGGTCTCTGCCCAGCCACGCAGTCAGATTTCCACATTGGGATCTGTGAATCCTTTCTTCCCCTCATTCACCAGCACAGGCTTTTCTGTCCTTGTGTGCCAGACTAAAATCTGCAGAAGCCAACAGAAGTCATTAGCCGCACCTCTTCGCTGCACTAACAAATATTCTTGCACATTAAATCAATAGTGCAATTTAACCGTCTACCCTGGAGCCTAATGGCGCATTCACAGCTGAAAGGAGCTTTGCATAAAGCTTCATTTAGGCAGGCCTGCTGCTCTGCAAAATGCACAGTGCACAGGAATTACCCATTTTACAGTGTACTGTCTTGGGACATTAACCTGCTCCTTCCATGGAGTTATCGATCACCTTCCTCGAAAGGCTCATCAACCCTTTCAGTGGTCTCAGGAAGCTCCCTCGTAACCGGAGGGTCACACACGTGTGTCCCCACAGCCTCCATTATTCTGCACAGGTACAATATTTTGTGTCACTTTAAAGCCCCTCTCCAACGTGCTAAAAACAGAACTGGAGCTTCTGCCGAAAGCCTCCCTCAGTCTTAGCGGCAACGTTTAATATAGATCAACATCTGTGGAGGAGAACTGGAAAAAAAAGTAAATTGAAGAGGGGGTCTAACATTTTGGAAGTGGGGGAGTATTATAGGTAAATAGTTTCTCCTAGCTGTCCTATACTGCTATGTATACAGTTCTGGAAGCTGTTCAAAATAATTTCTCCTCACTAGACTCAATTATACGTATTGCTTTGCTCCTAGGACCTGGATTGCTGGGAGCAGCTCCGTCCCTTCAGAGCTACAGCTTCCTGCTTCCCTTCACCTGCTCGCATTGATATTTCCTACCTCGTGGGGGTTTCCCTCTTGTTGCTATGACAATACTCAGCACATTTAATCCAAGTATCTGCAAACCTTTTCATACCCTGTCTGTGCTTTTCTGAAAAACGAAGGCACGTTCTGCTTCTCAAGGATGAACAAAGCATTTTTCAAACCCTTCTGGTTAAACAGGAGCACCCCCAGCTTCCCACGAAGCTGTTTGACCAAATGTGTCTCTGATGTGAGCAGTCACCTCCTGTGCAGGGCTTACATCTCACCGGATAATACGAAGGCAGTAGAGACCAACTGCTGTCTGGAGTGGGTCCAAAAAACCATTTCCTCGCTCCCCCACAACCACTTCAGAGCCCACTGATCAAAGTTTGCCTTTATTATAGCCCTGCTCACCCGCTGCAGCAGCGCTGCTGCAATTACTGCCTGCCTTCCCTATGAAAAGGCAAAACCAAACAGGTCTGTACAAGTGGTTCTCAGTCCCACGCAAGCATCAGTTACGGGCTCCTCGGCCAACAAACACGGTGTCTAAACCTTAATGCAGTCCAGGGGCGAGGAAAACCTTGTAGCCAATTCTCCCTTCCAGTAGGAGCAGGTAAGAGCTCTTTCCACTTCTGACACGTAAACACTCAACCCTGCTGATGGCCAAGGGCTGCCCTCTGCCAGGAAGAGGACTTGCTCTTAAGCAACTTGAACCACATGCTCCATAAACAGAAGACCATAACTACCCATTAGTAGCTTTTCTTTAATCTGGATCTTTTGCATTGTTAAAGCCAAGTGCCAAAAAAACGCAGTTATATCAAATTAATTCAAATGGACCGATTTTCAGCGTTTGCAGCTTGATACAGCAGCTTCTACCATTTTTCATGCTGTGTCCTTTATTGTGGAAAGGAATTCACCATTTAGTACAGAAACACCTGCTTTTCCTCTCAGCCAATTGCTTGATTTTTTTTTTTCACAAGCAGCATGTTTGGTTCACTCCTGAGGGAAGCTTTGGCTTGTGCAAAAAGTACAGCACCGAGTACCTGACTTTCCCTGCGCAGCGGTTTCATACAGGTCACCTGAGGGAGTCCCATTTAAAAATCTCTACTAGTACAAAATGCTTCCTAATCATTTACAGCCTGGTCATTCAGAATCCCAGGCCTCAAAATGGATCTTGGAGATTACAAGGATTCATCTCCATTGCAGACTTCTTCATTGTCTTCTAATGGGAAATTAAAGAGCAAACAGGCAAGTCAACCTACAGCTGGAGGGGGTCACAGGATTTCAAGCACACAGACCCTCCATGGAGGGTTTCACTGATTGTTATTTGAAATGAAGACTACATAACGTGAAGAAAAAGAGACACCAAGCTGAAATGACCGATTTCCTTCCCCTGGGATTGCTTCTCCCTATAACTCTTGGCTGCTCCTGAGCCCAGCGGCTTGGTCACCTCTCTACGTACAAGGATTTACTCCCCTTCCAGAGCCAGTTCTGAGATCCGCAGTAACCAGTATTGGTGTGTGGTTCCAGTACTGCTGGGAGAGCTCTCAGCAGCCTGTTCTCTAGCCTGGGTCTGGTCACAACCTGTTACACCGACTGTAGCATTTAATAGTCCTCACAAGCACCCCTAAGGCTCAGAGACAGCCGCTCCTGGTCCAGCGCAAAGCTGCCAGCCGATTCCCCTTCACAACATCCACTTCAACACCGAGCTGCTAACCTGCAGATTTAATCTCAGACTTTACTCAGCCAAGAGATAAAGAGAGAGGAGGAATGACTACTTTTAGACACCACTTCAATCCCAGCAAACTGCTCCCGAGACCCCCCGAGTGCACAAACGGCACCTGACTGAAGGCAGATGTTCCTACGCCGGCCTCCCTGGGGAAACAAGCGGCTCCGGGAGCAGCTGGAACGAGAGACGCCTCATTTCCAATGACCTTGTATTTTGTGGTCCGTCCTCTTGTGCCAGCCCACGCTGAGGCTTTGCCAATAGCCGGGGCCACTCAAAGTCTCTCTCCTTAAAGGGCTCCCTGGCTGTGCACGCTGCAGCTTATTTCCTGAGGTGTTCGTAGAAAATGAGGAGCAGAGTATGTCCCAGTTACATCAGCCTCACAGGAATATAGAACCTCAGACCTCTCTGCTGTAGCAATGGACTAAGGGAGCATGGTTTGCTTTGGGGGTGTCGGAGGGGGGGAAATGCAGAAGCAGCAGAACACAGGAATACGCAGCACGCTTGCAAAGCCTTGTTTCCGTACATCTCCAGCATAAACCAACCCTTCCCTCCTGATAAGGGGAACTCTCCTTTCTCCTCAGCAATTAATATCGACTTCTTTAATTTTCCTTTGCTTTGAGCAGTACCCAAATCAAAGAATATAAGCAGGATTTCTGTCTTTGGCCAAAGATCGAGGTTTTGCAGGAGTGTGCGTTTGTGGGCTGCATTCTGATAACTATTACAAATACGAGCACTGCACCCAGGCAAAGCAGCATTTTCAGAGGACAGATGTCTGTGCTTATCTTACATACTTCTCTGATCCCGCCTTAACGGCTGTATCTGAGCACATTGTAATTTCTAAGGTAAATGTCACTGCAAAAGAGGAGTATGGTTAAGCTTAACAGAAGCAAACCCTGACAACTAACTGCTGGGAGCAGAGCAGCACAGTGAGAAAGAAGCCCGTGCTTTGATCTCAGGGCAAGAGGACCCCAAAGCACAGCCTACTTTTGTCCTTCTCTGCTGCTTGTCTGGACTCCCCTCTTTGTCAAACGGGTGAGCAGAACAGCAATTGGGAAATGGAGGCTGCTGGCATCAGCTACAAGCTCAACCAGCAAAGCTGCGCTCCAAGTTTGCCAGGAGCAGACAGTATTCAGCTCACAACGAGGACCCTTGTAAGCTCCCCTCAGCCCAGCCAAAAAAAGTAACGCAGTCTGCTTCAAATCCTGGCCAGCAATTCCTGCTTCCTCTCCATCTCTGACCTGCAGCTCTTGTGTGACAGCACTGACACAGCAGCCTGTCTGACAGCTGCATTTTTTTTCCTCCTGCCTGGAAACAACCTTTTCTTTCCTCTCCTTCCTCCATGTGTTCCTCCACAACCGTCATTTCCTCTCCCCAGCCTTTTAATGCGGCTTCTTTCCGCGAGTTATTTACAGCAAGGACAATATACCAAAGATTGTGTAACTGGCCTTGGAGCAAACACTCCTAATCTTCTGTACACCGGGCTAAAACCAACCTGTGCATCTCCCTCGGCTTGTTGGAAATACACTTATTTCCAATTTCTTGTTAGCTAGTAGGGCACGCGGTGCCTAAGAGCGGAGATCTAATTCTAATCCAACCTCTTTTCCCATTCTTGGGAGACCAGCTGTGTTATTTTTCCCAGTGCTGGACAGCCATAACCACGGACATCTAGACCTAAAAAACGAGGCACAGCAAGTATCAGATAATAAAAGTTGCTCCTCCCCCTCAGCTCCTCTTCCTTATTCCCGGACTCCTTGCCTGAGCGCTGCTGAATATTTTGATCCTTGTTTTTTTCCAGGGCTGAGGGCTGTGGAATAGTGCAGATGAAAAGCAGAGACAGGGTATATACTAAAAATTTTTTCCTATCCCAAAAAGGGATGGAGACCTGGATCCAACACTGGGCCTGTTGGCAGTAACAGTTTCTTCACAAAACAAGAATCATCCTCCTGGGATAATTAAGCAACAAAGCCTCCCTAAATCAGACCGTCTGGTGCCTACTACAGACAAAGGCACGAAAGTGCTACACAGGGGTCTGTGATCTCAGAGGTACCCCCTCCACACCTCACGTAGCTTTCAAAAACACATGACAGCACCTCTAGTGATTGATGCCTGTCACACTAACAAGCATTGTCTCATCGTATCTCACATGCTCTTCCGTGATTCCAGACAGATATCCATCTGTTGTCTCTCATCCCAGACTGGGAAGTCTCTAGGGCACGAACCATCATTGTGTTCTGAATTTCTACATTATTTAGCACATAGGGGTCCTGCTCCACAACCCGGTGCTCCGAGGCAATATGTACAGTCAAAGAATCAGCAGACATTTGACAGCAGTAAAATATCCCCAAAATGAAGCTTCCTGGAAGCCTCCTAGAGCTCAGAGCAATATCACAGGCATGTAAACATTTCTACATTATCTCTGGCACAGAAAGCTCCAGCTTGTTGTGGGCAACTACAGCGATATTGCAGAGATGTCAAGAGGGAGAAGGCAGCTTTGCACAAAGGCAGCGACTGTGTGAACAGTATTTCCCTGCAGCCGGGAAGCACCGAGGCTGGTACTGCCGGGACACAGCTCAGACGGCTTCCAGAGGGCCAAATCCCACGTGATGCTGGCTTATTACAGAAGTGCTCAAAAGCACCCCTCAGAAATTCATGTAGAGCAACCAACGTAACATCGCACCTATGGAATTCCCCGCTCCAGGGGACTAGTGAAGCCACTGATAAGGCCATACTGAGAATAATAAGGATATTTTCTATCTACATGTAAGAAAGAGGAACAGGTAAGGGGGAGAGAAGACTCCATATTTCAAGGCCCGTGGCAACTGCTATCAGCCTGCAGCCAACAAAAGTAACTGCTCTCTACACATTTTAATGTGTAATCACCCATTCCCAGCAGCCTCGCAGCAGAGGTGAGCTCTCCTCAAACGCAGAGGACAAGTGACCGCATGATGGGGCTGAATGAGCTTTCCCCGACCTCTGGATCCTTACAACCCCTGTAGGAGGAAGAGTCCGTACCTTAGTGCAATTGGCAGCTTTCGGCTCGAGGTCATTCAAGGTCACGAGTTCCCGGAGCAGGCTGCTCTCCTGGTAGCCTCCCTTCACTCCTCGCAGTTTGAAGTATGCCTGAGATCGCTGGAGAATCAGCCTGAGGTTCACAGCAAAGCCGGCCATGTCTATAGCAAAGGGCCGGTGGGGGTCGAACACAGTTTTCCAGCCATAGACCTTCCCTGCAGCGTTCACTTTGGGTGACTCGTAGCGCAAGCCCCCGACGAAGGCCACCGGCCACACCGACACCTTTCTGGTGCTGCGCATCTGGAGACAAGGAGAGAGAAGGGTCCAGTGGGTGCCCACAGAAGGACTGGCCGCCTGTCGCTTCCAACACACAAACCAGCGCCCCACAGAAAACCGTCACCTCGCTCGCCGTCTGGCAGGAGACCAACGCCCCTGAGCTTCGGCACAAACCCTGGATAGAAGAGGTCAGGCTCCCAGGGACTTTCTGTGGCTTGGACAGAGCCGTGGACCTCCCCACTCACCTGGACAAGGATGTGTATCCTGGAGCTGGTGATCAAGGCACTTTGGAAAGTGGCAGCTAAGGACAGCAGTAGTCATGGACAGCCACGGAACCAAAACAACACCTCCAGTAATAAATGTAACTGCCGTTTAGGAGTGGTCTTTGTCTTTAGAGCTGTGGGGCGTCGGTCCTCCCCAGGGACAGCTGGGGAAATCGGGATGCAAAGGAGGGATGCACCTTGCCCAAAGTCACCTGGAAATGCAGGAATGGTGTATCTAGGAAGCGAGGTGCTTTCTCTGAAAGCTATGGAGTTGGAGCTGCTGTCTCAGCCTGTGAGCCCCAGGAAGCCTAAAAGCAGCTGTAGAGCAAGGCGCTGTAGCTGGAGCCCACTACACTGGGGACAGCGGCGAAGCGCGGCCTCTCCAGAAACTTCCAGCACGCAGGATGGTGCTTGGAGCTGCTCCTGCTTCCCAGCGGAATGACACTGGATGCCTCTGCTCCCTGTAGAGCCAACAGAAATAGACAGGAGCCACCAGGGCACACTTCAGATGCCTGCACTTGCCAAGGCAGATGCTTGGAATGCCAGAGCGCCCGCTCACCCCTCAGCGCCCTGTCCTGCTCCGCTGGCAGGCTCTGCCTCGCGTTCTGCTCTCAGCTCAGTCTCTTAGATCAGGGATCTCCCAGAGCTATTCGCATCACTGCTAATTACTGCAAACGAGACCAGAAGAGCGCTGGCACTCGCCCTCCTGCATTATACACATGCTACCGGCAGCCCCTGTCCGCAGGGAACAGTAGCCCGCGTCTTCGGCATTTCACAGCACATTTCATTGGCTCCATGTGACCTTAACTGCAGCTACGTATCAGAGAGGAGAAGCCTCGGTGAGCAAAGCACACGAGTGAACGAAGGAGCCCTTTCTGCTTTATTAATGAGCAGTGTCTGTCTCAAGATGCTGCCAGAGCCAACCTCAAAGGGGACTGTGAAAGAAAGACGTTCAGTCTCAATTTGCTTTCAGCATTAAAAGCGTGTATATTCCTGTGGCTATCCAAGCTCAAGTGAAAGCCAGCAAGGAAGGGAAAGGGGGCATGTATGGAGCAGGTAAACAGCGGATCCCTGGTATGAAAACTGGCAACTGGCGGGGAAGGGAGCAATTCTCTTGTCTTGTCCCTTGCTGCAAGAGCTTGGCCTCAGGAGAGCCAATATTCCACCAAGCGAGGTACGATGTACCTGGCACTGTGAAACCATTGCAAACCTGCCCACAGGGAAAGGCTCAGGAGTTTGTTTAGAGCCCCCCAGCAGGAGCGGAACAAACAGCAAAGGTGGAAAGCACATGGAAACCTTCCCCTGCTCAAGCCCAACGAGATTGGCAGGACATGCTGAAATTCAGGCTGCTCTCAGAGTTCCTGGAGCCACACACTTGCCAGCTGAGATCTCAGCCCCACCACCTATGTACGACGTCCTGGGAGACCATCCATTCCCCGATGCTGCAAGAGGAAGAGCTCAGAGGGGAGCACCGTGCACATCTCCCAGCAGAGAGACAGCCCTCTCCAAGGCAGTGCACGGGGGGCTCCATGTTCCTGGGAGGAGAAGCAAGCACTGACAAACACAAGCTCCTCGCATACGCGGCAGCCAGAGATGACTGCCCAGAGCATCTCTGAACAAGATGTCCTGCAAGCGCTCGGGTTGTGCTGACACCACTCCGACGTAACTCTGAAAGGGCATCGCTGCCTCAGCTGGAGATCTGTGCAGAGCAGGCACCAGGCTCTTGACAGCTACAGAACTGAACCAGTGGACACTCTGGGACGAGAGCAAACAAATGCAAACGGCAAGCAAGGAAGAGAAACCCCAGGGACTCCTCAAACAAGAACAAATAGGAATTAGCAGACAGCCAAGTGCAATACCTAGGGGCGGTGGAGAAGAAAGGCAGGTAACATCAGATCAGACACCAGCCAGAAATCAATTCCAGGGTGGGGCACGGAAGGAGGATGGCTGAGGTTTCTTTTTCTAGGCACGTGCTTCTGCACAGGCACGTCAGACAGCAGGAGATGCTCCAGCCCTAACAAGGCTCCCCACAGGGGAAGGCAGCTCCTCATTAGCTTCCTTTCCAGTAAACACTATCTGCCTCTTGATCACAAGCCGCAGGATAAACTGGGATTCCCGGTACTTCGTGCAGGATGCCTTTGACACCGGGAAACGCACACTTTGCAGCGCAGTAACCAAACCCCAGCGAACGCTTCAGGACAGCTCCAGTGGGACTGACTATTAAACGGCCAAGACTGACAGAGAGCTGAGGAGAGGATGTGCGCAGCGTCTCCTCAGCTCAGTACTCAGCATCTTTGACACCCCACGTGCTCGTCTGCCATGTTCAGGCAGCTGAGAGCCCCCCAGCAGGGTCTTACCTCCTCAAAGAGCTCCAGGCTGTAGGTGTTATCATCGTCGGCAAAGTAAACAATCCCAGGCTGGCTGTTGTTTTTGTTAAAGGTCTCTCTGAGCCATCTCAGGGCAAGGTTCCTCTGCATGGTCCCCCGGGGGATGCGGGGGTCCCTCATGTCTCCCCGCAGCTTGTAGTTGCGGGGGGTCTCCACGTTGAGGTGGGTGTAGTTAAGTCCAGTGTCCCGCAGCAGCCGGGTGATGAGAGGCGTGCGCCGCTGCGAGTCCTCCACCAGGATCCAGTGCAGGTTTGGCACGTGCAGGAGGGTGTTGGCCAAGCGCGTCAGCTCTGCCTTCTGTACGGGGCGGCTGTAGGTGGGTGTAATGACGTGGATGGTGGGAAGGGTGTCTGACCACGGGGGTGGGCGGGTATAAACATATTCTGTCCTCACCACCTCCACAATGTCCCGGTCCGACAAGCAGTATTCCTTGGAGTCCAAGCCTGCAGCGAGATCACGCCGGGAGTCACCACCATCATCTGAGCAAGGGTATGAGAAGAGAGAAGAAAAAGCTGCATGGACTAAGTCCTCCAGCACCCCCCCGACTGAGCCAGCAGGCTGCTTGCTAGTAGCAGGTCACCCTCATGGTGTCAGAGGAAAGGAAACAAGCTCAGATGGAGGCTTCAATAAATAAGTACACAAATAAATAAAGGAATCAGGGACAAACACACATGAGAAAAGAAGTTCCTGCTGTTAGAAAACCAGCACCAAACGGCCTGAGAGCCCAGGACAATGCTGCAGCTGAGTGCTTGGAATAAACAACTTCAAAAAGCACCCAGAAGAGACAGGCTTGTCCAGCAATTAGATCTAGATAAAGAAAATAGCAACTGGGATTGACAATCTGTCCTTCCTGAAGAGCTCCAGTGCTCTGGGCACCACGCTCAGTGGGACAGGACTCACGGCTCCACACTCAGGCACTGGAGCAACTGGATTGGGAGGCAGGGAACTAACTGGTGAAAAATACCAAGTCAGTGCAGATGCCTCGGCAGCGTTGTCTGGCCAGGGTACTGCAGTACCCCACTGCTCTCCTCACAGGCCTGCGATGGGGCAGAGACAAGCGGGGAAAGACACACTTCAAATCCAGAAATGGAGAGTAGAAATTAAAGGCTGTAATTGTAGTTTTTTTCCTGCAGAGACTTTCACCTGCCTCTGACTAACCTCTTCTCAAAAAGACCCTACCAACATCTGAACATAACAACCCACTGAGTAGTGCAGATGTGAACAATGAGCAGCACATGTAGAGGATAGGCTGATCCAAACATATAAAATCCTTGCAAAGAGAGATTTGTTCATGATCAGCTCAAGGAATCAAAAAGTCCATGCACCTGTCCCTTTTCCAGAGCGGGATGCTTACACGTTCGTACCACTGCGGACCAGCAGGAATAGCACTGTCTAGAGTTAGGACCTGGCAGAGATGAAGGGGCACCTCCATTCAGGATAAAAGGCAACTGCTCTCTAGTGGGCACAGGATACTTTGAGCCACAGATTTTGCAAAACCCGCTACTATCAGGAACTTCAGATGAGAAAGAAAAGGAACCGACAGACATTAGATCTGACCCAGGAGGGTACTCCCTATGTTTTTTTTCAGAGCATGTTACTCTTCCAGCAGCACAGACTTTGATACCAGCCCTTAACCAAATGAAGGCCTCGTATTCCATGGCACTGACAGAGGGAGGGTGTATATCTGGGATAGGGAGCAGGTGTCCTGCACATGTCGGTATCAGGCCCTATAGAAGACAAAGCACATCGGCCTCGCACAGCAGAGCTCTCTGAAAGCAGAGAACGCTGGAATCAATTCAAAAATAAATTTGCAAAATGCACTGGACACAGACACAAATGTAATTAGCCAGGATGGTGCTCAAGACAGTTTGCAAAGCCCTGCAGGTCAAATCCTCAGCTGTAAACCCTGGCATCTGCAAGCACTGCTCTTCTGTGCTCGCTAGCGAAGAGATGCACATCTCTTTTCAGCACCTCCTACCAAAGGATCTCAGAAATGCATTAAAAGAACAAAATGATTTCTCCCAGGAGCTTTCAAGGTTGGTCTCTATCACCACTCCTTTTTCACTGGGGGCTCAGGGAGGCACAGGCAGAGGAAGTGTCTTATCAAGGTGATCAGTAAGTTCAGAACCGAGTAGAGCAGAGCAGGCTCTGTGCTGTCACTTCAGTGTCCGTGGCCGCTCACAAAAAAACAGCTCCAGTTTTTAGGGCATTGAATCAAACTGGTGTACGGACAGAGTATTCTAAGTAGTCTCTCAAGCCACGTTTTAGAGGCCAGTAGATCCCTCATCCTCTGAAATGCTGTCCAGCTTCCCAAAGCAGTCGCTGGCAGGGAGAATGGTAAGGCTGCTCAGGACAGACTCTGAACTTTGGACAATTCAAACTGCAAATCAGACTGTTCAGCAAAAGGCTAAGCAACTGCAGATGACGGATGTGAACATTCAAATGAAAAGGGGAGAGAAGCTCCCTGAGAAAGACCTCCTGCATTCACCTGTTTGGGCCAGGGCTCTATTTAATGCTTTGTGTGACAGGTAGCACGGAAGCCAGCTCTCAGAGCAGTGTACCTCCACCAAACAATCTGGTGAGATGCTGGCTCTTGCCTTCTCCTTCAAGTGCCGGAGCACCAGGTTGTTGTTTCCCTGAGAACACTTAAAAAATGCTCTTTGTCTCACGTCTCCCAGAGCAGCTGTCTCAAGTGGCAGCTTTGTTTTCTCCGCTCTCTTTTTTGCGGCTTTCCTGCTGGACTAATTACTGCACAGAATGCCACAAGGGCAGCGGGAAGGGACAACTCTTTTATGGATCAACAGGGAACAAGGAAAGGCATCTTTCTTCAGTACTCTGGATTGAGGCCATAAAGAGCTCTCTAGGTGCCGTAAGCATATCCCATGGCTTGATGTCTCTCTTGATGCCCCTATGGGCACTGGACTGTTCCTAGAGCAGAAGTGGGGAGGCTTCTGCATGAGCATGGACTGGGAGCTGAGATGAGCATGGCTGCCATGGGGAAATGAAATGGGAGAGGAGATGAGAACGAGGGAGGGATGCACAGACTTGGCATGGGCTGGTTTGATTTCTCTCACCCTTGTGCACTGCAAGCAGTGGAGCAATGGTGCTCTGGTGCCAGACGGTGATTAGTAGTGTCCAGGGCAGAACTATCAGCACGATAGCCAGGATGTCTCGTCTCTTCGGCATCTCCAAGACTGACTGGACCCACAGCTCCTCATTACCTGACAGTGAAAACCCCAGAGACAGAACAGCAGAGCATATGGAGAACAGAAATAAATGGGCAAGAAGGAACAAGGACAGAGAGAGAACGCGAGAGAGGGAGAGAGCAGCGAAGGCGACACGACTCGTAGGTCTTACCAGTGCTTACAACCCACCCATTGCGGAAGCAGGTTTGGAGGGGCCTCGGCCGCTGAGACCAGGAGCAGGAGGGCACTTCTACGGGACACCGCTGGAGCTGCCAGCAGGAACCTCAGGGATTCATTTGGAAGGAAACCTGCAACACAGAGCAAAGGTGAGGAGGCAAAGAAAACCACTAAGGAACTGCTCCATAGAGTTCACAAATCCTCCTCAAGAAGAGCAAATCAAACCGGGGCAATGAGCGATAGAACTGTGTCCCACCACTCCATATGCCGGGCCCAAGCCCCGGGGAGGACGCGCAGACACTTGGGGTGACTGTGCCTATGTTCTTGGGAACGCAGCTCTGGTGGAGCTGGTGACCCTGCATTTTGCCCATCATCGCAATCGCCTCAGCTCAGAGCATCCCGCTGGCAGCTCTGATGCCGCCAGTTCTAGCTCAGGCTTCCAGTGGCCCGTTCAGGTTCATTTCTTCCATCTCGGAGGTGCTGTGACGGGAGTATATTAAACTGCCACAATGGCTTAGTGTGACTCAATACAAGCACATGCAAGATTTAAGCAGACTGTATTTTATCCGAGTATCTTGGCAAGCAAAGTACATCACTTAGCAGGCATACACAGGGTGGACAGTTTGCAAACACGGGTAGCGGCTTAGTCCCATATTCCCACGCGGGGAACACATTTCCTGCTGCCGAAAGGGCTGCGCTGCAGACCGAGGAGAGCCCAGGGAATACGGGGAGAGCCCAGAGAATGCAGGTGCTGGAGACAGGGGGAAAAGCACTGATCCCTCCCCGCACAGCCGCTGCCTGCCTGGCCAGGCACTGCCGCTGCCACGCCCTGGAAATCTTCAGATCCCCTCCTTAAACCAGAGGGGAGCTCCTCAAGCCCTGGCTATAGATATAAACCTACTTTGCAAATGTTTTTCTCAAGACACCTGGAGTTCGCTTTTTCTTCGTTTCATGGAGCAGTGATGGAGAAGTCTAGCTTCAAGTCCCTGATTAGCTCAATTTGGATCGATCTGAATTTCCTTTGGCCATGCCTCGACCCCTGGGCTGTACAGTCGGCCTCTGGCACCAAACCCAGCTGGTTCTATGTAAAGCAGGGCTCCCTACTGTCAGGGAACCAGCAGGGAAAAGCTTTTTGTAGCCCAAGGATATGCTCCGTACAGCCAGACACCCTACAGACTTTCAAGGAAGCATTTCCCAGCAATGCAGATTTGTCCTGCATTTTTTTCAGAACTGGAGAAAGCAGCCTCATTCAGACAGAATAAAATAGGGAGGAAGAAGAGGCATTATTCCAGCAAACATCAGCTTTCTGCTGCATCCCTGTCCAGTTCTCAGAGCCAGAGAAATCCCGTTGGCCTAGCACTGCCAAAACACACAGTGCCCTCAGGAAAGAGCATCTGGCCTCCTCCCTGCTGTCCCTGCAGTTGCTGTCAGCGCCTGGACAGAGGACACTGAGCGCTGGCATCCTCTGCATCCTCTGACAAAGCCAGAACACGTCCCCTGAGCATCCCCGGAGGGCAGAGCCGTAAGGGGCAGCTCTGAGAAGTCCGAACACCTTGCCTAGTAAAGTGCCTCCGCTGCAAAACGCACCAGGGAAAGGACTCTGCCACTGAAGTCAGGGGTGGGAGGAGATGACATCCTGAAAGAGTCACTCAGAGTCAATTTCCAGCATCTGGCGAGCGGCCACCACAGGCTGGCAGACATCAAATGGCCCGTTTGTCAAGGACGGCTTCCTCCAAGTACAGTGCTCCTACCGGAAAGACGCCTTTTCCCTGCCCTGTTAATCCAGAGTCCAACCGTCAGCACCCTCCCCCAGGACAGGCTGACCCTGGGCCTCCTCTGATGGAGAATGGGCACCTCAGCGCCGGGGCGCTGCTCCGAATTCCAGCCCCTCAACACAGGGGAAAAGGAGCGGGCTCCAATGATTTGTGCACTGGGCTCTTCAGCATCGATTCCTTTTAATTTGCCACAGAGCATTTAGCAGTTCTCTGGTCAATCATCTGTCACTTTGGTGCTCCAGCTGCCGGGGGCCAACACAGCCCACTGGTGCCCCAGCAGAGAGAGCTGTCGGCTTCGCTTTGCAGCTCTGCTCGGGCTGGCAGCCGAGAGCTCCCGGGGACTAGAGGGTGCTCTCTGCCATGGGAACGCTTCCTCCCCACGTCCTCCCGGGGCTGGCTGAACGCCGAGCTCCCGTCGCGCTGTCGGCAGTTGTGGGCCGCAGATGTGAATCGGATAGCCCGCGCGCAGCGGCCGTAATTAATGTTGCCTTCCCTACACACAGAGCGCTCCACACGCCCCGAGGGACGCAACCCCAGCACGGATCCGAACCGCAGATGGCGACGGTCGGCTGGGGGAGAACGTGGAGCTGCAAACCGCAGCCTGACCGCCAGTTGTTGACCCAAAATTCTGCACCCCGAGCTGTCTGTCGGCTCTCACGGCGTAGCGGGCGCTCCGCTCTGCGGCAAAGGCATTTGCTCGCTGTTAATTCCCGAAGCAATTTGATTTTATTGACGACCCTGGGAAGCCCGACTGAAGGACACGGTAAGAATTCCCTTGGGGCTGCTGTGAGCGCTATGAAATTTGGATCCCGATGAAGTATTTCAAGCGTGTTCCCTCTCAACACGCTAATGCATTTGAGGGTGACGCCAGTTCTCAGGGTAGCAAAGCCAGGCTCTCACCTCACCATCACATCTGAAAGCTGCAAAAGGTGAAATCCATTTTCTGTGAACAACATCAGCGAGGAAATGCCTGCGGTTTCACACTGCTGGTGAGAGAAGTCACAGCTTCACAGCTAACGACAGAGAGCTTGCCCTGCATCCAAAAAATCCCTTGCTACCAAAGCCGAATGATGCTTTTTGTTGCTGGTCACGGCACAAACGAGGCTAGCCAAAAATCAGTCTGGGGAAAATGATTCTCCTCTTCAAGGCATTCACTCTACCCCTGCCCCATCATAACACCACCTTCTTTTTCCCACCGAAAATGTTCAAAACAAAACCCGGCTTTGTACAGATTGTCAGTTTTAGGCTTCTGCTACCTCCTCCTCCACAGGGAAAAAGGAGGAGGAACAAATTTAAGCAGGAATTTTAATTAAAAAGATCAAACTCTCTCTTCCGCTACAGAAAGTATACTTGCTTCTTTTTCAGTTTTGAACAATCAGGCAAAAGACACCAACCACCAGCTCAAAAGAGGGCAATTTGCAGGTTAAAATCTTTTGATTTGCGTTGTTTGGAAAGACTTTCTTTGGCAGAAATATATTTTGACATGCTGCAAGCAGAAGGGCTATGCCACATGGTTAAAGAGATTTCGCATCCTCCGGCAGAGGGCAATGGTGTCAAGGCAAGACAGTATTAAAAGGACACTTATCTAATAAAAAAAAGCTTTAATAAATCCTAGAGCCATGTGTTAGGAACGTGCTGGATTATTAAATGCTGAAGGTTCTTTTTTTAAATCAAGTTAATTGGCATCAGCTCTGACACTTACCATAGGAAACACTGATTTGATCTGTAATCTGGTTTATAGCCAGTTCTACCTCTCTCTTCCTTTGGGGCTGATCAGCCCCCAGCATCGTTACTTCTTGGTTTTCCCACACTGAACAGAAGTGATTTAGAACATATGAAAGTAAAGAATTGCTTCAGTTGAATTTGTATATATATATAAGTCACTGGAGTAAAAATACTGTCTAGCCGTAAGAAAAACATACACAAAAACCCCAAACAAACAAACCAACCACTTACTTGTGTTACAAAACAGGCAGAAAATAACAAACAAACACGGCCAAATCCTACAGCAAAGCCTTCACAAAGAAAATAAACGCTCATACTTTTGGATATAAAGTATATTCTCACTAATAGCCTTTCCCCTTGGGCCCCGCTCCTCTCCACACCACTCAGGCAGGGATGGGCACCACCAGCCTCTGTCGAAGATTTTGGTGTTTGGCTGAAGAGGCTTGTAAAGCACAGGCTAAAAATAAAGGTAGCAATAAAAGCCTCGTGCTCGTTAATTACTCCGTAAGCCATTACTGCCTAAAAACCCCATAACTTTAATGGGGGCTATTATAAGTATAGTAGCAAAACTGTGGAGCTAATTGCTGTTTAGTTATTAAGCAGAACACAGCCAGAACTGAGTAATGAGCAGGCAGAATTGCTTGTTCTTTGAGGATCTAATGAGGGGGGGTAACTTCCACCTCGGATTCTCCCGACAGAAGCTTTGCAGCCCGGCCCTCCCGGCAGCCTGCGCGACGGGGTAAGGGGCAATGCTGGTTTGTACAACCACCGAGTTGGGATTGCCTGGAAATGCCAATTGGAAATGCATGGCAAGGGAGTTTAGTTTTAGGAGGCCGGTTTTCCACTTGATACTTCCAGCATCACCTCCAAACCCTAGTTGTGCCACTACGCTTGGCGACACCCACAGGGCCCCTCCTTGTGCTTTCCAAGCTGTTAGAGAAACCGAGGCGCAGCAATTGCAGAATTTCCCCACTCTTGCAACAATTGAGGCAAAACCTGACCTATTCTCCCTTTCCAGCCCTGAGCCCACGAGCCCTGTTGCAATAAATGGGATGAAGAACACAGATTATCTCACGGAAAAAAAAAAAAAAAATTAACCGAGCTTCACGGAACAACACTCAAAATTTAAAGCAAGCATGAGCAAAGTGGATCAAGGGAGCTCAACACAAGCACAATTAGCTTCTGTAACTTATTGCCACAGGATACTAAGAAGAACAAGAACTTAACAGGATTCGAAAAAAGGATTAGTTGTGTATGTGAATAAACTGCATATCCAGAATTAGAATAAACCACCCACCGGTTTAGAAAACATATAAACCCTTGAGTTTCAGAGCTTCAGCCAAATTTTAACAAGCATCAGAAACTTTCACTTCTCCAGATTAATCTTCCCCCCATGTTGCTCCACTTCTGCAGATGTCGGTGCCTGGGAGAGTCTCATCAGCCTTGGCCTGGCCAGAAAGGAGCTCTGGCTGTCGCCGAGGCAGCGCTGCCCTTGCTGCTCTCGGAGGACGCGCTGCTCTGCCCCTCAGGATGGGCAGCGCTTGGTCCAGCCTCTCTGCCAAGCCAGGAAAGCCGTGAGTCGAGAGGTCTTGGATGAGGAAGCATTTACAGCACCCAATGCTTCTTGATAAATGGCTGCACTTCACACATGGGTTTTAAAAAGCATCTCTCTCAAGATGAAAAGCTGTTTGACTTACAGCCCACTTCCAAAATAGAAAGACAACTGGGAGTTTTCTTGCAGGAGATGCTGATGACACTCATGGAAAGTTGTTTGACTTTCTTTAAGGTTGCTTGTGGGTGACTGCTGAATGAGTGCTGGGAAAAGAGTGCTCCCACAATTAGTTCATTTAAGGGTTTCTCCATCGAGTCTTCTCGAACTGGTGATGCAACGATACCTTGAGTTATCATCCCCTTTGCTCGGCTCAGACCACACCAACATCGGCAGGGACAGACGTATTTCCAGACTCTCTATTTCCACCTCTGCGGTCCGCATTGCACCGAATAGTTTGTGCACCGCTGACTTCCGTAGACTTTAAAAAGTGACATTAACAAAAGATGACCCAATTTCAACATGATTGGACTAAATTCCGCAGCTCCATAATAGGCTTTGCATATGCTTTGTCCAAAGAGTTTGAAGACAGGCGTGATGCCTCATGCAAGCGAGGCGGCAGCCGTAACGACCAAGCCTCGCCTCTCCAACCAGCGGGCCAGCAAAGGTCACTGTTTCAGGATCTGCAGGACTGAATCATTGAGCCAAACATGTCAAGCCAACTCCCTGTGGACTTGCCTGTCTCCCTCTAGCCAAGGAAGACTAACAAGTTAAACATGGATATATAGCCGGGTGATGAAAGAATGGGCTTGGCTGTCAGAGGAAAGACTGCGCCTCGCTAATGCTGTAGGAAGCCTCCCTCAGCACCACGAAGTTCACAGCTCCTGTTGGTGGTGGCTGGGAGAAGCTTCAGGTTATTTATACACTGTCTGAATGAAGGGTGTAGGATTCTATGCATCTAGAACCCTGGGCTGGTGGGATATGCTGGGGGCCGCTCCCCATTACGCCACTACCTAAGCGAGTTCACAAATATGACAGTCAAATGCGAAGAGCTGTGCCCAGCAAGCCACAAGCCCTAATTTTATCTCTCAGCTGGCTCTCAGTATGTTCCCAGTTCCAGACCTGGAGATGAGACTGCTCACCTCCCACACACTGTTGCCTCTCGACTCCCCGGGGAGCTGGGTCTGGAGGAGGGGAGCAGGGCTCATTGCCCCGCTCAGCAGCAGGTCAGGGCACACAGCATGTGCCACACATCTTCCACTGTCAGCTGGAAGGCAGCTCCCCAGCTCCCTACCTGAGACCTGGCTTCATAGCACTTACATTTAATTATCAGGTTCTTCCCTATCCCTGAAAAAAAATAAATCCTGCTCTATTTAAAAAGAGTTATTAATAACCTGATTCTAATGCACAAAAAAAAAAGGGGGAAAAAAGAAGCCTTGCAGAGCTAGTGAGCAAGCCAGCCCTTGCCCACTGCAGCAAGCTACCACTGGGCACCCTAGACACCTTAAAAAGGGATTTAGTTTTCAAAAGTATAATTTTTCTTCTTCTTTTTTTGAAGGCTGAGGAAAAAAAAACATGCAGGCATCCAAATTCTGCATTACTTCTGAAAACACCAGCTGTTGCAAGCACAAGTCCCTGAAGATGCCACTGAAGTAAAACCTGCTTTGCAGGAACTGTTGTCGGAGCTGCTCGATCGGGTGCCCACGGCCAGGCGGAGGGTGCCCCGGACAGGCAGCGAAGGAGCACCCGCTGCCGGGGGAGCACAACGGGCCGCTCCTGTCCAGGGGGAGCAGAGTGCTCCTAGCACCCTGCAAATTCACACCCGGCATCTCCTGCCCACAATGACGCTTCCAACACGTGCTGCTCACGAGGCAGCTTTGCATTTCAGAGGCACTAAGAGCAGCCATGCAGCTAATCCGAGCTGAAGAGCTGCGGGGCTATAAACTCACATACAAATTCCTGCCTTATTGCAAACTACCTTCTCACTGCAGACAAGCCTGCAACAGAGCCAGAGCTCCCAGGTTAGGCACAGCACTCTACTCAAGCAGCCTGTTCAAGGGTCCTTGTTAACTGCTACCTGAGCAACAAAACCTCCAGCATCACCACACACCCCAGCGCTGCACAACTATATCGTAGGGCCAGAGCTCGGAGGGACAAGGCCGTTCACGGAGTCACAGAATTATTTCTCAAACGTTTTCTCTCCTGTGGCCTTGTGAGACAGATGTACCAGAGGTGCAGCACGGCTCTGAGAGCTCAGCTCCCTGGTTTGCAGTTTGATAGCCAAAACCATCACACCAACCTACAGAGAAAACCACCAGCTCCCATTCCCTTTAGATGGCTTCTTTGAAGAGACGAGGCTCAAATTTTAAGCGCTGCTCAGGGCTGGGTTGTCTAACAGGGCACAGAGAGTCTGCCAGCCGGTGACCTCTGCAAAAAGTCACTAATGGGACTGAGGGAATAACATCGATTCTTTCGTGCTGTAGTGTGGAAAGGGAAGAGGGGGATCTGGGCCAATAAAGCAAAAGCCCAACTGTAATTCAGCAGCTCGCAATACAATCAATCGCCGCTTGCAGTTCTGCAGTCCATTAGCACAGCCACAAACCCACACAATCTTCTCCTTGGAAACAGGAAGGTCATTTTAAAATTATTTCCCTTCTAGTTCTGGTCCCCGCTGAAATTCGGCAGGGTCTCCTCACCCTACTGTGCCCACTGAAAGGGAGTGCACAGGGCTCCCCGTGCTTACTCCTCCTTCTTCCCTCACCTCCTTTCTCCACAGTGAACACAGAGGCTTTTGCCTGCCTGGGAACCTTTGACGTGTCAGAATGACATGGCCCATCTTGGCATTTGAGTGGCATTTGGAAGGAAACGATTGCTTTTCCTCTCCTAGCATCAATACCCCATATGCCAATCCAATAAACCCAGAGCTATTCCAGCATTGCCCAAGGAGGTGGGATCTGGCTCTTGGCTTGTCTCTTAGTGGGAAAGGCAAGGGCTAAATCTACCAGCTTGTCCAGCTTCCAATCCAAGCCTGGTTCTGACTCTGGCTTCCCCCACGGCTCAGTTATTTTGGCTCACCTGCACCTCAGCTTGCTCGAGAGGTGAGACGAAAATAGCTGCCTACTTTTGGACAGGAATCACACGGCTGGAGTAGCTCACAGGCGAAACACAGCGATGGCACAGCCACTGACGCCCGAGGAGCCGGCAAAGCGTAGCTCACACCGATCTGACGGCCTGGTGTGCCTGCCTGGGGAAGGTCATTTCTCCTAATTTTAGAATCACTCAAGGGCCGAACCCAGCCCAGATCTTCTCTATATGAATGAAAAATGAAGAAGCCAAACAAAAGCTGGAGACAGAATTAAGCCAACAGTTTCACTGCCCAGCTCAAAAAGGCGGTGACCAAGTAGCCCTCCCAGGAAAGACTGGCACTGACCAGTGCCTCTCCCTGCTGCCCAGCTCCCCAGTACCGCCCACCAGCCCCTGACACGTCCAAGAGCATCCTCATCACTTGCAAAAGCTTGACCTGCTCGGCCAAGCACCATCCTGCCATCAAACTATTTGGGACAAATATTCCACGTGATCTGCAGAGTGTGGTGGATGACAGCGGCTGAAAGCACGCGCCTGTGATCTGACACACAGAGAGATGCAGACACGGCTGATGGACAGACAGACAGACTCCCTTGCAGGGTTTTAACCTGCAAGGTGAGGAGTGAGACAAGTCCTTGAGAAGCTCTGAGAAACTGGAGAGTTTTGTAATGGCTGCTCTAAGAATATTGTAATCATGCAGCAATTATGGTGCATCTCAAATCAACCAGGCAAATTACATGGTTATTATTACAACTGTCACCAACCTGGCATGGCAGGGACAGCAACAGGCCAGCCCTCGCCCGAGGAGGGAACAGCGTTAGGAGAGCATCACCAGAGCTACAGCACAGACAGCCCAACCCGTGCCATGCCAGCCTGGGAGCTTCCTCAAGTGACCTGGACCACAGCCGTACTTTCCTAGGCTGCACCTCAAGGTACAACACTTAATTCCTCAGATTGATTTTACCTTTTTTTGAAAAAAATTAAACAAATAACTTCAAGCACAAGAGCATTTCATGTCATTTGATTGGAACTGTCAGTCTTTCAAATGTCATTCCTACAGATGACTAATCTTTAAAACCAAGAGTTACTAAACTCTTTGAGTCAGTTGATAATGAGCCAGAACAGTAATGACGGTCGAGACAGAGAGGGAGGAATCAGTGCTGCCTGGACACACAAGGGCTCGGCACAACACGTGGCCCCAAGGTCTTTTTGCAACTCGAGGGACTGGGGCTTCCCGACAAATGCAGAATGCAGGTTATGGAAATGGAGGAAGCGGCACCTCTGAGAGGACATCTCAGCACACTTGCTCCTTCAAGTCACTGTCACATCGACAAAAAAGAGAAGAATTCCCTATTTCAATCTCTTTGAATGTGTCGGTTTTCTCAGTGCAGAGTGAAGACCTTGTCTCACTCTGTCTCCTCTGCGGGCTCCCATTTGAACAGGTTTCCCTGGACTCCCCGATCCTCCATTTTCCCACATGCCCCCAGCGTAACACCGCCTTGGGAAGCATCCCAAGATTCACAAGCAGAAGGTGTTAGCGGCAGAGAGGAGTGCACATGCTGATCCCAACCTGAACGTGACCACTCACCTATTCCACAGCCCCTTTTCCCCCAGACCGGGGTCTCGGCCCTGGATCGCTGCCCGCTTCACAATTTGCTCTGTAACAAGAACGACTCAGGCTGTTGGAGAAGTTATTAACTTCAGCAGCCAGAGTCTCTTCCCATTAGAGCGTTACGGTACGAGATGCCTGGGTGAGACAAAAAGGACTGCCAAGGAGAGCGCAGAGCGCACGAGACAGCGACGAGAAATAAAGTTGGCAGCATTATTAAAAGATAAATTGGAGGAAGAAAGCAGGTGTATGTGCGGGGTGACAGCCTCGGAGGATTCTAACAAATCCTTCGCCACCGGGGGCTTCACAGCTGTCAAATTTCCCCAAGCCAGGGGACAGGGCAGTGGCCGGGGGCCGGCTCAGGTCCCCCTACTCCACATGGCAAAGCACCCCTTCCACACACGTGTCCTGCTAGTGCAAAACCTCAAAAGTATTCACAGCAATAGTTTTATGGTGTGCAATATTTTCCTGACCCCAGCACCTCTTCACATAATTACGACACAATAATCCCTGTATCCTCACAGTGCCATGGACAGTTGCTCCTGCACAAAGGGCAGAAATCAGCAGCTCCCCCTCCTACTGTCCTTTGGGCTTTATTTGTAGATGGGCACCTTTTATTGCAATTTCTGCTTCTTCCTGAGGCTATTCTGCCAGGCTGGAAACACAGATAGTATCTACACCTCCAGGATCCAGACAACTCCACCTTGCTGCCAAGGGATTCATCTCAGAGTAATTTTATTCACAGTTGTGCCTGCCAGGCCCCCTTCTCAGTGCTCTTGGCTGAACACTGGCTGCTTGCACTTGGGGAATTTCAGAGCTCAAGCAACTAATAACTTAGAGTAACTCGCTCTGTCTAAGGTAGACGTGACTTCAAACCGAGCCACCCAAGAATGAGATGAACTCTCATCACACTGCTTCTTAACAATCCCCTGCCAGGCCTGAATCTCACGTACAAATCTACCAGCACCCCTCCCACCACACAAAGAGCCCACCACCGTACGGACACCTCACGTGCACGTCAACAGCCTCCCACACAGGTAGAATTCTCCTGGCCTCCTCCCTTACCATTCAGATTCCACCCAATCTTTTCTATGCTCCCAATTTTAGCACTTTCCTGGTAAAAATCATGCCAGAAATGATGCTCATCTGACTGACAAACAGAAAGAAATACTTTCAAACCCTCGCAGAAGGTCATTCCAGGAGCCACACGCTCTCTGAAAATCAATATGTCAGAGTCACGCCTCGTGGATGTGGCACTATTCTAAGAAAGACACTGGAAGAATTATTCATTAGTAGGGACTTCTGTAGCTCTAATCTCCATAACCAGCTGCCGTTCACCCACGTGAATCAGAGCCCATCTGAACAAACCTGTGAATGTCCGTACAACCCCCCACCACACAGTCCAAGTCGGCCTCTCCTGGGGCTCTGCAGCCCTGCAGCCACTGCAAGAGCTGAGGACGGGAAGGAGAGAATATTCCCCTACCTCCCCAAGGCTGCAGGGAGCACGCAGACAGAGAGTGCCATAAACTGGCTGGCAGCCTTTCAAGGGTGGCAGGCTTGTGCCAGATTATACTTCTCTCTCCCAAATTAGAAGCAAAACGTGCCACTAGAAAGTCAGGTGAAAGCTGTCTCTCAAGGAAGCAAGAGGCTGCCTCTCAGTACCGCTGCGTGAGGCAGCATCTTAAAGCCTCCTGCAAATCTGAGCGCAGCTGTTGCCTCCCAAAAAGAGCCACGGCTCTCAGGGACCAGCCTTGCTTTGCGCTGTCCCACACCTGCCCTGCCAGACGCACGTCACGGGTCGCTGACCCCCACTGTGCCAGGATTGAATCACAGCGCCGCTCTCCTCCCGTTCACACCAAGCCCCTGATGGAGGCAGATAAATGGTATTGTTACAAGCATCCGCAGTCCTCAGCCCCGGAGCCTGAGCTGGGCGCTGGTAAGCACTGATCACAGGAGACATGAAAAGACCCAACAAGCCCCCTCTCTGCCTCAGTCATGCAGGTTTACCATCCGAACGCCATCCCTGCACAGTCCTGCCAGGCTCTCAGCATCCAGCGAGCTCCCAGTTCAGAACAGGACTGCAGCTTACTCCGTGTGTCTCATTCCCTCCTTCAGAGACCCAGCCCACTCACAGATCTGCCTCTCAGCAATCATCACGTGCATCTATTATTCAGAAGAAATATCAACTTATTCATGAGCCAAAATAGGTTCCAGGTACCGCACTCAGGCTCTAACAAAATTTGTCCTGCAAAGCTGCTCTTTTCTCAGTCTGGACTGAAGCGAGAAGAGCACAGTGCTGCTCTCGCTTTGATCCCTCTGGAGGGTTTTACAGCCTCGTTACGGTAGGGACAGGAGTTAACAACCCTGTCAGGCCTCTCCCACATCATCTGGTTAATGTACCTCGTTAATGGCTACGGCACAGGATCCTTCACCTCCTGTACACTCCACAAACCCCAACCTTTCCCTTGGGCTTGCAGTCACAGTTCCCCACAGGGACAGAGGAATAGCAGGGCAAGGAGGGCATGGGAAGTGACGTGGTGCCCGCAGGAGGGCAGTGACTTATCCTGCAAGTTGTCACAGGCCCCTGTGGAGTTATTCCCACAGCAGAGGAACAACTACATTTTTGTGACTGTATGGAGAAGACATGAGCCGAGGCTGGAAAAAGCTCACTCGGACTCACTAGCCAGAAGCACTGCAGGGCCATCGGTGTCTCGGCACAGCTCCAGTGCCACACACTATGGGATTCAGATGAAATAATCATAGATCATCTAGTCTGATCCCATGTGGCCAGAGCAATGTCACTCCCCAGAACTTGCTGGCTTCTGTTCGTTCCCTGAGAAGCTGGACACCCTGAGGACTTTCCTACAGAGCCTCCAGTAAGTACAGTTCTGGCCCTCCCAGGGCCACTTGCGTTAAGAGAAATGCGTCGGCACACGTTCCTGCTTTAACTTTGGAAGCTGCTAAACAGATGGAAAAACAAAGGATGAAACCTAAGGAGTTTAGCCAGAACGCTTCAGCACCCAGGTGGTATTTATAGACCAGCCCAGGGGGAGGTAACCCAGGCACCCACCCCACTGTCACATCGCGCTGCTCGGTGGCAGCGTTACCCATGCAGCGTGCTCAGCACCCACACGCACGCGCAACCAGCCCCACTCGTTCACAGCAGCACCCCACAGCATCGCAGCCCTCGCTCTGCGCCACCAGGATGAGAGAAGAACATGGGCTATGCAACCCGTTAGAAGTGGGATCCCTCTCCTACTGATGGGGATGGGAGTTATGCTTTTTATTCACTGAGAGCGGGAGTGGGCCCTGAATCACACTGGCATTATGTTATGATAATGCAAGAAGTATTATAAATGCTTTGCGTGCCAGACAAATCCTAGAGCAGGCTTCCAAATCCCCTCAAAATCCCCACTTGCATCTCTACATTCATCCATTCATGAAATCCAGAGCAGAGCCTCAGCCTCCATCCTTTTCCTCCTGGTCTCTTTCCAGCTGAATGGAAGGTGAGGCAGAGTCAAGGCATTTCTTCTGGATTAGCCTTTTTTTGTCTTGGAGGTGCCGAATCTGAGGCAGAAGCTGTGCTAGGGCAATTAAGAATGACATCCAGCAAGGCAGCTGAGACAAATCCCATGGCCATTTCTCCTGTCAGAAAGTGAGGCGTGCCTCATTCTTCGTGAGCTCTAGTCCTCCTAACCCCAGTGAGCTGTGGCACCAGAGAAACGGGGGCTCTGCCACTCACACAACGCGACGCGCAGCGCCCGGGAGGCTGGAGGAGTGGGACCCTGCAGCTGGCCGAGGGGAGATCTTTGGGCTGCAGCTGCAGTTGTGGACATCTGGCTCCAGAGGAATTCTCACTCACAAAACGTCCGATGAGATGAGCCGCTCCCCGGAAACGTCCATTTTTCTTTGCCATGCAGCTGAGCCTACGTGAGCCGACATCCACATCTTCAGTACACTTAAGGAAAGGGTTTCCCACCTCTCTGGGGGGTAAGCAGCCTTCCTTCGCTGAGCTACAGCTTTCAATTCCCTATCCATTGGGCTTTGACAGGGTTCCCAGATGGCAGCCAGTGCAGAAGAGCAAATTTCTTCTGACAACTCAGCCCACCGGTCTAGAGTGCAGAAGGAAGGAATGGAAGGAGACAGGCTGAACTCTGCTTTGGAGGTTGCATTAGCAGGGCACCAGCTGCTGTTATTTCCAGGAGACGCTGTGGAAGGAACTCGGGGATCTGTGGACATCTCTCTTCTGTGGGCTCTGCAGCACAGACGTGTCTTTGTAACAGCCCGGAGACGAACAGAGAGGGTTCTCAGCCGTGATGTGGAAATGTAAATCCCCTACCCAGAGGTGTGAGAGATGGATTTTTCTAAGGTCTTTTTGAAGATTGTCCCATCCTAACTGGCAGAACTTCTTCTCTGGGTTCCCCTGTCTTCGCCAGGGGACTCCCTACGTGATCACAGGCCTTTCTCTCGTCAGCATCTGGCCACCCTTCCATCAAACCCAAGCACGCAGTACGTCCATCCTGTTTACAGAGACTAGATGTTCACAGCACCAAGGACTCTGGAGAATCAAACCACACCTCAGGAGCTAACAATAACCAGCATTCCAGGGCAGCGTACAGGCTGGAGCCGGGCCAGCAGTGGCCGCTGCATTAGCACACCTTTGAGAGCTAACACAGCCCCTGCTCCGTGGTACGCGGGCAGGACGGGGCCTTTCTCAGAGAGAGACAGAGGATGTGCATCCACAGCCAGCTCTGCAAGGGGAGGGACACGCACTTCTACTCACAGCCCAGGATGGAAAACGTGGGTGAGCAAAGCTGCCTGAGCAGCTGCTCCAGGCACACTGCAGGTACCCAGAAGGTACCTTGTGGCGCAGGACTTGTTTTATGAGCCTGTGAACAACGTGGCCTTGGAAAGGGTCACTTGGTATAACTACCAGACCCACAGACGGAGCGGGTCAAGAACAGGAGGAGGATTAACTGCCTAAATCTGCAGGACGAAGCGATTAGCACGGCGAGAGACCGGGATCTGCTCCTCAGCACAGGGAATTGTTCTCGATTATTTCCTCAATCTCTCAGTGCCTCCGTTCCCTGGAGATGTGGAGCTCCCAGTAAAAAATGTAGGAGGATACGTTCAATAGTGACTAAATACACTGTAATACTTGGAGCACTTGGGGGTGGTCCATGTGTCTAGATCAAGATATGAAGATTAATTATGGACCACACCCTGTGATCTCCACTCATTAAAGCCCTTATTAGCTTCTGAAGGTGAATCCAGCCCTGATGTCAACTTGCCAACCCAAACACAAACAGCTGGGACTCGCAGGAGAAACAGAGAGAATCTATCTTGACTTTTCAGACATTGTGCCTGGCAGAGATCACTTCTCTTGCCACCAGAGAAGCAAAACACTGGTAGGTAACTGGTTCAGGATCTCCACAAGCAAAGCATAAAAGACAACATGTAACAGAGAACAAGGACCCACGAAAAAGGCCCTGCAGAGTGCCCTTCCTGAAGGGAAGAGTGACATTGCTTCCCGAAGATGCTTTGCCTTTGGATGGGTTGAAGCCACACCAAGTGCACCTGAAATCATATCCCCAAACAAGACCTGGAGCCACAGCTCACTGACCTTTTCAAGGCTGCAGAAGGGCTACAGAAAAAGTGAAGGGTGAGAAAGCCACAGAGGGTACCACCCCAGAGAAAGACGCTGACCAAGGCCTGCTGCATCCCCGGAGTCAGAGATCTTGCTGGTAAGCTCGTATGAAAAGCAGCCCTGGAAGCCAGGCAGCCTCTGGCTCTGCTCATCCCTGCAAGACAAAACGCACAGTGGTGCAAGAAAGGTCCATATCCTGTCTTCCTAAGGACTCAAATCTGCCCACTGGGTTTTGTTTCAAGTAGAAAAAACTGCTTTTGCACAACTTTTTTTTTGAGCTCGTAGAACAAGCAGGAGAGAGCCGAAAGCATTGCAAAAATCACGTCTTCAGAAATACTAAAAAATGAATCGCAACATTTGCCCTAGTGTCCCTTAAAAGACAGTTCTTTTCATTTCCCAAGGCTTCTGCTGCTGCAGCATGAGGGTGCTGGGAAAGATTAAAAAGGCAGACGCACCGTTTTCCTTTCAGAAAGCATTATTTTGATATCGAGCAGCCAGCTTTGCACAAGTGGAGAGCGCGCGCTCACACTTTGTTACCGGAAGACTTCTTGGTCAGCTTAGGCCAGATCTCCCAGCTACAGCAACTCTCTGCTGGAAAGATGCAGCATTTGTGAGTGTGCTAAAAACCAGCAAGGCCCTGCGCACCGGAGGCTCTCGCTTGTCTTCTTGCCTCAGAAGGTGCACGAGTGCAGAGCAGAAACCAGACAGATGCAGAACACTGCGGGTCAAGGGAGGGAAGAGAGCAAATCCAGGCATCGCTCTGGTTGCTGGAGCAATGTGAGACCCTGCCCTGATGAGGACGAAGCCAGAGGAGAACAGAATCCTGACCCCAGCGGTACTGTGTCAGGCCTGTGCCGCACACAAGGTGACAGACCCTTCCTAGGGCTGGGGCACTATCTCAATTTGCATTCACTCCTCTCTGTGAGCCACCTCAACAGGTCAGGAAACTCTGGGATGCCAGCTAACAAGCGTGAAAGCTCTTTTCCTCTCCTTGCCGACACATCCACGGCGTTTACAGACTCTGTCTCACTTTGCTGTCCTAGAGGACTGAAACAACATGAGTCTTGGGTCCCATCTTCTGCACTTTCTTCAGGTCGGCTCGGCTTGCAGGGAGCCAGCTCTCTTTAAGGCCGGTACTGCGCAGCCAACGACTAAAAGTTCATGGTGCTTTGCTGGGGAAGCTGTCAGCGTTGCACTAGGAATGCCTATGGGGTGCAGGGAACCATCTATAACTCAGCTGCATGAAATGGGAAAGTACTCCCAGCCAAAGTCACCGATTTCATTTTTCTTCCCCTCGTCCTTTACACACTTACACATATTCAATAGGAAAATAAAACTATTGGCCAGTTACCTTCCCATTCTAGGAGCATCTACTGTCCTGCTGGATTTGGCCATTTCCAAAGCTCTTCGTCCCCTACCGCAGAATTAACTCTCCTGAGTCCTTCTTTTTCACTGTCTAACGATTCAATTCCTTCACCAGAACATCTTCCATATTCCTCAATGCTTTGAAGCCAACATAGAAACAGAGTTGGGTGCTACATCCAGGAAGAAGATATTTCACCCTCTTTCCCCAAGTGCTTCCATTTTCCCCACACCTTTTCCATCCCAACTCTGTCAGGTAAGCCAAACAATCTCAACCACTGTAACCTTCCAGCTAAATCTCTGTGTACAGAGAAGGACTAATTAAACGGACAAGGCAGGCAAGGTGCATCTGGGGTGAGCTCAGAGACTTTCCTCACATGAGCAAGGACTACTCAGGAAACAAAAGAACAGCTCAAAGCTCCTCTGCACATTTACACAGCCCCTCGCCCATATTTATGGGCATGCACAAAAACACCCGGCCTGGCTCACGTACACAAGCTGGTGACACCTCACTGTAGATATTCAGGAACACCAATAATGTAGACAAGTACGCACAGCCCTACGCTCCAGGCTGCCTCGTCTCTTCCAGTCCAGAAACTGGACCAGAAGCTGCTCAGATGTGTCCAGAAGCTCTTACGTCAATGGACGGCACACTGGGGCTCACGACTTTCTGCACTCTGCACCGAAGTGGGGACTTCTGTGACATGTCATTAGCTAAGGAACCAAAGCAAACGCTTCCTAATCCCACACCAAGAGCCATCGAGAAGCCCCAGAAGACAAGGAGAGGAGGGAATATTTGGCAGATAGCACAGAGCAAATGGATATTGCAGCAGCAAGATCCTGCCAAAGATAGTGAGGGATGGTCCAACCAAGACCCTTACTGGCTGGGATTAAGCGGATATGGGCTCCAGAGCTGTAAATATCAGCTTCTCCTCAGTGCTTTCCCAAACATCTGGGCTAAGCCACCTCCCAATACTATCCAAAGTGAAGCTTTCTGGTCTGACTGAGAGAAATTAGGACTTTCAGGGTCAGAGACCCAGGAATTGAATCAGAGCGAGGCCCAGCAGGGAAAAGGAAAGCATCGTTTGAGGACAGCTTCAAGTGATCATCACAGACTTCTTCCCCCATAACCATTATTTTTCATCCCCACCTGCTCCCACAACATAGCACGACACAGAGATCACTCCTCAGATAGCAGAGCATCTCAGATCACACGACACAGAGATCACTCCTCAGATGGCTACAGCCATCTCCTATTCCTCCAAAAGGCAGCACTCTGAAAGCTTTTCTCTTTAAGCAGCCTCAAAGTTGGCTCTCACCACTGCTGGCACGAATGAAAGGGATTTCAGTTCCCTCTCCTCCTAAATCCCATCCCTTTCTGTTGCAAAGAAAAGGCAGAGGATGACCAAGGGAAGAGAAAAGCAACTCTCAGTCACCTCTCACCTCCCTCCCATCCTCCTGCGCGGATGCACCGGCGGGGCTGGAAGGGTGCGGGGCTGTTGGTGTCCCCACGCAGCTTCCCACGAGGGGAGCCCCAGAGCAGGTGCAGCTCTGGGAGGGCAAGGCTGGGAGCGCAGTGCTCCTGGAGGCGAGACACCGGCATATTTCCCCACGATCCAGCCAGCCTTCCCTGGGCAAAGCAGCTTGGTGTCTGTCCTCAGGCACCCAGTCTGAAAAAGAGGGGAGGCAAAGTGATCTCCAGCACGGCAGCTCTCGGGACCCATTCTGCATTCTTTAAATACACTGGGAGGGGGAGAAAAATCGCTTTGAGTCTCTCCTGCTTCCTCCCACTCCCTGCCCGCTGCGCACACACAGACACGCAGCCAGCCCTGTGCATAAAGGATCTCTGTCCTGCTCAGCTCAGCCATGCAACGCCTGCAAGAAGCAAGAGTTACCTTATTCCCAGAGCCTGAACCGCCTTCTTTCTCCATCGTGGCTGGGAAGCTGCTCCCATTCATGCTTTAATCCCTGGGAACAGAGGCACGATTCAAAGCGGCTGTTCACCCATCGGAGTGGGCTCCCCGCAGCAACCTCCTCCTCCTTCTCTCCTCCCTTCTTCCTCGTTTGTTTGGTCCAGATTTTGTTTTTTTTTAAATGTATTCTTTCTTAATCCCGGCAGTAATCAAGACAATCCTTCATTGCCTCTCTGCCTCCCTGTTTCACTCGCAAAGAACCAGCATTGGAGAGCTCCTTCTTCCTCCGCTGCCTCTGTGGATCTTTGGCTCCCCAGGTCTGCCTTTCTGCAGCGTGGCGTTAAGGGAAAGAAAGAGAGTAGAAGAGGGAGGGAGCGTGCAAAGGAGGAGGAGGAGGAGGAGGCCAACGGGGTGCGGGAGGAAGGAGCCAGAGCGTGGCTGGCTGCTTTGTATCCAGAGCGGTGCCGACAGCCCCTTCCCTCCCCCCGGCAGAGGAGGACCTGCGCTGCTAATGGTCTGTACCAATTTATTCCACTTAGGCAGGGGCACTTCTCCCTGCGACGGGAGGAAAAGCCGGGGAAGGCTCTGAGATGGCCCCTTAAGGAATTGGTTCCTGCTCTCCTCACTCCACGGCATCGCCGGCCACAGGCCGGGGGAGACGCTTTCCCAGCTCAGCAGGCAAACAGAAAGCGTGAGGCAAGAAGGGTCGGGCGCGAGGGAAGGGTCGCGTCGGTGAGGAGGCTCAGCACCTCTCTGAGGGAAAGCAGCGACCATGTGCTGGGTGGAAAGCAAGGGTCTCCTCCAGCAGCTCAGGAAGGCAGGCTGAGCTCTGCTCCCCTTTCTGCATGTGCGCTTTGGGAGAAGCACCCTCCCCTCGTCACTGTGTGCGCCTCTGTGCCCGGACTCACAGCTCGTCAGCTGAGTCCACCCGGGCTTTGTGAGCAGTGGGTGACACTCCTGAGAGCTCTTGCAGCTCCCTTTCTACGCAGTACCGTGTGTTTCCAGGGCGCCACTCAGCCATTCCTACCCAAAGAGCAAGGTACCTCTGCGTGCACCCTGGCAGTGGGGCCAAGGGCCCAGGCACCGGGCCAAGGACAGCAGGAACGTGCTTCTCCCATGGGAAGGTGGCTCCAGATGTGACTGGGTAATGCCCCTGGTCTGGGGACAAGTGCACCAGGCCCAGGAGGCAGAAAGGACACTCCTGTGACCTCTAACAATGCAGCAGGACCCTCCTTTCCTTCTAGGGACCACCTGGAGGATGAAGGGCTTGAAGGGGCCTGGGAGAGGAGTACAGATCTTACCTCCTGATGCTGCCCTTGAATAGTTAACCCAGGCAGGGCTGACTCATGCTCAGCAGCAGATTTCTCCAAGATCGCTGAACACCACAGCACGCTTATCTCAGAATGCCACATGATGCTGGACACTTTAACAGGAGCCAAAAGTCAGTCCTGAGCTTGGGAGCAAGTTACCTTCTACCTGTCCTGCCACGGCCGCCTGCTCGGCCGCTTCCAACTAGACCAACCCCCTCCGTACACCACCTTCTCATCTGTCCCACAGAGGACATGCACAGATCCATAGCTACAGCTACTCCCTTGTTACTCCTTCTCTTCCAGCTCTGGTAAGGTTACAGTGCCATGGTAACCTCTGGGTATAGACAGATTTACTTAAGCTTTACCAAAAAAAGGGACAACAAAGAAAAAGCACAACTTTCCAGTTACTGAGAAAAGCTCCAGGACTTGGGGAGCTGAGGGCCATATTATGGAGCTGTTTCAGAGATCTTCACCAGTGACTCCCATCGGGCTTTTTGTTTTGAACCTACAGCATTCAGACCCCGGTCTTAACTTGTGCATCTCGAGGGGTGCCTGGGAGCAGAGAGGTCTGCTACGTAGTTTGGAAGTCAAAGCATTATCCACAAATTAGCAAAGCATCCCAGCAGCTCCTGGACTTGTTCCTCCTGGGGTGAACCAGGCTGCAAGACTCCACACATGGCCCCGGGCCACTGCCTCTGGTGACAGTGAGCTGTGCTGGGAGTGGCAAGATCTGCACTGGACAAACCAGGGAGAAGATGCCTCCAGGCCAGTGCTGAAGGACTGTCCGTGGAGGGCGATGCTTGAAGGCAGGCGCTTTAGAACAGCCTCTCCTCTCAAGCTGCACCTACTCTGTGGATGAAAGGGATGAACAAGGACTGCCACTCCAGAATACTTCATGCCCAGCTAAAGAGACCACACAGCCGGGCTCGCTTCTGCTCAGCCACCTCCTCTGCACAACAAGGCAGTTCTCGCAATCAAAGGGAACACGGCCTCGTTTTTGTCCTTGGTCTCATTTTCTGCAAGGTACCTAGGGAGAGATCAGCTCCAAAGACTACTTGCCTGGGAATTTTGTGCCAATTCAGCTCGTACTAAGGGTTTCGCTGAACACCATGTCTATTAAAAATGCGTAATGTCCACTTACATCAAAAGAGCGGATTCAGACGCAGCGCTTTCCCAGCATGTCCCAGCCTACCTGCCGTTGTGGCATTCAGGAGATGGATGGGAAGAAACTGTCCCTTGAGGCCTATATCAAGAGATAGGAAAGGGCACATTCATTGACTACTTCAGGGCTGGGCGAGAGAGGGGGAAAGAGGAGACGAGAGACATAAAAACGCTCCTGCCACAAAACCGAAACACATAAAAACTCCAGGAGGAGGGAAAGGAGATGTGCTACACCTGAGATTTATAAAAATGATGTGTGAGCAGTAACATTTCAGGCTCCTCTCTGAAGACTCACAAAGGTGAGAGACACTGGGAAAAGTGTCAAAGAAGCTCAAGAGGGACATAGACACGTACAGAGAGTTATCGCTGCGTCCCTCTGCCCTCCCGAATAAAAATTACAGCCTGACTCATTCTGAGCTCCTTTTTGTGATCAGAGCGGCAGAACAATGGTGCAGAGACACCGCTCTGACATTTTCCAAGGTTGTCCTTTTGAACCTTAGCATATCGACTTGTTTGCATGCTGGGTACGGAGTGTGCCACAGTCACCAGAGCCACATTCCAGAAGGCAAGCCTGGCAGCGAGAGGGCTATGGGAGGAGAGGCTCAGGCAATCTTCCCGAAGGATCTCGGGATAAAGGGGGGAAGGGTGTTGTTTGCCTGGAATCCAGAGTGCTTCACAAAGGATGCAAATCTGAAACAGGCAGCATCGCTGTTGACAGCAGTGTATATAAACAGAGCAGTATTCTCCCGCTCCCTCCCCCTTCTTATTAGAGCACAAAATACCCTGAGTAAAACACATACACACAACAATCCACTACAAAAGGAAAACAAAGCCTCGAGCGTGTGCACGCACACGCACACACAGACATTCTTCTGGAGAACGTAGCATATATTCAATACCTTATATGTTGTTTTTAAAATATTAACGCTGTGCTTCTGGCTAGGTCTGTGGAAGGTTTATCACCACACGACTCGAGGGACCAAACCCCTAAACTAGATGCTCACGGCCTGACACACCCTGCCCGCCCCAGCCATCCCGAGGCCCACTGCGTCTCCCTCTTCCAGACTCCAGACCAGGCGGCAGCAGAGCCGGGGCAGACACACTCCCACCAGGCGGCTTTCCCGGGAGGTGGCAGAGCTGCAGCTCTTTTCCCCCTCTTCCCGGCGCTTGCGGCTCACCATCTGGCACCATCAGGAGGATCTCTGCTCGGAGCCGCGCTGCGGCCAGGCACACACATGAGCGGATGCTTCTCTCCGGCGAAACAATAACCTCATTAGCGGAGGCGGCGCAGGGCAAAGGGAAGAGCATGAGGGCAAACATTCAGCAAAGAGCGGGGTACGTTCCGGCAGCGCAGGCCCTGCTGGGAGGGAGCAGGGCACCAGCTGGAGCGACCCACGAGCTGATGAGGTCCGCGGTTCCCGTCGAAGCCGGCCGGCAGCCTCCTCCGCTATCCCAGTCACAGCATCATGCCCTCTGGCAGTGCTGTCTGGTTTTCAGGCCGCAGGCAGCCTGAATATGGGATCTAACTCACCTCAGGCTTTCTGGGAGTTTCCCCAGCTCATAGGGTGGGCTCCAGATTATGACCACCTTGTGGTGCCAGACTTGAGACACGACCATCTACAGACACGGGACAAGGAAAGAGACGGGCCAGGATTTGAAGGGACAGGCTTGAGCTCTTTAGAGCCAACCCTGACATCAGGAAGGTAGAATCTCATTGGATAGTCTCACCTTGTCAAGGACCAAGGGCTCTGTGAAAAGCCATGAAGAAAAAAACCTCAAAGTTTGGCCCCTTTGCCAATCTTAGACAATTCTCCTTCTTCCCACAGGAGGGCTGAGCAGTATATGCTCATAACCACAAAGCAAACTAACCCCTCTCCAGTTACTCTCCAACCAATTCATGGTGCTCCCTTGAAGCACCACTGTCCATCCCACTCTGGAATGGATCCTTGCTCCTACTCTGGTTGACACATACCTACTGGGCAAAAAGGTCCTCCAGCAAGCACCTGCTAGCCCAGTTATTATTCTCCAAGGGCCAAAGAGAGGCCAGCAGGTTTTCAAGCAGAAACCCAGACGGGGAGATACTCTTCTCTCTGGCAGCACTGCCTGGCAGGAGCTGTTTCGCCCCATCAGGGCTCTGTACCTGCACAGAGGGCATTTGTACACCCTGACGGGTGGGCTCACCATGCCCTCAGGAGGCTTCACAGATATATGCAAAACACATTTAGGAGCAGGTCAGAGCAAGTGTTGAGGAGAGCAAAAGCAAAGCCGTGGTGATGGATCAGCAGGTGGTGCTCTCTCCTTCAAATCAGCAGTCAAGTTAAGCCCTGGTCTGGCATTTTACCACTGGGACTCCTCTAGATAAGATACCTCAGCCTAAGACAAGACCCCTCTTCTTCATCCTGCCGAGAAAGGCAGAGCCTGGATCCGTTCAGAGCCCAGGAAAGGAGAGCCAAGCTTCGCATGGAGCTCCCCTTGGACAGTCATGCCTCTTAACAACTTGGAAGAAACTCTTCATGGGCTGAAGACCCATTGTAGGTAAACCTCACCCAGGGGAACATCCAAAAGGAAATGCTTGAGCACATTGCTGGGAGTTGGCAAGAGTGATTCAATAACCCCTGGACTCCCTGTCCAGCCTTTCTCCGATCGTTATCTTGGCCAGAATCCAAGGCAGAGATTGTTCAGAGACTAGCACAACCCAGACGGTGCTAAATCACATACATCCAAACTGTTCTCTGAGGGATTTTAATTTATTGGGAAGCACCCTCTTAGCAAACAAACACAGACAGCGTTCCAGCTCTCTCCACACTGCTTTGTAACTAAGCTCTGTTTCCAAACCCTCCACCCAAGCCCCCATGTACCCATCACAGAGGTCAGGAACTCTTGTCTTTGCTCTGGATGCCACAGCCTGAGACCAGAAGAGAGGAGAGGAAGCGAGAACACGTGTGCACCACTGGAATTATTGCTGGGTCTCTTGGTATTAAATGAGACGACCCCCAATGTGGGCTTCCAGATGACGGAAGTCATGGGCCCTTTTTGTTTTTAGGGCTCAGGAGACTTCTCAGCCTGTCCAAGCCAAAGGGCTGCGTTTCTTTCTGCCTTAATACTTCAGCCGTGCTGTTGGCACATGCTCTGCCCCATTCCCTGCTCTGCTGTCCCCACACTTTCTACCACTGCTTCACCAGGCAGCTTTGGATCTTACTGAGAGAGAACTTCCTTCGTGAGCAGCTTGCGACACTCTGGGACTGCAACACAATGAACTGATAAAACAAGACATAGAAGCGCATAAATAATCATCATATCTCACATGTCCCAAGATCACATAAGCAATTTAGACTCTTTTTTTTCTTGTCCTTTCTATAAATATTCATTTTCAGAGCTCTTTTAAACCACCGGAGCCTGATGCAGGAGTGCTCCAAAAGCCCCAGCAGCCTGCCATTCCTGTGCAGTGTGCAGGCAAATTGGACCTCTCTGCAGCCTCACCTCAACCTGCCAGGGTGAGCGCGGCCCTGCTGCCTCTTGCCTACACAGCCCCTGACAGCACAGCACAAGGGAGCCAGCAGTAAATATCTCAACATCTCCTGCCACCCCTGTGGCAGTCAAGTCCATGCCATATGCCCGTTCCCTGCTATCAACCTCCAGATCAAAACCGCTACGTGACAACGTGGGAATCATGTCACCTTGTCTGGGTTTACCCAGCTGCCACTCAGCAGAATCGCTTGGATCTATAAAACACCGCTGTGTTCATGCCTGGAAAAAAAAAATTAGTATGCAAACACAGTGATAAATCCTCTGATGTGCACATTTATGTTTTTATCATGTAGTTAATCAGGAAAGAGTATGTTCAGTTTAGATACAGCTCCACACTTTGCCTCTATAATCCAAATCCCAGAAGGGCCTTATAAAACTATAATCTGCAATGCAAAATCGCAAAGCATATGGGAGTGTCTATAGATTTTCCAAATCACCTGTGCCCTAATTTAATATGAATAACAATTAGTTTACTCTTATCAGTTAATTGTGCCCCTTGTGGATTCAGCAACACTGCAGCTCGTCACCAAACTCCTTTGTCTGAGCAAACTTTAATTACACTTCCTCGCTCGGCCCAGCCCTACTTGCAGCTTTGGCAACAAAGGCGAAATTGCTTTTAAACAAAAACCCCATCACTGCTGGCAACAAAAGGGAAGCAAAGCACCGTGCTTTCTGACAGTAAACAAAAGCAGTCCGGGGTTAACAGAAGGGAGTGTTCCTCCAGTCCCTCCAACTCTGCAAGCGCAGCCGCCATCCCCACAGCATCCTGGATGAGCAGTACGAGGCGTTCCTCCAGCCCCAGACGGCGCTGACGGCCCTCGACCCTCATCTCGGCTCCAAGAGGGAGGAGATGCGCCTCTCAGCCCTGGGCACTCGCAGGAGGAGATTGGAGCAGGCTTCCCTTTCACCTCCGGTGCCGTGATTAGCAGAGGACTGAGAGCCAAGGCACCAGGGTCCTATTTCCAGCTCTGCCGCTGACTCCAAACATGCCAGGCCCTTAGCTCTGAGCCTGCTTCCTCACCCATTGCAACAGCAACATCGGTGTCCTTGCTAAAACCGACGAGATGCGCACACACACTCAGCCAATGCTTTGGTATCAATCCTGCACCGCGAGCGCGGTTAATGCACCAGTAAGCGTTGCAACCTTTATTTATTGGCACGGGACACGTGTTTTCTTTTCAAGGCCCAGAAGCTCCCTTGTGAATCATACAAAAAAACAGATTGAGGATGACTGTGTTTCTACTTCCATTTCAAACACTGCAGGGTTTGCGCACACACGGGCCTTAAATCTCAGTTACACCATCACCTTGGCAGCAAAATGTTGCCTTTGCGTGGTAGAGGATGCAGGCTACAAACCCTTTGGCAGAGATGAAGGAACAAGCCTGCAGCGCGGCTGATAAAGCCTCCAGTGTGAGGAATGCTCCCAGCCGCCCAGGCTCGGCCCCGGAATGGAGAGGCATCTTGGAGGGAGAATTAGACGTGGAAGCCACAGAGGATGAGCATCTTCGCAGCGAAGGTGCTGAAAGCTCCGGCGTGCTGCTGCTGCTCCCGCTCCCTGGGGGACCGGTACCACCGCGGGGCTTGGTGCAGATGCTCGTTTCTCCTCCACAGCGCAAGGAAGTCCTGCAGCTTCTTGCCTCACGGCCTTCAGAGCAGGTGTAAGGGAAGGCTCCTTCATAATCTGTGCCGATTCCTGCTCCTGCACCACCCCGAACACAGATCAAAAGGACACTCATCCTGCTCAAGTCAGGGAATCCATCACCTGCCACATCAAATATGCTCATCATCTTTCTATAGCATGACCTCTGTTCCTCTCTAAAGTGGGCTATCTCCACCCGTTCAAAGGAATAAACTGCTGTGAATACTTAATTGCTTTTATCACTCTCCTGTAATTGTTATCATGACCTTTCCAGGCACTATTTTGGTGGACCTCTCACCAGGTCGCTATTTCAGAGCCATAGGCTCCAGTGGAACAGAAACATTAATTTCCTACAGACAGTAGATGCAAAGCTCATACTGTTTGATCTCTCCTGGTAAAAGACGATGCCAGGAGCTAGACCAGGCGGAGCTCTGGCATTCTGGCAATGCCACGAAAGGTCTCTGACTTCTCCCAGTGGGTCCTCCCGCCTCTCTCTTTGATCACCTCATTAGCTTAGCAAGTAGTGAAGAAAAAGCACCTACAATTACAAATTTGAAATAAGGCCAAGTGTCCCTCACTGAAGTAACTGGAACAATGGGAGTGAGAAATCCAAGCTGCAGTGGCCAGGATAATCCTGCAGCAGCATTAGTTAGTTCGACAGCAGACTGAGTCACTCCCCAAACTAATTCCTAGCTGTCCTGGTTTGGGCTGGGATAGAGTTAATTTTCTTCTTAGTAGCTGGTACAGTGCTGTGGTTCGGATTTAGGATGAGACTAATGTTGATAACACACGGATGGTTTAGTTGTTGCCAAGTAGTGTTTCTACTAAGTCAAGGATTTTTCAGCTTCTCACATCTTGCCAGCGAGAAGGCTGGAGGGGCACAAGAACTTAGGAGGGGATACAGCCAGGACAGCTGGCTCAAACTGGCCAAGGGAATATTCCACACCATATGACATCACGCCCAGGATATAAACCGTGGAGAGCTGGTGGGGAGGGCTAACTGCTGCTTGGGGACTGGCTGAGAATTGGTCAGTGAGTGGTGAGCAACTGCATTCTCCATCACTTGTCTGTCTAGGGGTTTATTTCACTCTCTTTTACTTATCTTCCTTTTCATTACAATTACTATTACTGTATTTTACTTCTATTTCAATTGTCAAACTGTTCTTATCTCAACCCACCACGTGTACTTGTTTTCGATTCTCCTCCCCATCCCTCCGGGACTGGGGAGGAGGAGTGAGCGAGCGGCTGGGTGGTGCTTAGGTGCTGGCTGAAGTTAAGTCTCGACATCAGCTAAAGAGAGAAATCAGGCTCTGATTCTCTGTGGAGGTTCAAGCAACACCACCTTTGCAGTCCCCATTTCTGCTCCAAGCCAGCCCACGCAGAACCCTGCCAAACACGTGCAGCATCAGTCAGGAGGAGCTGGCAGGCGAGAACAGGGCCCGTCTTTTGACTTCCCAGAACAAAGCTTGTGGCTCTAGCAGGGCCACTTTGGCTGAAGGAGGAAGCGAGGAATACAAACCAAACAAAAGCTTCCTCTGCGGCCCTGCCAGGTTTGGCAGTGTTCATGCAGGTCTGACAGCCTCACCCTGTAAATAAATTGTTTCTCGTGAAAGTGGAGGAGAGATCTCATCCATCTGCGATACTGCAGATCCATGTACGGCACAGAACTGAACTGGCCTTTCTGAGAGATTGTATTTTACTAAGAGTGCTGTTTAAATGGCTACCAACTTATCAAACAGCCTTTTCATCGACAGAAATTTAGCGTTTACTCCTGCTGACGGTCCTTTCCTCTTTCTTCCCTTGTCGCCCAGCTACTCATGTCTGTCTAGAGAGAGACAAATCTCCTACAGCAGACCAGCCGAACGCGAGCTAAAGTCTTGCTCCGTTTGTGAACGCACCACACTCCAGGTGAGGGACAGTCCAAGTCCACGCAAGAAGAAAACAGCTCAAGCCTTGACTGAAACCTAAAGGACAATGGTGCTTGCAGGAGCACGCAGACTTAGGGCAATCTTATTCCCAGCATCCTCCGCTGACATACGCACAGGCAGGAAAAGGCACAGCCTTTGGCCTCCAGCACAGCCGCCCCAACGTGCGCTCTTCCTGCAGGAGAACAGACCTGAGCTTTCCAAGTTGGGTGCCCTCAGCACTTCTATGTCTGAGGAGTCTGTGGACGTGCGGGCACAGCTGCGCGGTCCCATCCAGCAGCAGCCTCTGCCAAGGAGCTGAGCCCATCATTCCAAAGGAATGCACTATCATAAAAACAACAAGCATTTCACTTCTAAATAACCACTTTGTTGCTGAATCTCAAAGCCCTTTTGCACAGCTGCTGTCTTGCTTCTCTCACACAGGCGTGATGGCAGATATAGGAATGGGATGTGGACTTTTCCTTGGGCCACGGGGCTCCTCTTGCACAGAGGACATTTTCAAACTGGCTCAAAGTGTCTCGAGAACTAAATAAACTTGGGTCTGTAAATACTCAGTCAATGCTGCGTTCGACGCTGACCCAATTTCTCCTCCCAGGTCTCCTCCAACAAATGCAGCTGTTCAATGTCAGCAGAAGACAAAGAACCAGAACAGCAGGACTCAGGGGCCTGGTTGGTCACAGTGCTCCACTTCAGGCCTGCAAGCTGTAGCACCAAGACACCATGCTATGGTTCGGTTGCTTGCGACAGTTCACGAGCTCGTGTCTGTTCAGGTAAACTAACTATTGCCCTGATTAGTTCTGAGACTTGCAAACACCCTCCACCAGCAGCTCCAAAACAGGCAGGACAAGAGTAACAATAACATTTTTCCCTTGCAATGAAGGGAGCAAGTGCAGTGCTCCATTGGGAGCTCCATCCACCCTGCGCCTCCTTGCTCTGAACAAACGCTCTTAACTTTCTCTTTCGAGGGTGCATCTACCCTCAGGTGATACTGGCGGGTTTCATGCTCTAAACAGCATGATTATTATTTTATAGTAAGCTGGACGGATGCAAAGCTTTATGAAGTGCTTGCTTTTCAGGTGACCTACTCAATTTAAGAACGCCACAGTAAGTCTGTGAGGGAAGGAAAAGGTTTGGAAGCATCCAAATGCCAGGGATAGAGGATGCTCTTTCCTCTCCTTCTTCACCTTCTGGTCCCTCGCTCTGGGGAGACAGCATTTTCTGCTTTAGAACTGGGCCTGTCCAAACATTGTTTTGCAAAAAAAAATAATTTCATTGCCCAGACCTATCTCCGTGAGGTAAAGTGAGAAGTGCAAGCTGTAGACTCGCAGTGTGCTTCCAGGGTAGAATACTAACAAAAGCCAAGCCTCCCAGTTGCCAGGCACTACTCTGACCTACTCCTCTGAGACTTGCACAGCTCTGGACAAAGAACATACACATCTTTCAGTCTTGCAGCTCAAAAAGCCTTACCATGCTCCTTTTCTAAAACATGAGTGGTAATCTCTTCCCTCCCCCAAGCCACACACAGAGGGGAGAGGCTGAGTTTTGGAGATCCCAAGTCCATACTTACAGCAAGACATCTAATATATGAATAATGGAAAAGTCTGTAGCAGCTCCATGTTTAAATTTGCACAGACATTTGCACCTAAAGCAGACTAAAATCCCTCTGCTTCACACTTCCCTGATTCAATCCAGCATCCAAACTCAGTGCAGTAACTCCAAGGGCAGTGAAACATCCCATGCAACTGAAATAAAATATTAACTTAGATTTACAGATGATTTCTTTTTAAATGTCCACGAAATACCACTCCATTGCCCCGCTTCTTGTAGCTCTCCCCTGGCTAAAAGGCCAGTCACACAAGCTATCTCAGCCCAGGCTGTGCCTGAAGTAGCAGAAGGCGGCACAAAATGTTCTTCCTTTCTCAGAGAGGAACAGCTCAGGACACCACTAGCAGTCTGCATGTGCAACTCGTCAGCCCATACGGAAGGAGGAAGGACCAGGCTCTACCTTATACACCCCTAATTGCCACCCTGTGCCCCGAGGCAGTTTCCTCCAGTACCCTAAAGTGCAGTTGCTGTTTCATGTGGATCTTTCTTCTCTCCTCTGCTGACCTGCCAGCCCAGAGCAGCTCTGTTTACAGGACCCTGGTTGTACTCTGGTGTCAGAGCTGTCAGTCGCTTGCGGCAACTGACAGGCAGCCCCGTTTCCTTCGGCACAGTTGGGTGAACAGCCCCTTCCAGCACATTTTGTTATTCACATGCTCCGCCTGCTAATTGCTTTTTGAAATGGGGAAGAAACAGATGACGAGCAGAATGCAGCTCCTGACAAATTCCCCAGCACTGTAAATACGACTCACCTTGCTGTAAACAAGGAAATGCTAAGTGGCGCTGCCAGTGTGTGCTTGAATTAAATAAAAAAAAAAAGAGAAAATCAAAAGCAAAACACACAGTACAGCAAAAAAATCTCAACCTCCTACGCTGCAAGACAGCCTGCCCAAGGGTGAGAACCCCAATCCGGTTTCTGTTTCACCCTGAAGACACTTGTGAGCCCCTTGGAGAGCACGTGCAAGTACCAGCCCTACTGCAAAACATCTCGCCAGCACTGGTTAGCGCTCAGCAGCCTCTCTGTCTTGCTGGAGATAGCCAGAATCACACTCCCACAGGCAGGCTCTCTGTCTTCAGAACTACCTCCACCAAAGAATGAGAGCAAGAAAAGGTTTAAAAACAAAGAAAAGAACTCGATTGGATTCAGACTCTCGGTATCTCTGTATCGGTTAGGTTAGGTGAGCAGAGGCCTCTGCACTTGACAGTGCACAGCTCCACCACAGAACCAAGGATCTGCTGGCTCTTTCCAGGTGTTTTATCTCTGCCCTTTTAAGGGAAACATGATTTTCTCTTAAAAATAATGGGATTTGAAATTAATAAGCTTGGGGCTTTCAGCTTTCTGGATTGTGAATCTGTAGGATACACTTTTAACATACTTTCAGATTTCTTCTCTATAGCCACAAGGCCTGGAAGCTTATTTAAAAACGAAACCGCAAGGTCGCTGTGTTTCCAGGAACAGAAGCTCTACAGAGAAACATCAAATACCATTAGATCCACAATCACGCCGCAAAAATTGACACCACTAGTATATAAGCACACAGTATTACGACTTACTTCCTGATCTAAGCTACTGTGCAGTGATACAGTTCAACAGCGTGAGTCATTCCACCCCAGAGGCAACTCCATTTCAACAGGAGATGTAGAAGGCACACAAAAGCCAGGCACACTCACAGCTGTCATTCCTGGGAGATGGAAGGTGCTGGAAGCACTAAGATTATTTATATAAGGTTACAAACAATGGGAAACTCCAAAAGCAACAGATAACTATAGGATTTCTATAGATACCTCACAACTCCTTGTAGATGGAAACTTCCATGTGTGGAAAATCAACTTGGTTTCTGCTTGAGGCGCAAGGACGTCAGCTCTGATCGACGCTATCAAATAAATTCAAGCAGATTAGGGAAAATGACCACGGAAATTTAAATTCACAGGATCCTTTTTCTGCAGACAGATGGTCATTTCAGCTTTCTGTTCTCTAATCCCTTGTTCTGCAAAGCAAACATCCTAAATCCCAGATAATGTAGGTTTTACCATCTCATACACTTCCCCCAGCATTAAGGCTGGCCCCAGCAATAGGATACATATGCTTCAACATCTGCATGCTCAAGGAACCTACAGCCACAAGAATCTCCTACCTGGCTTCAGCGCAGAGGTGAGCTCTGCATCCCGCCTCAGAAGCCGTCACGGGCCCCTTGCCAAAGGAGCCACCTCTTCCAGTAGGCACCATGGGGATTAAAGGGAAACTTTTCCTGGGATCGGCCTTTCTCCGGCACAGCCAATTCCTCAGCCACGTCTCTAATGAGGAGGAAGGTTGAGCACTTTTACAAGCTGCCGTATTTATTACCAACACTCAGGAAAAAATACCATGTAGCCAGCAGCAGGGCAGGACGTTTGTATCATAACTGCCTGGGACTTCTGAGAGACACTAAGATGCCAGACCTGTTTTTTAACTTGTCATAGAACCACAAAAGTGTGAAATCAGGTGGTCTGCTTCCTGACTTTTGCTAGTTTCTGAGGGAAGAGGAGACTGATGAAGGCTTACCACTCAGAAATTCATTTCCAGTTTCTCAGTTTCCCTGTTTGTTGACTCAAATGATTCACAAGGAGCAGGAAGCATCTCATAGCTTCACAGAGAGCATCCACAATTAAACAGATATTGAAGTGAATTTCATGAAATATGCATATTGTTTGCTTCCTAAAAGGCTGTTTAGATCAGACCATGAAAAGACCAGAAATTAAAGATCAGATCAACAGTCACTCTCCATTTACCCTCTAATGAGTCCTAGATGGATGTGGAACAAAGGGATAGTCTGTAAGAGCTCTAAAAGAGACAGGAGCACCGGACACACTCTCTGCTGATGTAAATCACCATAGTGAGGAACAGCTCTTTGGAGCAGCTGAAGATGCAGCCTGTCTTCCACAGGAGAGAAACCACACCTGCACTATTAGCAAAGGTTGCATTTCCCAAGATGTCGCACAGCGGCTCTCTTTACAAGCTCCGGAGGCAGAGGGAGGCTTTGAGGAGCACAGGAGCCGCAGAGAAGCCCAGGGCTGGGTAACCGGGACGCTCCAGCCAGGCCGCAAGAGCGGACCACAGTGGCAGGGGTAGGAGATGATCGCTCTTCCAGAAGCCAGCATTGGATTCTCTTCCCCTGGACTGAGAAACTTCCCTTTACCCTCCTCCCACATCATTTTGGACAAGGGAGTAGTTTTCATCCTCTAATTCAGAGGCATCATTCTCCTCACACGCACGAAACGTTTCCAACCTGCAGCCCGTGCACACGGCAGGATTTGCTGCACAAAAGCCAACGGCACAGCCCTGGGCATATCCTCCCCGATGTTCAAACGTGGCACGTGGCATCTCGGCATTGTTGTTTCTGACAGGCTCTCTCATCTCCACAGCTAATAGCTCATTGTTTGTATTCATGCACAAGGAGTAAATTCTTCATTATTGGAGAGATCTGACATGTACAAACAATTGGAGTAAATTGATTGTATTTTCCAAATCATCACACAGGCTCTAATTCTATCTGCAAGGCGCACTAATTTGCACTAGAATTACCTCCTAAATTAGGAATTAGAGCTTTTGACAGAGAAGAGCAATGACTGTCCCGGTATTGCAAGGCCAGCGGGGGAAAGGATGCAGGTCCCTTCCCAACTCACCACAAGCGGCCTTTCGCCTACTCTCAGAGTTTACTGAAAAGGGATGAAGGAGATAGGTGATTAAACGAGCTTCCAGAATTTTTCAGAGAGATATTTCCTTGGTTTAGATGCACATTTAAAAGGAACAGAGTATTTAAATTTAATTGTTCTATACCCAGAGCCTACCCTCTTCTCAGGCAGGAAACGACAACTCTCCCAATCCCTTGAAAGCCAGACATACAGGGCTCTGCACATCTTTTTCTTAAATGAAGATGCTCAGTACAGAGTATGACTGAAAATCAAATCTCAAAACATCCAGAAAGTGCATTTGTTTCTGCTGGAAGCAGGCGAACGGGGTGCACTGTGCTCTCCCAGACATGAGGTCATCTGTGCCAGTCCCGCAGGGTACGCTGCACCAGCTCATTTCGATGTAAAAGAGACTAAGTCATTAAGTTAACTTGAATCATGCACCCGAGAAGCATCCCCATCTCCAGGAAGGGAAGGGATCAGAGCGTTCAGCGCTTTCCAAAATGCCACACGCAAGGTGTGCTTCTCGGACGTCGTGTGTCTATCTGAAACACGGCACAATTTATCCTACTTCCAGTCCTCAGACGCTCCTTTCTCAGGGTAGGGAAAAGCAGCTCGGGTGATAGATGTCAGTTATATTGCTTACACACTGAAAGGAGCACCATGAAAGGATGTAAGCTAAATATATAAACCTATTAACACTCAGGTCACCCTGTGAGCAGCAGAACCAGAGAACTCTGAATTTCCTGCCGAAACGGAGCGAGGTTTAGGTGCTGTTGTGCAGTGAGATACATGTTCCCAACACAGCTTTTCCTGTTGGGACAGCTGTAATGTTTTCCCACACAGATCCTGGCTGTCTAATAAGTGCAGCCCCCAGTAGTGGGGGGATTAACAGTCTTTTCTCTGGCTACCTATGTCCACGAAGCCTATAGAAATACAGGATTCTGACAGTCCCTTAGGGTAATAAAAATAACATTCTCTTTGAGTTCTCTTTATATGCTCCGGAGAAATTTGTTTGAAATTTGCAAATGGTTCAAAAGCTATCAGAGGGCCAACGGCAGCAGCAGCATCTCAGAGGCCCTGTCTTCTTCGCAAACCCAATGAAAACTGTCTCTGAGGAATAAATATAATTATCACCATAGCCCAGAGAAAGCTCACAACTTAAGCTGGACCTGACACAAAGGAATAGACAAATAATGGAGACGGAAGGGGGAAGGCGCCGCCGCCTCTCTTAGATATGCAAAAACATCCAGCTAAACCCCAGGGAGTTACAAAACTGACTTTGTGAAGGCATGATTAAAGACAAAACAAACACTAGGAGGTTTTTTCCTTTGTCTTTCAACTCCACACAAACTTAACCTGAAGCACACTCCACTTGCAACCAGTTGATCTACATAACTATTTATGTTTTAATTTGAATGGAAGATGAGATATTCATACACTCATGCAGAGCTAGAAACTGAAGATTTGTGGAGGGAAAAAAGGACATATACCAAGTCTCTACATACCCTATGATGAGTCAAGATTGTACTTTAGGAATGGAGAAATTTCACCTCTCAAAATAAAGTTGATATCTGTCTTTGGTCCTGTTCCACCCACAGTTTGTCTTTGAGATAATTCTGAGTAAACACAGATCTGCGTCACAACACAGCATGACAGCTACGTTATTTTTTCGACACTCACATCTTCATGAGATAAAGCACACTTAGAAAAAATATTTTCCTGGTATTTTACTTTTTTTTAATCTTTGAGGTGTGCATTCCCAAGGTTTTTCCCTCTGCTCACAACCGTGAAGATGTGACTAGCAGTATGGAGGACAAGGGGTAAGAGAAAGAAAGAAGCACGCTAAGATAATGGGAAAAGAGCGTATTTCCAGGAACAAGAGCTTTTAATGAGAAAACAAAGTGCACAGGTGATGCAGGTGAGAAGCCAGTATGATGAATCATGGCTTGGAAACTGGTCTGAAGTGATGACAAGGTAGCTGGGAAGAGTGGAGTGCTCTCAGGTAACAGGAGAGTGCTCTCAGCCAACAGGAGACTGGAGAGAAGTAGTGTATATTCTCCTAACTTTTGTGAGAACAGTTCCAACCCCGTCTCCCAAAGAGTGCGCAAATCCATTATACTCAGCCAAAAACACACCCATAAGCTTGTGCAAGGTAAGTAGTTAGGTGCTTCACGGGGTGAGCGTGTTAGTGCCCTGGCTGTACTGCCTGTGAGCAGTTGGGCTGGTTAGGATCCTGTATTCTTCTGATTATGCAGATACAATCTATCATATTGTTCCGGAAACTTGGTTAGAGCCGCACTCGGAGAGCTGGCTGCAGCTGCGGCACGCTCGGAGAGACACACATCATTGCTCTCTTTTATGAGAAGGAAAATTGGCCGTTGCTGCTGCTGCAAAAAGCAGCTGTTATTTGTTGTTTTCGGGGTGGTTGTTGGTTTTGGGTTTCTTATTTTGAGCTATTATGATGAGTTTGCCTTCTCTTCCCACTTAACTGAATTACAGAGTGTTTATGTTTCCAGCCCTCTTGTGAGACGCACTGAGCTGGCTCGCCTGGCGAAGGCCAAGCCAGGGCGACGCTTTTCTCTCGTCGAGCAGCACACCTTGGGCAGGAAGGATCAGCCCGTGGCTAAGACCGGGAGCCTCGGCCAACCACCTTAACTGCACCGACCTCCTGCTGCACAGCTCTCTTTTTCTGTGCAGCAGCAAGAATAGCAAATTACCACGTCTGAATTAAAATCATCCGGTCGCACGGCTCTTGCAGGAGGAACGCAGAGCTGGCTTCGTCGCCAGATCACTATCAGAATGATGTCCGCTTCCGTGGCTCCAGGTCTGGGTCACCACAAGGCCCTCGTCCCTCTTCAGGGCCGATGCAAACCCCCTCGGCTACTGGGACCGAGGACCTGGTACCGATCCTAGCAATGGCGACGCAGAGCAGTTCCCAAAAAAAGAGGTGCACCCTGAATGGGTGGTGATATATTTGACATTTAATTGCTCCCCTCTTACCCTGGAGTACTGGGTACTTGCCATCACAGTATTTTCTACACACAGAGGAGAAGAGGAAGAATATACAACGATCCTAAATGCAAACTTTGCCACAGAACTGTTTTCCACAAGGTCAGTCTATGTTTGGGCCCAAGAAACACCTTACCTTTGTCAGACAGCTCTTAGGACACCCTTCATGTAAAACTGCAGAGCATTTGTGTGTGCTGACAGAGCCTAAACCGTCTCCACAGAAAACCCACATGAAAACCCTCACCCTTGCTTTTCAAAAAAGGAGGTGGAAGAAAAATGCAATTTTCTTTCTACTGTAGGACCAGAAATACAGCCAGTTCTCCCTCCCAAACGGTCTTTTTTAATAAAATCACCTCATCCATTTCATAAAAGCAACTCATTTTAAAATAGCACTACTTCTGCATTAAAAATGTTTCCCCTTCATAAAACACCACTGCTACATTTTTAATATAATAGCAGTCTATATTGTCTAGAAATATGCTGTAGCTTATATTTAAAGGGATCTTAAGAATGTTTCCAAGACATAGTTGTTATTCAAAGTCATCCTTCCCCTTTTTCTCCCCACATATGGGATAAAACAGCTTTAAAAACCCCAGAAAAGCTAACAAAGGATGTTTTTTTTTTTGAAACCACAACTGTCACCCACTTTTCAACTCGGATTTTACAAGTCACCCATGTTCAACCCATAGAAGATAGAGGAGTGGAGTCCAAGCTACAGAAAGCTGGATTTTCTCTCTGTGTGTTGCTAGTTCAGTTCCTGGCGCGTCTACCCAGACTCCTGATGGTGATCAACACTTCCACACCTCTGAATAAAAGGCCCTGAATTCGAATTCCAGATCACACACAAAAAAGGCGAGACAAGCAAAGTCTCAGGACCGTATCCTGCAATCAGCTTCCTGTGCCCAGATCCATGCACCAACTTTAATGGGGTATTATGCTGACAGGCACTGGCAGACACATACACATTTGGCTGGAAATCATGGTCTATTCTTTTCTTTCCTACGAAGCAGGATGTTTCATTAACTAAAAGCAAGTCATTAAGACAAAAAAAAAAAAAGATAAGAAATGGGAAATCCAAAATAATTTCGTTCATTTTTGAATAGTGCTGCAATCACTCAGATGCTTTGCAAAACACTGGCATAAAATAAATGTTAAAATAAGAGACTTACCCTCTGCTGCCAGCTGGCTGCAAACCTCAAGTCTGCTGACAACAATGTCAGAAGCTGGTTGTATCTTTGCACTTGGCGATGGTCAAGCCACGTGTCCAAGACAATTGTAGCTATTGTCGCAGGACTGCTGCTCCCTGTGAGCCTTAGGCTTCTTAATATAACATTTCTTATTTGCATATTAGATACTTCAACTGCTCCAGCCTTCTAAGCAAGAGCCCCTTTGTGTTCATCTTGCTTGTATGTACTTTCTACTTGCGGTATCTCCTTTCCCTGGAACTAAATCCTCCGATACTGTCCCCAGCCCACACACCTCTAAAGGCATCCTTGGCTTTCACTCACATTTCAGCACAACCTGCACCAAACCTGAAACTCCATTTCTATTCATACCATTTTAGCCATCCCCCAACATTTTTTCTTTATGCAGAGTCCACCCAATCCATAGAACACTTTTCTGAAGCCATTGCAGAAGTGAGTGCTCAATGGTTGATCTCTGGACAAAGATCTGGGACACCAGGAAAGAGGAGCAGCACATGTTATCAGCAGAAAATCTGCTGCATGTCCATAGATGGAACTGTTGTAAACACACAGCAGCAAGGTAAAGCTGGCCAATTTGCACCTCTAATAGTTGCAAAACATTACAGAGAAAAAAGGTCCTATCAGCAAACTGGCACCTCTTTAAACCACAAATCCTCTTGCCCAGAAGCTCACTAACCTTGCTTGCATCTCTCTTCCTCTTTGGGGAGTTCGCACAACTGAGTCCTGCTTCATGGCTCACTTGCTGGGGCGTCTCCCTGCAAAAATATGGAATCAACAGTCAGACTTCCCCTCATCCTGCCATGGACAACAGGGCAGGCAGAGCTCACTGTCACACAGCTAAATGCCTAGATGCTTCTTCCCCGTTCTTTTCTTCTTTTTTTTGTTTTTAAAAGGAGTGGGGCAAAGCTGGACGTGCTGATATTTATTTTCTCTCTGGGTATAACCTGAAGCAGAAAGAGGTGGGGAGATTTGCCTAAGGCAGCAGATCAAGGCAGCAGCAAAAGGAAAAATCGAGTGTGTGTGACCCCAGAGGGTCTAATGATGGGCCCACCCGACAATGCCGTCTCTGGCCTGTGCAACACCTTCATATCCCAGAGTCATTACTCTGTTGTTTTTACACAGGCTGAATTTACACAGCAGTGAAAAGAGGAAAATATTTAGCAAAAAGGATATAGAACTTGCTAAGTGGGGATTCTGTATTAACTGGGCAGAGATACAGAATTTATCAGGCACAGATGAGCATTCGAGGAGCTGGGGAAGAAGTATTCATTAGCTGGTGATATGAATTCTCGGGCAGCAGAATTTTTTTCCTTCCGATCAGCAAATCACACCTTTTGGAGCAGGTCTAGTTGATGCAGTTAATGATAATGTAGGAAGATTATATTTTTTCTTTCTCTTCACAATTCAAAGTTCTTAAACACAGAGAACCAGCTTTCTTGAAAGATCAGTATGAAATTACCACTTTCCTCACATAAAAAGCTAGAGAGGCCACGCGAGTGGAGCGAGGGTATTTGCCTTAAACATATTCACACAACTGCTCAGCAAGAGAAAATAGCGGCAGGAGATGAAAGCTTCAGATCGGTCTCGCTGAGGGCCTCTGAATTGCCGTACGGCCTGAGCCAATGACAGTGCTCAAGAGATTAACAGATGCTCTTGGCTTTCTGATGGACACCCAAGATCTGACTCCATCCAAACACTGAGCGTCGCTGCCCTTTTGGAGGCTTTGGGGCCATCTGAGCTGTGGCCAAGGCTGAGGAAAATGGCCATTGATTATAGGATTTGGCAAGCAGGGGAAAACTGCTGCATTACAAAAGATCTGTCCCGAGCAGCTTCTTCTTGTGAAAGGGTTTGTAGCTTTAAGCTCTGCTATCCAGGGGATATTTATATTGGAAGATACAAATGAACAAACATTTCTCTAATACCGAAAACTCTAATTAGCAAATAGTCCCAAGTCCAGTTAACCATCTAGATTGATTGACAGAGCTGAGCAGGTCTTGGAAACTGAGCTGCAGCATTTTTTAATAGCAGGAGGGCCTACCCATTCGACGTTGAGATACAGAGGGGTTGAAAGTAAACCAAAGAGAGGACAGAAAACCCCAAAAGTATAACAAAAAATTGAGTGAGTGTGGGAAGGGGGAGCTTTCTAGGAATTAAATGACTTAACTCTGTATCTCTGGTCCTGTTAAACTTCCTCTTTCCTGTTACTGAGTAGCAGGAAAGCATCACACCTTGATTAGTTTGTGCACTCATGATTAGGGCTTCCTAATCCATCCCCAGTTGCAATTTATCCACCGCCTTGCCAGGGAAAGGCTGGTTGGGTGGCACAAAGAGAGAATATTCTCTTTGGGTAGGCATCTTTCATGAAAACCTTTCTTGAACAATAAAGAGCTGATTCAAGACAGCTTTTACAGGATCTCTTTCTCCGGAAGACCCTCAAACACAAAGCGGTGGTGGGACTGTTCACAGCTCAGGAAACATCCAGCCCTTTCCATCACAGGGTGGTAAGTACATCAAAAATACCAAGACGACAGGTGCTTATGGGAAAGTTCACAGAGATATTTTTCTCTACAATTTGAACCTACTTTTATAATCCTTTATATGAGACATTATTCTCTGTTAAAGTCCAGTGGATGATTTACAGGTGTAGAAACCACGTAATCTCTACAGAACTACATGGGTTTTAGGCTACTACTAAAGAACCCTATTTAAATCTGCTCCAGTTTCACCCTTCTGAAATGCCACAGGCCTCTCTCAGGATAGGAGCATGGATTTGGGAGGCAGACAAACCGCTTTTTTTTTTTTTTTTTTAAAGCATTGGGACAGAAACAGAGTTGAGTTCTGGCACAGTGACTGATCATTTCCCTACCAAGCAACAGTGATGGTGTTTGCTACACCGCTCACCAGCCTCGGGGCCTAGGAGAGGCTGATGAGCAATATTGCTGCTCCCCTGTCTGTACCATTCCACAGTCCAGGGGAAACCAGTAAAGGGAATCTGAGAAAAGGTTTTCCTTGGCGAAAAGTACACAGTCAAAACAAAAGGAAAGGCTGAGTATGTTTGGATGGTTACTGTTTGTATACTACCAGTGTCTAAAGTACTCTGCAGACGCACACAAAGGCACTGCTGCAGACTGTGGCAAATCAGGATGGAAAGAAACAAAAGGCTCTGCTTCTTCTGCCACACGCTTCTGTGTCAGTCTGAGGGGTTTGATTTCAGTGCTCCCTGGACACTGGGATTTCAGCCTGTGTCTACCTGTTCCCACTGCTCAGTGTAAGAAACTGCTCAGTCTCAGAGTTTTCTTGGAGCAAACTGAGAGCGGGTTGTGTAGATGTTGAAGAGGGAGCTACGGGTTAAAAAAAAAAAAAGAATTGTTTCTACCAGAGCACCTGGAATAAATCCAAGCTGAACAAAAAGTTATCATTTCTGGGAAGCCGGACTAGTTTATTTGTCTTTGTATCATTCATCTTCTTTGTTGCACCTCCACCCAAGAGTTTCTGCCGCTCCCTGAGCCAAAGGAATGAATAAAACTCCCAGGTTGAGCCTTTATTAGCATGTGTAATGGAAGTCAAGCTGCTTTGAACGTCCTCTTGTTGGGTATTAATGCAGCATGCCATTTGTTACACAAGTATTTTGCTGTGGCAGACAGAAAGTGACATTTATGGGTCTATCATGAGAATGAATTTCACCATCCATTAAAACGATGTACAGGTAAACACTCCATTCATTTTAAATCTATGAGCTTTGGTTCTTTCTCTGCTCTGGTAGATGGGTCCATCAATACAGCTACTATTAGCCCAACTCTTTGCTGGGAAGAGAGAACTACTGAAAAACGTTCCAGTTCTGTCATTGAAGGAGTTGTAGCTTGAAGGGTGAGTACAGGAATTGCAGTCATTAGTGAACTCCCCTCTTCTAGATCTGCAGGGGTGCAGCAGTTGTGATGCAGCTCCAGAGCTCTGCCGCTGGAAAGGCTTTGTCCTGCTCAGACATGAGGAAACACCACTCCTGGCTCAGCCATCTATGAGAGCCGAATCCAGAACAAGGAGATCTACAACATATATATTTACCATTCCAGTTAAAAGTTCTTAACCCAAGATGCTACAAGGTTTCCTCTGCTCGGAAGGATTTACATTATGCAAGTTTTCTAGAGAATTGCTATGAGAAATGCACAAGGTAGCAGGAAAATGTGCTATAAATGTAAGCCACAGCACTGGGAAAATGAAGTACCGTTGTTTATCCACTGTAATTGTAGAAATTAAGGTAATAACAATTACAATTAAGTGACTCATATGTACTAGTGTGCAATTAATTTAGGCTTAGAGGCAACGTTATTGTGTATTAAATAAAAGCCAAATGATGATAGATCAGGTTGTCTCTGTGATTCAGCCGGTTGCATCGCTCATCTGGACCCAGAACCAGGCTGTCTGCAGTGCAACGTGATCTTCAAGGAACCTGTGCTCACAGAACAGGTCACGCTTCCTTTGATGCAACATTAAACCCCGTCTCTGATGATTTTCGATGCTTTTTGCAAAGTCAAGTTCTTCACTCGGCTTTCTTGGGCAGATGCCAGCCTGAAAGAGTTGTATTTGATCTCTTTCAACTTCAGTTGTATTCGTTTGCCACTCCTGCTCTTTTGGAGTGTGTTCCTAATCTCAGCTTTAACAGTCTGAAGCCAAACGTTGCTGCTGTGCCGGATAATCTATGGATGAGTCAAACCTGGAGGTCCTTTGGCTGGTGTGTTACACGGTATTATTTAGATAGACTCCTTAGGGTTGAATTACACAAGGCTCTCCCTGCTCCAGCATGAGCAGCGTCACTAGATCAGCACACCACCAAGATCCCAGCCAGGCAAAGGCTCCCCCTCCACCCACAGACAGACAGAAATTCTGCAGAACTTCAAAAGAAGAGCCAGTTATCTCAGCTGTTTACTGACAGTGAAACATCCCACTGACAATCACAGGAGATATATTCTTAAGATAAATGGCCCGAGTTCTAGACACACTTGTTGCATTCATGTGAATCCTTTTCCTGCAGGGAAGCCACAAAGAGACTGTGAATATTTTGAGCCACAGAATCTCTAATCCTCTCTGTCAGCTTTTTAACTATTAACTTGCTGATGCTCAAAGTAAAAATAGCAAAATGCATGTCTAGCCCCACAAAACAAAAAAAGCAAAGAAAATGTTCGTATGTCTCTTTTTCAATCGAAATTGCTGCATTTCCACAGTATAATTATTTCTAACTTGAGTTTGTAATTTATCACCTGCGGTCTCCTACTCATCCACTAAGAAGCAGAGAATTTAGAAATCATGGCAGGAAAATTCTTAGGAAAGAAACATCTTTCTTTTCATTATGATATTCTTAAAATAAGTGAAAAAAGAGTACAGAAAAATTAATGAAAAAAAATATTTCTAAGTAGGATGTGCTACAAAATACTCCTTGAGGCATCAGCAGGTCTAGTATCTCCATAAATACGTTTCCCATAATCAGTCAGTATTTAATTAACACCCAGAAACTGCCTGGCAGAATCTAAATGGAATCTTTAAGACACTTAATTTAGAAAGTGTGGCTGAAATGTATTGGAAGTGGTTCTCCTGTCCTGGCAATCCAGTTGTTTCTCTCCTACAGATGCAAAAGCTTTATCTCCTGGGCAGCCTGTCTGAGTTTGGGAAACCTAAAAAGGTCCAATTCACTTTCAAAGTGGATCTATTTAATTCATCCGCCTCTTTCTTTCAATTACAGCCCCTTCCCTGAGGAAAGGAAACCAAAGAGAACCTGTTAGCTGTGGTTGAAACAAGGAATCTGAAAGCAAGTAGGGAAAAAAAGGTACTTCCTAAAAACAGCTTTAGGAATAATTACTAAAACTGCACAGCTCTTGTTCTATCAGACCTAAGAATTATTTGCAGTGTAGTCCTCGCTCTCCTTGCTCATTTCTGCTCATATTCATTTTGACATGTAAGTCATCAACCGCCTTTGTACCAGCTAAGCTTTTCCTTTGATCTCTTTAGTAGCAGGGGTCCTTGGAAATGTATTTTTATTAAAAAACATGCCCTGGAAAACGTTCTCTTGTAAAATCGGTCCTGGTGCGGCAATCACTACCTCACCGTTCTCTGAGCAAGGGTTCAGGCATGATACTTCTGCGGAAGATGGTGAGAGATTTGCTAGCATTTTCAGTGGAAGAAGAAGGGTTCAATTTTTCTGCAGAGCCTTACCAAATCCCACTAGAAATCCACCTTGCCACAGATACTTTCTCTCAGAGTAGGTAAAAACAAATGTGAAGGAAAATGTCTAAGCAGAGGGCAAGGATACCTCTCCTCAACACAGTCTCACAGCCTTCAGAGGTGGGCATTTCAAAGAGTTGTTGATTGGCAGGTAGCATCCTCGTCTTTCACAGCCATGGAAGGATTTTTTTCCCCATTAATTTGCACAGACACATCTGTGTCTTTTGTCATTTTCAAGTAGGAAGAAACGACCTAGAAAAAATCTTGCATTTCTTCCTGGATTCTCACTGCCTCTACCAAATTTTAACCTGAGTGAGACATTTTGGATATCTCAGACCCTTCTCTAGTACACTGTGATTTTGACTGCTGGGTGGAAAGCCCTCATTTCGGGTGGGTAGAAGGGAGGAGGAAGTAGATGTTGCAGGAATTACCAACACTGGAGAAATGCAGCTCGTGTTTCCATGTGTTGGGCCCCTGCAGCAGGGTTAGCAGAGGGAACAGAAATGCCAGCTGACGTGCATGCAGAACTGGCCCGAAATAGAAGGCTTGTCAGAGCTTCCCCCCTAGGCTGCCACAGCTCTTTACTAAAAGGCACTGCAAAAATGTTGGTGAACCAAGGAGTCCCTGCACTCCAGGACAGAGGGCTTGGTTCCCTGACACCCTAAAGCAGGGTGGCTGGAGTTGCCCTTCCTGGAGCAAGATGTGTCCTCCAGTACAGGGGCTGACACAAGGCGCAAGGGAATCGGGACCAGCCTCTTCCCGGCCCCGTTTCTCTCGCTATTTTACCCCCATGTTAGGCCACATTCTTGGCACTAGAAAAAAATCCTGCTTTGATGGGCAGTTGAAATTCCGGGTGGTTTTTTATATTGAAACTTTCTCTGTTTCCTTTGGCTGATTTCCCACTTCATCTTCAATTTCCACTGCATTCAACCTGGGTATTAAAATGCCTCTGCAGCCACAAACCAGATGAGCTACCGAGATCGTGTAAGACAGAATAACCACCTTGACAGATCTACAGAACGCACTGAAGTCTTTGCTAAAGAGCCAGAGCAACTCCTAATGGTGCCGGGGTGTTTACACACAGTTCCAGCATAGAGGGGATTCTCCTCACAGAAAACTGTCTGGATGCCCTGCCACAGCACCTTCCCAGATGTCAGGGCTCCGAAAAGCAGGCGTCGCAAAAGCTGCAGCTGGTGGCTGGTGGCTGAGCTGTTTCCAGGCAGCTGTGCTCAGCCTGTTGTTTCTGTGGCAGACAAGGGATGTTTGCAAATGTGTTTGAATTTCCCCAGCCACAGCAGTTATATCTATGCTAGATTTTTAACTGATTGTAATGGACGCAAGATAATTTACACATTATAAAGGTTGGTCTACAATGAAGAATGATTGTTTCTAGCCTCTGGAGTACGGGTTTGAGAAACAGCCATTTCTTTTTTTTGTGAAACGGAGGCATTCAATCCCATTCACAAAATGGCTACAAATAAGAAGCAGCCAGTGTCAGCTGAAAGAAAATTATCTCAGGGAGTCTGGCCTGAGATATCCTGGCCACGTGTGCATATTCACTTGTTCTGGCAGCAGGCTATGAGACACACTGCTCCGAGCTCAGAGTATCTCCCTGCCACTGAAAGCGAAGTCAAGCCTAATCACAGCCTGTGGGCTCAGTTTGTTTGCAGATCTTGGTGACATAGTTAGCAAAGCAAACGTGACACAGGCTACGTGTCCAAATGAAACTCTTTTACTCAGGGACAGAAGGGGAAAAGTACTCGCACAGCAGTGTTCAGACCAAGGACAGAGAGGTGAGATGGTGATTCTGAACACTGGGCATTTGCTCTCACACTGGGAGCTAGGACTGCAACTCTTTCCAGTCTGAACAGCCGATGCAACACGAGCAGAAACCACACCCTCACTGAGTTCTAGCCATTCACACAAAGAAGACATTTCTGGGCAGTGAAAGAACTCAGAAAAATGGCTCAGAAAGTGTCTCTAGAAGGATGCTATAAGACAAGGGTCAGTCCACTTACGCTGAGATGAGAACGTGGCGTGCCCAAGGCCATGAAAGGGTCAGTGAGTTCCTGTGTCAGTCAGTGATGAAGGCACCCAGTATCTCCCAGGGGTGGGTCCAAATATCCTGTTTAAAGGACAAACAAAAAGCTGCAGTCCCAAAGGTGCCAAGATCACACGTGTACAATAGAAAATGCAACTTCATCATTAATTAATTCAGTTCTGCAGAGCACTTCAAGATTCTTACATAAAAGCTACTAAACAAATCCAAAGCATTATTAACAAAATGTTGTCTTTTTACAAATTAATTAATGTGTGATACTTCCTTAATGAGAAATATTATCTAATGAGACTAACACGCTACATCAAACAGATGCAAACTATTCAACAGCTAATCCAAGAAGAGAGAGTGATAGGAAAATGTCTTTAGGGTTTAACAGGGGAATAACAAACAAACAAGCAATCACATATGTTTCGTTTCGTTTAATATCTGGTATCTGTGTGTGAATAAACATTTCGTATCACACCTTTTGATGGCTGACACAACAATATTTCAAAGAGATAGCTCCTTCTTCACAAGAAAGTGGAAGCTGCTCTTCTGTGAGAAGAGAGAGATGAAAGACAGCTTTGCAATGTCGTTCCAGCACAGCCCCGGACCTTTTGAACTGTTAGGATTTATATGTCATTAAATAATTAACTCAATGATGCATGAGAGAAACTAATGCGGCTCTCTGTAAAAGACCTCAATTAATTGCTTTCATTTCAGCAGACACTGAGTCTTCATGATGAGACATAAGTGAGATTGTCTGATTTATTTCAGAGATTGTCTGATAAATGCAATCATAAAAAAAAGTGAAAAATGACTCGTTCGGATAAGACTCCTGTTTGCTGGAATGTTTTTTGTGTTGCAGTGTCTTTGGCTTAAATTAACTGACATAATGAGATGCCAAAAAAAAAATAAAAATGCTAGGAGCCTTGCCCTTGTGCTACTCTATTCACTTTGTACTGTTTTCTCTCCTCATCAATTCCAGGGACAGTAAGAGGCATATCAAGGCATGTCTGAACTATGGATTTTTAATTAATTTATCTGCTGCTTTTTATCTTTCAGTATTCACAAGCTGGTATAAGCAATTTGCTATAAACTGTCTGCCACATTCTGCCACCTCTCTTGGGATTATCCTGCAGTCTAATAGGATACCATTCCTCTCTGTGCTTTATTTAATCCCACTACTTTTATTCAGACTTTACTGTATTACCCTTAAGACCCTTCCCATCTTGGTACCCACAGGCTTTCACAGGCTGGTCCTGCAGAGACTGGAAGGAGGAACTGGAAGGGTCAAGTCTTAGGCATCTCATTATACTAAATTAAATAGCTGGACAAGTCATTGAGTAGAAACAGAGAATAGTCCACAACCAACTCTCTGACCTGCCCTCTTAGAAGCCCAGGGCCAGCTCAGAGGTCGGGCAACTCTGATTTCAGCTAAATTTAGAGTAAGACTCCATCTTGTTCCTTCAGTCTGTTGCTGATTTGGTGAGTGGGGAGAGAACCACTAACAGTAAAAAAAGGCAGCAGTGGAGTAGCCACTAGTTTAGGTCTCTGGTCAAAGGTCTTCAGCTAGAAGGGAGTATTTCTAATTCCAGATTTAACATGAGTGGAAATGAAGTCACTTAACAGGATCGATTTCCAGCCGTGCAATTTGCGTGTCAATGACCATGCTCTTACCTCAGCCCACGGTGAGATAACCTGCACTTAACCCTGAGGAAGATTATATGATCCAGAAGGAGCTATTTTAGACAGGTTGCTGCTTTGTTATTTAAAAGGTTCCAAAAAAAAAAAAAAAAAGGGCTAATCTGGTGCCATCTGCTCAGGTTGAGGTGAGAAGGATTCTGCCAACATCTTATGTTCGCCCCTGTCCGCTGGGTTCACACGGGTATCCATTCCCACTTAATTACATGCTGTCACATTTACTGCCGTTGCCTTCGAACCGGCACCCGAAGGTTGGAGAGTGGCTGGAGAGAAATGCTCTCCTCTCTTCAGCAGATGGCACAGCCTTGGCCAGCAGGAGACAAGTTGTGGTGAGCACTGAACGGATGCTCTCTGCCCTGTTTCCAGCAGTTGCCTGCTGAGAGGATCAGGCATTGCCGGCTGTCTGGGAAACCGGAGCTCTCACCACTGGGAAGACTGTTCTCCAGTACAACCTCGAAACAAATAGCTTCCCAATTTGTGTGAGGAAGCACAGCAGGCCACTACCAGGTCTCATCTTGTCTACTTTACTAGTGGCTCTGGCAGTAGGCAGCGCTGTCAGGACAGGAAACAAAGTCATACTGCGAGTAGCGAGCCATTGCTCACTTCCCATGGTCTCTGTTTCTGCGGTAAAGCCAGCTACTTGCCAAGACAAAAATCACCTTGGTCATGGCAGTGAAAGAAAAGGGTGCATCCAGTGGGCCCTTAATTGGGTGGGATTAACAAGCAGTTGAGACTCTCTCTGTCTGAGGCTTTGGAACCCAAAAGGAACGGACTCTCCACGCAGCCAGCGACACCAGCTGTGGTCTTCACGTGGACTGCTTGGAATGAGCTTCATTAATGTTTTCCTTGGTATAATCCATCATCCCTTCAACAATGCATTTCTGACAGTTAATTAGACTCCACAGAGTGGAATAAGTAGTGTCGTGTTTGGAATTATAATCCATTTCTGAAAAACAGATCAGAGGAGGCATATCACCAGCCGGAGCTCTTGGACATCTTAAGTAGTTTTTATTCCAAAAGCTTGGTAAACTATGTTCAGTAAACAATTCTGCAGTGTATTTGCAAATGACTTCATCACAAAGAGGAGTCAGGAATCAGAGGCCACCTGTTCATCAGCAAAACCCAAAATAAATAAACAAATACATAAATAAATTCAGCCTCTCCAAAGAAAGATGAAATCCAAGTGTCATTAACCACCCTGGATCACACTCAGTACATTAGAGATGAAATCCTTGTCCAGCTGATGCCTGTGGCAAAATTCCTACTGATTTCAGCAAGGCCAAGTCTTGCCGTGAGAAGTCAGTTATATGGACTAGGCTACAAGAAAGCTGCAAAACCAGTGCAGTGGTGACCTGCTGCCTCTGGATTACCCGGCACATTTAGGTTCTGGAGAGGTGCTGTTACTTACTGGGCGTGCAGAACAAAATCAGGAATTTGGGAGGGGCTTCTAAGCATGACTGTGATAAAAATGATCATGCTGAATAACACTAATGAGATTGGGTTCATAATGTGAAGCGATTTGGCTAGGTTAGGAAATTCTAAGCCAGCGGAGCTCCTGTGGATGCACAGCAAGGAAAGTAATGTTAAAACTGAGGATGGAACTGGCTCTATGATGAATGACATGAGGCAGGAGAGATGATTTTCAAGAAGTCCTTTGTCTGCAAGTGCTCAGGTGTCCGCTTGCTTCAGACATGCAACAGTGCTGCTACCTTGAGGCCCCTGAGCACAAGCACACTGGTTTACAGGCGGCAGTCAGATGAAGTGTGACAAGCAGAGTATCAAGTTTAAACAGACCTACACCACTGCTTTCCACATCTGGCATCGTTTCCCTCCGTCTTCTCATTCTTAACTGGTTTTTAATTTACTGCTTATCTAGGCAGCATTTGAAAGATGTCCTGGACCTCTCTGGATGCAAATAATTAGCTGAACATGACTGAGAATCTTCTATTTGGAAAGCTCATAGAGCCATCTGGAAGCATCCTCATCTCCAGACATTAAAGGGAGAGCCAGTGCCTTCACCTTCTGACCCAGCCAGTCTGGTCCAGCTCTGCCCAGGTATCATTTGTGCTGAACAGAACACACGGGGGAGGCCGCCTCAGGAGCGCAGTGCCAGGGCTCCTGCTCAGCAGCCTTGGTTTCACCAAATCACAGCCGTGGCTCTGCCTCGTAGTTACAGCAGCTGCTCAGCACACACAGCTCCTACTTCTGGCACGGAATTTATCTTGTTATGAGACTTTGGGCAAATCACTTAGAAGACCAAGGGCTCCCAAAAATCAGTTGCGTGAAGATGAGATGAGCGATCCTTATGTCTTTTTGTGGGCCAAACTTAAAATGATTTTAAACTACGGTCATTTTCTTCTTCAAAGATATCCGATCCCTGAGGCAGAGATGCTCCACCTGTGAATGCAGGTCATATATCACAGAGACAATTTTCTGGGCAAAAAGCCTGCTCCTCATGGCCTCTTTCTAAATGGTTCCTCAGGTGTCAGAGTAAATGAACTGTCATGGTGAACCACAATCTTCCCTCCCGCTGCATAATGAGCATGTGTTTGTTTAGAGGAGCAAGAAGCAGCAGCCACCTCCAGCAGCCTTTTTTTGCAGTGCTCCTTGAATCCAAACAGGGAGCAGGATGAAGGCTTTTCAACTGCACAGGGATAGTTCAGCTGATCTGCACACACAGAGCGAATCTGGCACCGGTGGGATACATCAAATCCTCTCTGTGTGCACAGCTCATGTCCGTTGCGTATGCAGCTAAGGAGAGCTTTGGTGTGCATTCCTCTCCTGCCGGTAAAAGATGATCTGTGAGCTGACCAGCCAGTTGCCCACTGAGCAATTCACGTTGGCAGAAGGCTAAAAATCACAGCTTGTTAAAGGAAAACTAACAAAGCAAAAAAGGCACATTTTAATATTAGAATTTGCTTGCTGCAACAGACTCGGTGGCTAACTCATTTCTCCTTAGCCTGAATTGTTATCACTAGAAAGTCATGAAGAACCTGTGTTCTGCAATTATTCTTGTCTTTTAATGACTAAAAAAAATTATTACCACTACTTTTGTACTAATGGCAAGAGCCACAGAAGTTGACACGAAGTGTCTGCATAAGCTAGGCTATTCTGGAAACTTTAAATGAGACTGCACCTTAAACTTGGAATTATTTTGGTTTTTTTCCCATTTTATTACGCTCAACTTCTAGACATTTTTAAAACTATGCAAACTGTAGTGCAAGTAGTAGAGAAACAAGCGAACAGAATTAGAGCAGAAGATTAGATACACAGCTCTCAGTGCTCCTGACGGTTACTCATTGATTATGCGGGGTGTAAATTGTATTGATTATGGTAACGAGAAAGCTCAGTGACAAGTGACAAGCCCAGTGACAACAGGCAAGGCTCTCAGGTTAGTGTTCGTATGGCTGAATGCAATTTGCAAAGTAGTGCTGGAATTCACACGGTTACGAGCTGATGCAGTTTTCATCCCTAAATATCCCAGCACATCTGGACCACTAATGAAAGTGCTTAATCTGACAGAAGTGTGCATTTCACACACGGGAAAATCGAGGCAGAGGAAGAGCTGCTTTGTCCAAGAAGGTACACTAAGAAAGTCTCTGGCAGAGCCAAAACTGAACTCAGATTTTACAACAGATTTTATAAACTGAATTCAGATTTTACAACTCCCTGGCCAAGGCCTGTTACAAAAAGAGCACCTTTCATCAATACCGAATGCCTCCAGTCGCACTGATTTCACGCTGGGGGAAACCAATTTTCCAGTGTAATCTTTGTCAAAAGTGAATTGATGAGGGGCTGATACTGGAAAAGTTATGAACTTCTTCTTTTGCCAATTTCTATTGTGACTCCTGGCAAAATAGGTCAGCAATTTTTCATAGGGATGTTCTGAAGACAGATACATGAAAGATTATAAGATGCTCAGATCCAGCTGCGTAAGAAAGGAAATGAAAGTCCAAGTGTAATTGCAATTCCACAGCAAATATTACCAGTATTGTACTTCTTGTGTATTTTTCTGCTGCAACCAAAGATACCTGACATTTTTTCTTGAAGCCCTAGCTCCTGCATTCCTGTCAGCAAGTGTGAATTCAGCTTTCTATTTCTAACCACCAAAATACTAGTAAGAAAGGGTTTTTAGCATCTGCTATCATATTTTAAGCACAAGAGAAGAAAGACCTGTAGCTTTGTCTTCACAATGCTGATAAATACTTTGTGCCTGTTTTACTTACCAGAAGGTTACACAACATTAGTGCAGGATGAAAATACCATGCCAGGCAGAGATACAACTGTGGCTTCTGTACAAATTCTTTCCACGCTATAAATATAGATCTTCCTCCATAATTGCAACACAATCTCGATCTGCCTGTGGTGATAAAGTGGGGAAAAAAAAAAAAAAGCGGTTTAATTTAATTAGAGTCCATTTGAAAACCTTGTAGCATGAAATAATTTGATATACTGAAATAACCCTCACCAGCTACAGACACCATTTCATTGTGTCTTATCTTGGGATAACAGTAACTGTTACATTTCAGACCTTAAACTGTATAAACAGTGTGACTAGAGATAGCCCTAAGAACATTTCAAATGACGTCAGAATATTACCGCTTATTCTGCTCCCTGTTCTTTCTCAGGCAAAGATGCTAAAAATGCCGCTAGAGTAACATTCAACCTCGAGGTAATTTATAGCTAACTCATGTCCATCCACTCAGCAGCAGTTACCTCCCCTCCCAGCGGAAGCATCTCCCTCTGAAAGCTCCGTCTTTTGTGGGTAGGACCACTGCTGGCATACGGGGGCAATGCTAGATGAAAAACGCCCTAAAATTATTTGTGATGTGTAATGTAAAAAAGCTTATATTCATCCTACAGCAGGTCATGACTGGAGGTACAAAAATGTAGGACTAAATCAGAAGTCTATGGACAAGCTGGCAAAAAAAGCTCATTATTTTTTTGACAAAAAATCTGGAGAGGAAAATACTCAATCCCAGTTTCCTTTGAACACTTTTTTTCATTTATTTGCTTACTACTTTGCTTGTTTTGGTCTAATGAAAATTGAAAACCCTGAAGAGAACAAAGTTGCTGCAAAACAAAATATTATCTGCTATTCAAAGATGAGCGTTTCTTTGTTATTACAAACATATCTGGATTCCAGTAGCATTTCCTAGTTTTGGAAAACAGAGAAACGAACACTATAACCATACATTTTTTTATTGCTTTGGCATTTTTTTTCTTCCAGAAGTGAACGGTACAGAAGAAAACACACCCTTTCTTTGAAGGTAAGAGGGAGCCAGCCGATCACCTAGGATGATCTCCTGCATAGCACAAATGTTACATTTACCTCTAGAAAATCCAGCAATTCCAGCTAAACTAAAGCGTTTCCATCTCCTAGCGCTAAACTGTTGTTTGCCACAGCAGAGTTCTGTAGATCTTTTAATGCGACTTTTAGCAATGTAAAGTTGGGCAACCCCCTCTCCCACACTTCTCTTTCAAAGGGAGCAAAACCTGCTTCTGTGGGACACCAGGACTACAGATACAGAAATAGACTTCTGTGTGTGTGTGAGAGAGAGACTATTTACACATGTGCAAGCCAAAGCCTTTCTAAATGTGCTCTGCACAACCACAGGAACCTCCTTCTCACAAACAGCCAGACTCTCTCCCATTAGCCAACAGTGAATAAAAAGGGGCACAAACAGGGCCGAGCCGAACATCTGTACCGGGTCTGAACAAAAGCTTGCAAATGCTGTTTGTGAAATACTGAGCCATCTCCTGCCGCTGCCTGCCAATGCGGATGGCACGGAGCAAGGGAGAGTTTCAGACAGCTACTCAGACATTATTATTAATTATTAGTATTTACACTGTGATTAGCATCCGGCAGCCTTAGCCAGGGAACAGAGATTCCACTAGGCCATCTCCTGCTACAGGTGTTTTTACACCAGTCACAACACACCTGGGGTAAAGCTCCCAAATGCTAAAGGGCATCCACTGTCTAGCTGGGTATTGCAGATTCCTGGATTAAAGAGAAAAAAACAAACCAGAGAGCCTTCAGAGTCATACACTAGTTTCCATCGGAAAAAAAACCAAACAAACAATCAGAAATTGCATTAAAATCTGTAGGCCAGACTGGGGGTGACAGGACTGGGTGATCACACAGTTTTTTTTCTGCTCTTGATTTGTAGTGATTCATAACCTCTCGCATGGAGATGGTTCAGAAGAAGGTTCTGAAGAAGGTTCAGGCCACTACCCAGATGAGGATGCAGCACAGAGCAGACTGGTGCTATTTATTATTTCTGCTTTTGAAAAGCCCAGAAGCCGTAATCTGCATCAACACAATCAGATCCTGACCTGGGGGAACACAAACACTTTGCAGCAGTCAGGTGGCACCGCGGCATCAGATGTGGCACAAGGGCAGGAAGTGGACACCAGGTCCAGCTAACCGATAGTGCTCATCCACCTCTCCCTTCTCCTTTCACAGTCTCCTAAGCCAGCTTCCCAGCCCCTCTAGAGCACAGTCTCCAGTGCAATTGCAATGCCTCCACACACCACCTGCAAACGTGACTTTTCCCTCCCCGCCTCCTGTCAAACTGCATCTACATAAACCTGCATTTGTCTGTGACGATAGCCCAGTTTTCTCTCTTTATTTATCTACCTGTCGACTCATTTTACAATCCCTCTCTGGACAGCCAGAGAGCAAGAGACAGAACCAGATGCTATGGCATGCACTGAATGCCAACGAGCTTGGTGGAGTGTGCAAGCGTCCTCATGCAGTGGAAAGGTCCTTCTGTAAACATGCCTTGTGATCAAAGGGCTGATGCTTGCTGATATTTTCAATAATAATAATCTCCCAGCTGCCTCACTCCATTCCCTGGCTCCCTATTTACCTCTCCTTCATAGTTCACAGAGAAGCAGAGCTTAAAACAATAAACTGGCTGAAAGAAAGGAAGGTTGTTTAAAACAGGAATTCACATGAAGAATAAGCCATACGGACGTTGCACAGAAACGCATCAAATACGTACAGAAGGGTTTGTACGCGGCAAGAAGGCTCGGGAAGCCAAGAGAGAAGCTGTACAGAGGCAGAAATAGCAGCAGTAGTGCAGCTCTGAAAGAGAGTGAAGGGTGAAAGCCTATTTGGGCCAAGTGCTGACCGAGAGAGACCCGAAGATGCAAGGAAAGGAGATCTTTTCTGTCCTTTGACGCCCGCTGTGCTCTGTGAAGCAGGACGTGGTACATTCTGAGTCAATCAACAGGATGGCACCAAAGCCCTCATATTCCATTGCCAGTCTCTCCTCCTAATAGATATCCTTTTGCTGAAGGAGAAAGCTTTAATAAAAGCTGGTTATAAACTATGCACACACTCGGCAAATGTCATCTGTCACTGAAATACAGCCAGCGCTGGCATGGCGAGCAGCAGAACCTCCAGCGGTGCTCTGCCAGACAACCAAGCAGCTTGGCAGGGGCTGTAGAACATACCACATCTGTCTGAAACCACAGGACTGATTTAAAAGTGAGCGGAAAGAATCCAGCCAGACCACAGCAAAGGCACGGAGGTGAGCCACGTCTCACCGGAGACTCGGCTGGGCTCCGTGCTGCCCGCAGGCTGCAGCCAGGCTGGTTCTTTAACTCAACGTGCAGAAGGAGGTTTCCAGCAAGCACCTGCAAGTGGAAAACCATGGTGCTAGTCAGGCTGTTCTTCCACTCAAGGCTTGCCTGCTGGGTCAACTGGGTTTTCTTCAGCCAAGTGCCCGTGCTTAGGCTGTCCCAGCTGCCACTTGGTAGAGCTGCATAGCTGGGAGCTGTTTAGACAAGCAGGAGCTCTACCCCATCAGCCTCTCCAGCCAGACGTGCAGCAAGGCTCTCCAAACACCACACAGTCTCTTGGCACGTGCTCCAATTTAGGATGCTGCTGGCAGGTTGGTGCAGCTTTGCAAATGTACCCTATATTGAGTCTGTCATTTTCATCCCTTTGAAATGTATAAAATGAAGCACATAAGCAAAACATGAAATGTCTATAAAATTTTATATAATTTTATTACATTCTGGAGACCAAATGGGCCTTCCTACAAAGGTACCTGCTTGGTGAGTCAAAGCTACGGGAAACAAGGTCCGTTTTTGATCCATTAGAGTCTGACTGTCACAAAAATAGGACAAATATTGACTTGCCAGCAAGGGTGAAAATTTATCACTACAAATATTTTGCTCTCCTTCTTTCTGGTACTTAAGGGCTTTCTAAACTCAAAGGTCAGAGCAAAATTGCTGAGAGGAATCACAATCAGGGAAAATGTTTCCAAAGGAGGAGAATCTTTCTGTAGGAAACACATGGCCAGACTGACAAGAAATCATGTCCATGGCTTTAGCTCATCCCAGGACCATGCCATGTGCTAGCTGGAAAAAGGCATTCCATTTTCAGATCCCTTTTTAGTAGCTGCATTTCCTAGCCTAATCCACTCACAATTTCAGGCTATCTAAATACCTGGTTTATCACCTCATCCCTAATATATGGAAAGCACAGTTGTTTTATCTACAGCTAGAACTGCACTGCAGAAGCCTGCTTATATAGGTTAGGATTTCACTTACTTCCTTCCCCGCACAAATAAGTATCAGCATTAAAACGTGGTAAGTGCCATGTCAGGACATTAGGATCAGGATTTTAAGTCCTGATACACGAGGATGTGGGCATTTCAGAAAGGAAACCAAAAGCTTCTTCCTCTTGGCCTCTTAAGACACACGAAGGCAGCAGACAGTCAGGCACCAGCACCATGATTCACACCATCACTCCTTCAACACTGGAGGCCACAGACAGCCGGTCATATTAAGTTTCGCAGAACTGGCAAAGCTCAGGTCAGTGGTCTTTGATCTACCCCCTCTGCCAAAGACAAGGCTGGAGGAACTCAGAATTGTTTTGCTCAAGAACAAAATCCCTCCAGCTCCCCAGCATCCTGCCCTCAACACCAGTGCACATCCATCAGCTGCCCCTGGTATTCACAGGACATTATTTCTGGCTTAGCAGAAGCTGTTCATTTAAGAATTCCCATGGCACTTATCGGTGAAAAATCTTCTTCCAGGACTGGCAGATGGGGAGGGAAGAGAGCCGCAGTGTGAAACCCAAGCAGCTGCTCGCTGTTCTTCTTCACCCGTGCTGTGCTCACAAGACAGACCCCAGGGAGGGAGGGAGGGAGGGAGGGAAGAAGAGGATGCTGTTGACAGCAGTTTACTCAAAGATGTTTAAAGCACAGAAAAGCAGGGGAGTTTGCTTGGGAACCAGAGTAGTGGGATTTTTTCCTTCAGATGAGTTTAGTCCTGACGAAAGCCCTCTGACTAGCAGCCCAGGTTCCGAAATGTGATAAATCTGCAGAATCGCACCGAAAAGGCAGAGGCAGCATCTCCCTGGCCCTCCCAGAGCTCCCTCTGCAGGGGAAAGAGGAGCCAAGCTCTTTTCTGTAACACATTTTTCATCTACAGAAAATATTGCATAAATCCCCAGTGACCAAGTGTACAGAGACACATTTACCAAGAGGAAAAAAGGCAGCCGCAGCCCTGCGCACACTCATCTTTCCCCGCAGCACGGGCTCGCTGCGCTGTCCACAGCAGGCACCTAACACATCCACCTTGCAACGGCATCTGGTGAGGAAAATGTGCAAACTTGTGAATACTTGAGATAAAGTAGTGGGGAGGGGAGTGAGGAAAGGGCATCACGTTTATGTTGCGTACAGGTAAACTATTACGTTTTTTCAAATGCATAATTAAGCTGTGGAATTCACTACCAGGGAGAATAGAGACCAAGAGAATTTAAAAAAAAAGAATTGATATAAATGCTGAGCTTGGCCTCAGCTGCTAAGAGAGATAAAGCAGAGCATTAGAGGAGAGATGCCTCTTTGCAGCCAGTTAGGCAGGACAGAGGATTAGCTGGACCCTTCCGATGGACACGAGTTGTGCTCCTTATGCTTCTGTTTGCTCCTGTGCCCACTCCTTCCCCGGCACCTCCGCTGGGTGATGCTTATAAGGAACCTGATTAGTATTCAAGGACTAGTCGTGCCAGTTAGGCCTTGGCACACACTGGGGCTGGGCCCAAGCGCTCAAACTGCTCCTCCGGTTGCCAAGTGCCTCCTGGACATGCGATGGAGCACAGCCACGGTGGCACCTTCCATTCAGAGGGAACAGGGGACGTGCTCCTGCAGCCAGCCAGGGCAGCGAGCTGGAGCGGAGGGGCTGGGGACACAGCCCTGCCCCATTTGATAGAGGCTGGAACCCCAGCAAGCTACCAGGGTGTGATGAACAGCAGGTATACTTCCTTGATACTTCATTTTGATTGCAGAAAATGAGTAGAGAAAAATGTGCTCCGTGATCGTCAGGTTATTTTTCCTTTCAAATCTTCTTTCAGCCAGCAAGCAAACAATTAGGCCTTTGCACAAAGCTATTATCAGAAAATGATATATTCCTGTCCTGCTTGGGTGAATAAAGTATGTCCTGAAATAGCTATAGTCTCAGAGCTATGGCTCATAGCTATCAAGTATGCCGGTCAGGGTTAAATCCCTCTTTCTTTTCAATTTTTTTTTCATAAATTAAACCTAAATGACAATAAATCATGCTATAAAAATTAAAATGTCATTTGCTTTTATCAGAACTAAAATTAAGCCATACACACGCTGAAAGAAAGAAGGAGAGCGAAAGAGCAAGCAAAGGATGTTAACTGATTTCCCTTATATTTTGGTGCAGTCGAGATGAGTCACGAGGTCTGCCATCTGGAACTAGGTCACAGGACTTTTTCAGACTTAATGTTCAGGCCTAGACAATTAAAAAGAAGCCCAAATCGAGACTCTTTAGCAGAGACTGAGTCTGCCGAAGAGCAGTTCTCAAGGCTTTCTGTGAAAGACGTTAGCAGCCCAGAAGAAAGGCACTACAAAACTGCCTCTGAAGCTTCCAGTTCTGTAAGGCTCCGGGAACTTTGCACGGAATTTTTCAGAATTTGCTTGAATTTGGGCAATTGGTGAAATTTATTGCAACAATAAAACCTGAAGTTCCTACTCCTTCCTTCCTCTCTTCAAACTGAAGTGTGACACCTGTCAATAACCTGTTCACACCATTCCTGTTCTGTCTTCCAGTGAAGCCGAGGCTGACTGCACACATTTGGGTACATCGACAACCAAACCGCACATCTTCTTCCACATAAAGCTTAGAGGAGTCAGACCACAAAGACCATGAACTCCAGGGCTCAGTCCAGGACTAAGCTGTACTTAGGACAGTGTTATCAAACTTCAGGTCTAAGGGTTTAGTCCAGGGCTACAGCATTGCAACAGCAGGATGCTCGACACGGCAGATTCTCTCCTTGCAGTGCAAATATCCAGCGATGCTTCTTTCCAAGAGCACAGAAGAGCAGCCAATATTAAGAAAACCTTAGGCTGGGCAGTGCTCCTTTTCAATTCTTTTATTCAGTAATCTTCCTCCCACGTTCTGAAGCCTATAGAAGGAAGAGCTATTTCAACTTTAAAAACAGCATGAAATGGTATTTACATTTTCACAAGGCACTAACTTTGAATCATGGGACACCCCCATTGCCTGAAGGAGGTGGTGTATTCAGTGAGAGGAAAGAGGGAAAACAAATTGCATCTGCTTGCTCAGGCCAAAAGTGGCCAGAGATACGGCTGCTCATTAACTCCAACGAGAGCTAAATCACTGAAAAAGACCTGAGCTGCTTGAATTCTCTGCTTGGCTCTGCTCTGTGTGGTAACATTTGGAGAAAGAATTACATAAACATAATGGGAAAGCAATGAAATATGACCGAAGTCTCGTAAGGATGAAATATAATGACTTGTAATGAAGAAGAGGCAGAAGAAAAAAGCAAACCAATTCTTGTGAAACTCAGAAACAGGAAGAATAAAAGAAGGAAGGAGGGACTGAAGGAGAAGAGAAACGGAGCAACAGCTGGAAATCACTTTTAACTTTTTGACTTAGTGTTTTAAAACCAAAAAGCAATTACTGCCAGGCTGCTGTTGCCTTTCTGCACGTTAATTCCCTATTATGAATAAAATTAATGAGTTTAACAAACTCCTCGTCCTGGTAAAGTTGTGTTCATCATTACTGGTGTTAATAATCCACCAGGGACTCTAACCCCAAAGCTAAGTACCATGTCCTGATTTTTTAAAGTTTAAAAAAAGAAAACAGAGATAAGGTGGGGAAGAAGATTTCAAGAAATGCAAAGTGATAACGGGACTTGACCCAGGCTGACGTAGTGCAGAGTGAATTACATTCTTTATTCAATGGCCTGTGCAGTAAAACGGCAGCCTGACCTCTGAGGACCATCCTTCTACTGTTGCCCCAGTGGAAACCATGCAAGAACCAAGCTCGAACCACTCCAAATGTTACCTGGCAGATTTAGAGTACCTGAAAGGTAGGCAGATCAGCGATGTTTTACTGTCTCATCTCTGCCTTTCATTTAGAAACACAGATATGAGGGACAGGACACATACATAATTTAAATGGCGTACAGGTGGCAGTGGAGAGAAACCTCCTCCAGCTACAGAAAAGCCTACAAGGCTTTGCACAGTGGCAGATGGTGCCGACTGCTCACTATTGCCACGTGGGATCTCTGCAATAAGAGAATCAGAGCTGCTTGATTCCACAGCCCAAGAGCCCAAGCTCCCCAGGCAGAGCGCAGCATTCCACATCCCAGCACCGGGACTGCGAGAAGCCACAGGGGAAAGAATGCCAGTTACTGAGGATAATCCCACCAAAAAGCCGTGGGATTTCTTCCCAGAAGCCCAGATGGCTGGAATATGGAAATTTCTGCAATGGTAAGTGAAAACCCCTCACCTCCGTACCCGAATTCACTGGGGAAACCTGGCTGAGATGGCAGCAATTCACAAAGCAAGACGTGCAATACTTGCTATGAGCTTTATACCGATAGCACCCTGGGAGGGCCCTGCACCCGCAGACAAAGCTTGGCAAGCAGGCTGGCACCCCTGCCAGAACACCTTTTCCAAAAGGTGGCCCTTCTGCAGACCAGCTGGAGAGGTGTAAGATGTTGTCTCCTGACCTCCCCGCACTGTTCTTGCCCTTCTGTCCGAAGTTACTATCCCTGCAGCTCAGCAGACAGATTGCTTCTGGAGAGCATTCCTTGATCCACTTCAGTCAAAATCGGTCAGCTTAGCTCAAACGGCATAAATGATCTGTTTGCGCTAACCTGCCTGCGTCTGATGGAAGCAGCTTACAGAGCACTCATGTGAAACATTCCTCCCACAGACAGGCAGAAGTAATCTTCGGGAGAGATACGGGTTACAAATAGCTGGAGCAGGGCTGCACCGTTCAAATCTCCAGAGCTCTGCAAAGCAAAGACGCCCATGGGCTTAACCAGCGTGAGGCCCTTCGCACCAGACATCTGAGGAACAACTAACAAGGGTATGTTGTAGGTTTTAACTCGCAGCCTCCTGTCCAAAACTTAAGCAGGATGCGGATCTGAAGAGTCCAAGCTTGTCTAGCTGTGTACACTGAACGTGGCCTGGGTTTTCTAAACATCCTCAGCAAAATTTGTGACAGTTTTAAGCCAGTTTTTAATGTTAACAGCACGGCATTGTCCTTCAGTTTTCTGTCCTCAACACGTAGGTGTTTACTTCTGTGAAGTGAACAAACACAGCGCAGATCCTTCATGGATCAGAGCACAGAAACACATTTTCTTCTCAAAGCCTTCTGGGCAGAGGACTCCCCATATAAAAAGCCAGAGTTCACTAGGCAGTGGCAGGTTTAAGTCACCTGCTTTGTCCTCTCTGCACATTAGAATTTAAAACCTACAATAAAAAGGCTAAAAGGGGAAGTTTAATAAAAACATTTTTTAAATCTCTTTGAGATTTCAATTGAATCAGCCTCCTGCACAGCAGCTAATGTTTATACTGCACTTTCTGCACAGATTTAAGCACCATTGATGCCCTCAAACATTTTTTTTTTGAGTCAAATTGTCTTCTTTCCTCAGCTCCGTTATTTCCTAATGGTATGAAAATTTCACAGCCTCTCTCTGATACTAAACAACCAGGGCAATATGAGAGCAGGTTCTCATCCATAGGAAGATTACTATCCCTGGTTTAAAATGCAAATGACCTAACACTTAAATTCTCTTTTAATTTTGTAGCCTGCTCTAAGATCCTCAGCACTTAGTCCTATGCAGCAAAGGCTTGTCCTAAATGTGCTTGTGCCCTGGGATTCTGAAATGAATCTAATGGAAACAGGAAATTCAATGAAATCTGCATGTTTGTCTTCCTCAGGTTCAACTCAAAACCTCTAATGATGATAAATACATACATAAGATTCTGCTGTGCTCATCAGGAGAGTTTTGAAACATTGCAAACCAAAGCAAAATGTAACTCTATCCTCTTGAAAACCTTTTCATCCTTGGGAGCTCTCATCTCACCCAATTCAAGATGAAAAATCCCGTACTGCTGAGAAGAACCTGCGTGTGGAAAATGGGGACTTCAATTAGAATGAAAACGTTGAAGGAGGTGTAGTCCACAAGGTGCTGTCTCTGTGAACGGACCTACTGCTTTGTCCTGCCTTTTTTTTGTGACACGGTCAACCCGTGGGTGAGGGATGTTGTAGCTGTCAGTGCCGGGCTCTGGGAGGTGCCCAGGGAGCTGGGTACAGCTGGACAAGCTCCTGCACAGCACCTCACCTACTATCAGACACCGTGAATGTGGCCTGGGGGCCTTCCAGCCAGCCAGACGGCTCCTCTGGAGCTGGCTGGTAAAGCGCACTGTGACACCTGCATCTTTCAGGAGCTGGATTTCAAGCTTGCCATAAAGAACCGTAACCTGGGTGGCTTTCTCTAACATTTCTTTGGAGGCCTGATTCTCTTTTGCCCTGTAGCTTCTTTACACTTAAGGGGGCTGAGATTTGGTCTAACTGTAATTTACTGCAATTTTCAAGCCTATTACCCCCTCAGCATGGTGCTGTATAAATGCAATGCAGGGCCTTTAATTTTCTAGACAAAGGTATTATTTGAGTTCCTTTCATAGCCTAATTATTACTTAGCAAATATCATGTTGTGGTGAGTATTTATGGATAATTCTCAGATAATACCTAATTATATGGTTAATACTTATAATGATGGGAAAGCCTCAAATATTCAGAGTCCAGATTTTTTAGACTATCCCGGAACCCCAGATATTTCCAAGCACGTGCAAATAGAGCTCGGATTTATGGGGCTTTTACTACTTCTAGCCTGTAAAACAGCTCTTGCTACAGTATCTCAGATTGTTCCCTGGAATGTGGACTCACAGGTAGGTATGGATCGCTTTGCACTTCTGAACAACCTGACAAAGCTCTAAACCCGATTAACTCACCAGAGTCTGTGGATAATTTATATGAATGAATATGCAGACCTTTCAGGAAATATACTCTTAGGGAAAATGGTCCGTGCTAAATGGAGACAAAGGTTTGACTCAACTGAAATCTCTAATTTTCAAAAACATGTGATGGGGCAGACAGGGCATGGAGAAGAGAAAGGGTTGCAGGGGAGATGTTAGTTCTGGTTCTCTCAGCCCTGGTGAATTTGTACCTGTTCTTTCCTGCAAGCACTTCCCTGGGCTGCTGTGACCTGCAGCACACCGGACTGCTGAGCTCAGAACAGGACCCATCAGATGCACAAACTGTGATTGTTTCCTGTGCACTGGCGCAGAGTCGAGCTCCGACCTTCAGAGTTCATGAAGTTAGTTCATTAAAGCACCCATGACATCCTGGGCAGCCCCAAATGAAGTTTAGTCTTATCAGGTAACAAACAAGCTCTTGGCCTCCTGGACTCAAATCTATGAGTCGATACCTCTCCCAGCTGAGACTGTGGACATAATGATTAATTCACTGCTGGCTGCCTGGGTAAATGGCTACATAAATACAGAAGAAATGGTGCCCAGACAATCACCTATGGCAATCTGGAAAGACAAAGAAATCTGAGTTACACGGAGAAAGGGAAACAGACAGGCATAAGATTGTAAGAACTGGTTTGAATGGCTCAGAGCAAAAGCCTTGCTGGATCACAGCCCTGACAAAGATCAGTGGCAAGTGTTTAAGGGACTCCACAGAATGTTCAGAGCAGCCTCAGATCTCCCTACAAACTCTGGCAATCTGCAGTTAGATCCCTGTATTTTACTGGTTTTAGTGAACCTGTGTCTTGTAAAGACAACAAAATGGACAAGGCCAAAGCTTTGGCGACTGATTTTATCACCTCCCGGTGTTGGCTTGTGTGTCAGAGGCAATGCCTCTGTCCAGCTGGAGCATTGTGAGGAAGGTAGGGAAGCGTGAGAATCTCCCTTGTGGGACGGTTGTGACACACGATTTGTAGCTGGGAAGCCTGGGTTCCGCTGGCAGCATCACATTTGACTCAAGCAAGTTGCTTCATATCTCTTAGCCTTGATTTACCCCTGTAAAATGAGTTTAACAGACTACTTCATGAAGTAGTCTCAATTAATTTGCATTTGTAAAACTGCTCTGAGATTCCCAGAAGAAAGGCTGGCACGGAATGGCAAATTGCTAATGATAATTAATAGTTGTTCATGATCTCTTTACAGAATTCCAAATTATTTTCAGAGGGGAAGAAAGTAGGGGTAGCGGCTCTCAAGACAGAGATCACTAAAAAACCCCAGGACAGCCATACCTCCCTGCCTGCCCCGCCTCCTTCCCCAGCATTAATGGGAAGAGCTGTCACCTCGAAGGAACAGAGGAAATGAAAGGTAATAAAGGCCCCAGGTGCTCCTGTATTCACTACACATCCTTTCTCTGGCATGAAGCAGAGCTGGGGAAGGGTAGGAAGGGGGAGTGAGACAGCGGGAGTAGATGAACAGGGGTGTTACATTTCTCTCGCAAATGGACGCAAAGGCAGCCCTAATTAAACAGATGTTCTTAATAATACTCTGACAACTGTCCCTGCTTTAATTTGCTTTGGAGTAAAGATTAATACAACAATGCAACCATACTTTACAAGGGGAGAAAAGGGAGCTGAGCTAATAAAAGGCAGTAGCTTACATGGTATATTATTGCTTTTCTTTCTGCTTGTCTAGCGAATATTTACCTCCTCTGGGAGCAGTTTTCATATTTATTTGATTGCTCCTCCAAGCTAAAGCTGACTTTGTGGTACATTGCAAAAGGATTAATGCCAGGGCCAAGAGGTGGGCTGGGTGCACAGACTCATCAGGGGTCTCCATGGTGATTCTCCAGCCGAAGGAAAGATCCCAGCGGCGCTGAAGTTAGCAGGGCTATTAACGACAAGCCGTGGTAGCAGAGAATGGATTCCAGACTCGTTCCATACTCTGAAGCAGTAGCAGGCGAGCCACAGAAAGTAGGAGATGGCTTTTGGGCTGATCTGCGGATCAAAGGCGGAGTTTCTTTGTGCTGTACAGCCTCAGTGTCGTAGGCTGGCACGCAGAGAGCAGAAACAGCCCAGGCAAGCAGGCCACAGAGAAGACTATTAGTTTCAAATGAGAATAGTTGGACTTTTGCACCTACTTTCCTTTATGCAGGAGGCCAACAGGCACACGATCAGACTGTCACATCGCCTCTTCTCATCCTCCCTAGTGGGAATTCTTACTCCGGTGAAAACCGAGCAACCAGATCTCCAACATCACATCTTAGCCATAAGACACAGTGTGATATAATCCTGGAGCATGATATTAAACACATACTCCCAAATTGCTCTTCACTTTGATTATAATTCTGGGTAGGCTTGTTATATAATAATAAAATCCGTGGCTGAGCAATATTAACTTTTGCCCAGTTTGAATTTCACAGAATTTAGCAGCAAGAAACCAAGCTCCCTCAAGTGGGAGAGCTGTCTCTAGTATCCAGAGGTGAGTCTGTATCTTTTTTTGATCTAGGGTCACTCAAAAAGGGACCTTTGCACAGACTGGAACAGACTACAAATCTTTGCTTTTGAAATGACATTCATGCTTGAAGATGATGCTTCATATCTAACAATACAGCATCTTCTAATACTATGTGTGGGCCAATAGACTGGCCCTAAGAAAAGAGAGGGAGAGCACCCCTGGATGAATTGCCACCATATCCAGGTGCTCCTCAGCACGAGAGGTTATTATGAGGGAGCGTGGTTTTGCTCCCTGTGCCTGAACCGAAACAGCCTGCAGAAATCATTTGGCACCTCTGCAAATGTCTGTCACTGCTGTGAGTGCTCTTCAACGTCAGCCGCTTTCTCAGTCTGCTTCCCACTGTCTGGAAGGAGCCCTGCCTGTGCATCTCTTCCTGCCAGCTTCATGCTGGGCATAGCCCGGTGTGGGGCTCAGCTTCAGTTTAACTCTGAGCCCGGGCTACAGCTCTGCCGTTCCCCAGTCTGACAGGAGCAAAAGCTCGTGAGAGTCCGTGTGTGTCACAGAGCTTCACTCTGACACTCTGTCCCTCAGTTTGCCAAGTGGATACGCAAATTAATCTTGTTCCAGCAAGAAACAAACGCAAATGGGAAACTGCCTTGTGGATCATCTGATTACATTTTTCACCCCAAATCTTCTCCTTCCCAGTGGCTAGGAGAATAACCGTGCTAAAGACTAGAGGCACTGGGAACACACATGTGCTGTCTGGCAGAGTGAGAAGCTGAGAGAGGAGGAGAGACATCAAGAGGGGCAGAAGAAGAGAGGAAGGAAGGGATCAAGGGAGCAGAGGTCAAGATGAAGTGGAAGAAAGAGAAAAGGAGGGATCTATGGCAATGAAAAGAAGGAAGGAAGAAAAAGACTCGCTCCATGGAATAGCAGTTACCTGCCACTTGACTATTCTTTAAATATTTTAAAGCTCTATTTGTTATGCAATCCGTGAAGCTGTTTACGATAACGATGCCCTTACACAGTAAGGGGGAAGGCTAAAGAAGAGCAGAAGCTGGCAGCTACGTACATTGCCCTTTGTTGGAATTAATGAGGCTTGCTTACTTTCTGGCTTTTTACAGCTCTCTGAAATGTCAGATGCCACCCAGACTATCTTGGCAAAAGCACATCATCAACCTCACCTCCGCATCCACCTCCTATATCTGGTTGTCTTCATCCCTCTCCTGACTTTCCACTCCAGCCTCCTACACACTGGTGGACCTTTGAATATAGTATCAAAACCTTTTTCACACTGGGTATTGCAGTTCTCACAAATGGACTCGTTATTAGCGGCAGAGCACCATCATGGCTCTGGCACTCCTGCTGTTAGTTACAGGAGTTAGCAGCGCAGAGTCACCATGGCTGAAATCACTACGTACAGGAGAAAGCTCTTCAGACCTTTGCAGCCAAGAGGCTCCATTGGTCTCTGCCCTCAAGCAGGGACAAAGTTGTGCACGTCTGCTAGAATTACTGTGGCTAAACTGATGGACGCTCCAGGCTTGGACTGACCCGGTCTTCTTCTTGGCAATTACCTTGCATTGCTCTGGGCTCCCCATTCATCCAAGAATGATTCCCAACACTCCCCACCAGCAGTATCTTTCTGCTGCTACTCCCGTTGCCCCTTTCTTTCCTCAGCTCTAGATTCCTAGGTCAGTGAGGAAGAAGAGCTTGTCAAGCAACCATCCTAAGCCCGTATGTCCCAGGCACACATCAGCTCTGGTGACAGAACAAGAATTAATACAGCTTTGCAGGGGCAGGCTGAATTATTTAGTTGCCCAATAAATCAGTTGGCTGGAGTGGTCTCTGCACAGCAACAACACCGGCCATTGCTCATTATTCTTCTCTTTGCTAAGGCTGCCAAAAAGGGTCTCAAAGGTTAATGACAGAAAGTCAATGCTCCTTCCCATTCACAGATGCTTTGTTTTCTGCTTCCAGTCATCTCTTTCTCTTGCTGCAGCCAGGCTGATTCAAAGCTCCCAGAAACACGGGCCCTCGGGGTGGCTGAATCACGGCCTCCCACGCTCACCACTAGCCCAGGCTTCTCAGTCACCACTGGAAATGGATTTCTGCTCTCTACGCTGGGCCCAGTCTCTCAGCCCTGTGTGCTCACCACAGCCCCAGTGGGTGGGAAGGCCCGAACGACCTCCTCATCCCTTTTTTTAGCAACCATTTTGACGCTCCACGTTCTATTTCCCTCTAGATATTTGTCATATTTCTGTCTGTGGGCTGACCCATTTACTACATCTGCTTGTGACCTGTCAGAGGCATGGTGGCCCTTAGTACAAACGTGCTTTATGTCCCTTCCTTGCCACGGCACAGGGAAGCTTCCAGACTAGATGGAAAGCCCTAAAACTGCACACCCACGGTGTTCTCACTCCGCTGAGGGACATGGCAGATCTGTCCCTGACTATGACTCTTGACTGGTAATGAATAGTCATGTCTCTAAGGTATTCAAGGTCTAGGGGCCCTTATCAATGGGGATAAATTTAATTCCAGAAAGATCTCCCCAGATACACACTGCCACACCGGGCTGTTTTGGTTATACTGTCTGTGCTGTTCATATGCAAGTCCCTTCCAGCATCTCCAGCTGTGGGATCATAGTGGAGAATGGGAAATTCACTCAACATCTTTAAATTATATTGAGTTACTGCAAAGTGAGTTTCTGCAAAGCATTGGTTCTAACTCAACATTATTCAATTAGTCCATTTTGCTGATTACCATCTGGGTCACTGTTGTCAGGGCTACAGCTGGCTCAGCACTCACCCATAGATCATATCTGAAAATACACCTGGGGATACGGGGATATTAAAAAATAACAGACCTTCAGTGTAATACAATTGCAAAATATTCCTACGGCTGCTTTACTGATTCTAGAGTGAAGCTCAGTTCATTAATTCTGTCCATTTTAGGTAACGTAAAAATAAATGCATGTTTTCCTGCGATCTCTGCATGGACAGGGGATGTGTGCTGCCGAGGTGGGTGGTCTGGATAACTCTACCTGTCATAGGCTATGAGTATTCTGTATGCACCGGCATTCCCACAAATCTCATGAATTCAGGGATTATGTCTGTCTGTGCAAGGCAACGGCTGAGAGCTTGGGAGACTTGGATGGGGGAAATACGAGATCCAGAGTACATACGGATGAAAGTGACGGTGTTTGTGCTCTGTGTGGAAATACGCACAAGAAAGGAAGTAGAAATAATTGTGTTTTGTATGTTACTGCTTGTGAGCTTGGGACTGTTGTGTCTGGCTGCAGCTACAGGGGAGAAAGCGTGTGCCCACAACAGCCTGGGTGCTGCAGAGATTTAACTGGCCTGATTCTGTGTGTAAAAAATGCAGACGGGACAAGAGGGTGAAATGGCTCATAGGAATTTGGGATTGTGTGATTGCACGCCCAGGTATTGTGGTAGCAGCTAAAGGAGGTCAGTTTGGGACAAGCCAGTCGCAAAAATAGGATCACTGGGAGGCCAGAGCTTCAAGTGACAAGAGCACTGACATCACTGGCAGTCCAAATCGAAATAAGCCTGCGTCCTAGAAGTGCAGAGGGTTTGCAGCTGAGCCCTGTCTGGCATTACTCGCCAGCCCGTGGCACAGGGAGTGTGTGCAGCAGTGGTGTGAGCGCTGATTGGGTTATACTCCAGGGAGAGCGAACTTCCAGACAAGTCATCTGTTTTCTAAAAAGGCTAAATCCTTATTTCCACTGAGACGTACACCAGCTCGAAGTTCCCAAGGTCTAAGTAGAGCCATCAGTCACAATCAACAGGGCCTGGACTGCAGGCAAGAGGCAGCCCATATCTTTTAGAGACGAGTAGGTACACAGGGACGAACTGCTGACCTGGTAGAAAAGCAATTGCTCTAAACAAATGCATAATGGAAAGATGTAAACTAGCCCCTATTTCACTTTCAAGGAGAGGACGAGCCAGCTATTTACTGCCCAAAGAGAGAACCTCCTTCTTCACTGTCTGTAGATGCATGAGCCCAAGACCATAATTGGAGACACAGCAGGAATAATAAATGAAAATTAGGTAGCATTTCCCCAAGCATTCAGCGTTGCCTGATTATGGTTTGGAAGCGATTTACCGTACAACACAGCTGGACAAACACTGAGCGCGTGTGCCATCAATTAATTGCGTTCGTATCCCTCCTCCCTGGCCGTTCAGGGAAGCTTACACCCCAGATTAAACTGGTCCTGTGCATTTCATGTATAGAGTCAAGATAAAATCCCAGCTGATGTGAAAGTCCAACCCTTGCACTGCGACCGGTGCCAGCGGGTACCAGCCCCTGGCATAAATGAGAATGACCCAGAGGTACTCCAGGCTTTGAGGAGGATTCTGAAGGATGTGCCCCAGCAGGGCCACGGGTGGAATGCTGCAGATAGCTACGCCAGCTGCATGTGCTTCTGGGAACCTCTCTGAAAACAGATAATCCCACTTCCCAAGTGCTTTGTGCCACAGAAGTAGTGTACGTTGCTAGGGCATGGCCCAGAGCTTCGCCCAGTTTCCATGGGATGTCTCCCCTATATGAAGCCTGAATTCCCTTTATCCATCACTGAAATGCAGCAAATTCCACCTTGGGTGGCAAGTGACAGCTATTTAAGGCTGATGCAACACAGTCTGAGATAGGAAGTGAAAGGAACAGTAACTTGTACAAATCCATGGGGAAGAATATTAATCTGAAATGGGAAGGTGTTCCAGATCACTAGTGCTCAGACGTTTGGATTTACATCCAACCATGTGGCACTGATTGATCCCACTCTCTGTGACCACGCTCCTTTGCCGAGGACCTGACTGAAGGTCCGCACTACACTGATGTTCTTGTTGAGCAATACTCTTTCTAGCAGTACAGTAGCATTTTTATTTTTTTTTGAGAAGTCCCACCCTAAATACTGACCAGGCTCAACCTGCTTAGCTCAATGACAGCAGCTTCATTAAAAATCTGTCTCATGCACCAAGTTTGTCTTTTTCTATTCCCCGTCAGGAGCTCACCAGTAACCAGCTAAGCAGAAACTTGATTAAAAATGCGAAAAAGGATTTTCTTCTCTATGGGAAGATTTAACGCAGAGCTGTTTTAAGCTCCTTGCCACAACAGGTTTTCACAACTTGTTGCTTGAAATCACTCACACAGAAAGCCGTCTATCCAAACGCAAGCTGTGTTGCCCAGTCCAATTTCTGTTCCTCCCACTACTACATCAACTTATCTCAGCATTCCAGCATCTTTTCAATGGTTTTAATACCTGACGAAGATTTGTGTAGCAGTGACTCATGGTCAAATATCAACAACGTTTCAAAGAGATTCTCAGAGAAGGCAGAGATGTCACTTTATGGCATAAGTGTTTGATTACTGCCCTCTCAACATACTCTCTTTGAACTCAAAGATAATTAACAGCTGCAGAACTAAAAGTGGAATAGCTCAGGAGTGGCTGGGATCGGCAAAAATCTACTGGTCACAAAAATCTATACTAACATAGTTAGAGAACTAACCCCTCTCTGTGTGCACAAACATCCACTGAGGAGGGCACCTAAAGCATTTGTGGCTTTTTTTTCCCCCGCTACTGCTGCCAAAGCCCCTTCACTCGCTGTTCTGACCACGTATGACTTGTGTACAGCATCCTGGGGAGCCTTCAGGTCTCTCTTTATCAGATCCTGGTACCAACTGTACTCTATCTGACCACTACATTTAATGAAACTTGCTGGAATGAAATACTTTTGAGAGCAGCATTCTAAGGGTTGACATTGTCTAGATCATGATAAAAGAAATCATGTACATATTGGGTTTTCTCTTCTCCTTTGAAATGTAATCCTGAGGCTGGGTGTAAAGAAGTAATTGTGTTTGAAAAAGCGAAATTGGACCGTAGAAAGTCAAGCTTTGAGAAGCTCTCCTCACAGGCAGAGAAGATGTGGAGTCTGAGGCACAGAAAAGGATTGACAGTGAGAAACAGAAGAGAAAACATGAAATGGAGGAAGAGTCACATAAGTCACTGGAATAGCACCGTAGACAGAGGGATGAAAGGAGAAAATGAGAGAAAAATACATATTAGAGAGATGTATGTCATCTGTGTATACATAGTTCTACATATTTATCTACCCACACTTTGTCTTGTTTTCCTGTGCCCATCTGTCTCTATGGCCAAACTGCTTCCCTTTGCTTTCTCTTCTACCCTCCTGCTTCTTCCTCCCTGCACTTCCCTCTTCGCTTTTTCAGTGCACCTCTGCTGCCACTGAAAAGTGTTTTCTCTCTTCTCTCATCCACTCAATTCATCACAAACCACACTTATAGCTATGTGGACACAATGAAATTCTAGCTTCCCTGTACATAAATAATTGCTTTTTACATAATCTCAGTATTCTTCATTTCAAAGGGAGGGAAGTAAATTTAATGTTAATTTCTATAAATGCTGATATTCTAAAAATAAAAGAACAGGGCGCAACAGGACTTTATTAAAATACAAAGAGATTAGCAAGGTCTCCTTCCCTTCAATTATTGACAATGTACTTGTTCTCCAGAAAAGTCCCCATGAAAATTTAAAACGGATAAAGATGGTTATTCACTTAAAACTGCTCTGTGAGAAATGTTTTATTTAAAGGCATTAAATGAATACTGCAAGGTTTGATATGCGATAATCCATCATTCACGTGGCACAAACACGGAGATCGATAAAATGTTGTGTCAAGAGGAGAGGTGAACATGGCATCTTTGGAGGATTTCTGCACAGAAGGCTTGTTTCAATTCATAGATGTCCAAAATCAATATTAAGTCATAGATTTTACAAACTGGATGCCTTTTTGTTTTTTTCATTTATAACTGCAATCTCAGCTCACGTTCAGAGCTGAAATGGCAGGAGCTGAAAGGAGAAAACCGTCTCAAAAGCTTTGGTATAAATTTTTACCAAAGGCAAGGAGATCCTTTTTGGCACTGCGTTTGGGAATGGCCAGATCCCTGGGTTTTTAGGATAGCCACTACAAAGTCAGCCCAGAAGGATGGGGATTACAGGGCGTACTGGATTTCTCTCCAAAATCAAGCTCAAAGTAAGATTAAAGTCCTGGCCTAAACCACAGTAAGAATGGAAACCCATCTAGGAAACGCGTATCTACAAGTGGTATTAGCAGTTCTCTGCTGTTGCTTGAACCTAGTTAGTTGATTTAGAGCTTGAACTTCAGATTTCAACAACCCTGGGTTTATTGCTTTCATTGTTTGCATTAGAGCAGGGTCAAAAGACAGCCATCTGACACCAAGGCTATTAGAGCACATGGATGTTGCTTTTGTTCAGAGACAAAACAGAAGAAGGCCGAAACAGGGAAAAGAGAGGAAATCTAATATAAAAGGAAAGTGTTTTGAAAATGGTGCCCTTTGTACCTTTGAGTACAAGGGGCTCTTTTACCCAGAGTGATTATTCTTAAGCCATGCATAAGGTTTATTTCTGGTTTTATTTGAACAAAAGAATTCTTATAAAAGACTCTCTCTTTATGATGCATGGTGTAAATGCACAATACTTGGAGAAAATGTGGCTAGGAACCAGTGCAAGCCCACAGGCTCAGAAAGTAGAATTAGAGAGATACAGCCACCAGGTTTCTCACCCCCTTACTCTTGATTTGCCTTCTATGTTTTTCCAATTACTGTGTTTTCCAAGGTGAGATTAGGCAAGAACAAGGCTGCTGATCTAAGCACACAGATTAGTTTTATCTCTTCAGGATAAGGCTACTCAGCTCATGATAGTCTGTTATCTGTATTCATAATGAGCAGAGATGTAATGGAGAATCACCAGACTGCAGTGAGTAGCCAAAGTGAATCGTAAGCAGCGCCTGTGTCTCTGTTTAGCTTGCTCTGGGGGCTGATTATACCAGACCGGGCAAAGGGACGCCAAGTAACTCCCATTGGGGCAAGGACACAAAGCCACACGTTTGAGTCACTGCAGCCAGGGACAGGTGCAATTGACCTCAGCCTGTCAAAGCCTAGGAAAAGAAGAATGAAATGCTAAGGAGACAGTTACTCTTTATTTAAATAACAAAATTGGTAACAAAGATACTAAAATACACACAAGCTGTCTAAGAGGCAAGAAAAGACCACACCCTTCCCTGCTCAGAAGAGCACAGGAATCTGAAGTGTCTGTAACAGCATCTTTGGTTGATTACAGAAGTGTTTGTGTTAATCATATCTCCTGCTTAATGACCTTACTCAAATTGCATCAAGCAGTGACTCTGTTACGTAACGTGCTTACCCACGATCTAAACCTCTGCAACATAAATAACGCAAAATGACCATCTGAGGCATTTCCTTCCTTCACTTAAATGACAGACCTTGGAAGGTTAAAATTAACTCAGTGTTTCAAAGCAACCAGTGAAACACTTACTACATTACCTTCTGATGAGGGGAAGACACAAACATACAGACTGGGAAATGAGAGAAAAGTAAGTAATGTAAGAATAGCCATTCTGTCAGCTTCTCTTCATGCACACCGTGAATCCCAGCTCTAGTGAGCGTCCTACCTTGTAAAGAGACAGCTTCATCTAACTAGCGAGTCCTGGGTTTTGTCCTGACCTTTCATCATTTCTGGTTATGTTCATTGCCAGTCTATTCCTGCCTCTGTTTCTGACTCATAGCATGAATTTGGATACATTCATTTCACTTTCTCCACGCCTCAGCTTGCTTTTCCGTAACATTTAACGAGCTGAAATCACTGATAGGTGTTGAGCGCTTTGAAATTCCTGGATAAAAGTAAGAGACTAGCTTCTGCTAGAAAAGATGACCAAATTTGTGAATGAATAAACCTAGGGTCAGATAACATATTGGAAAGGTATTTGTAAGAGATAATGGAGCACTTATTTATAGAGCCAACAGCAGGCCAGACGTAGTCTTCTTGTAAATGGAAGCAACGGTCCATCTCTTTGGGCTCTGGGCCAGTTCACACAAAGGCTGACACATTATTAAAAACAGAATAGGTCTCTTTTCCATTTCTCAAGGCAGGCTTTTTCATTGCCATATGTCTCTGCTTCTCTATCTAGCTTTTTTTCCGATGATCTGATAGAATTCTGCAATCTATTACTGCGTTCTTCAGCTAAAGGATCAGGGAGAATTTCTTGTGCTTCTTGTTGCCTTTACACAGGCTTTTCTTGTCAATTTTCACCCCAGCACTTTGGACACTGGTGGCAGATCAGTTTTTGCTTGTTTCTTTTTTCCTGTGGCGAGGAACCATCTAGCGTTCTGAGACCTGAAGAACTGGTCCCTTTTTAAATCCAGTTCAGTGAAACATAAGGGTCTGAGACATGCAAGGTCTGATCGGTGACATAAATGAACACTCAGTGTTTGGAGTAGCTAAGAATCCTTATTCCTCAGCAGGCTGCTGTGGATCTGCCTGAAAGTAATTGCCGAAGGACATCCTGGCTCTCACCTTTGCCTCAGGATCAAAAGTATCCAGTGGGTGAGGATTATCAATAAACATCAAGCTGCAGCGCTCCGTTCGCTATCTCTTGATCAGTTTTTACCTACTTCTGCTGATGTAAATGCCTTGCTAAGTAGTACTAAGTCCATTAGACAAACATGACACTCCATTATCCCCCATATCTTCTTTGCCTCAGGATGTGAGAAGTGGCAGGACATTAGGAGATGCTGCTGTTTTCTCTGGGCTAACTCACTAGGCTTTGGGAAGCAACCTGGATGGCTTGGAGGGAGAAGGGGGAGTGTGCTGCCTTGTAGAGCGCTTGCCTTGCACATCACCGGTTTGTATGTGCTTGAAGGAGCACCATCCCTAACTCACGGGGGAACGCCAGCCCCACTGCATCCGTTGGGTGACATCACTGACATGAAAATCCAGAGAGCTCTTAATTTTATCTAGAGCCCAAAAGCCCCCATGGAGGACCTTTCCTAACTGAGAACCTCGGCATCTGTAGTCCAGAGACTTCAACTGTCAAGAAGTGGACAAGAGGAAGCCACTCGAGTGTTGCTGTGCTGCAGAGGTGCAGGGTGGAGCTGAAAGTCCACTGAAGGCTGAGCTACAAGGAAGGAAGGTGGATGAATCCCTCCAGATGGAGCAGGCACTCAAAAGCAACTTGCTCCTATAGCTTTTGCAGTTTTGCTCAAGTCCTCATAATTTTCCCCAGCGCTTTTGCTGCAGTGCAGCTATTTCAGCCTGGTCTATGGCAAAACCCCCTAGCCTGATGGCAACATATTATAGTCCCTTTGTTTTGGGGAGGATTTTTTCATTATATTCTTGCTGAAAAAAAGAATGATACTGCACAATATTCCCAGATTTAGGGAACCTGTCTGCCAATTCAGTTCAGCCTAAGCCAATCCAATCTAACCCATGCATACGCAGAGATATTTAGAAACCCACTTGAGAGCTGGAAAGTGAGAAAGTAATAATTTTTTAACCTGCAAAGATGTTGCTGGGAACAAGGTTAACTGGAGGAATTCATCTTCACTGAGCAATGCTTTACTCATGGGGTTTTCAAGGTTGGGGACTGGGCTGCCTGGACACTGCATCATTTTTATCACGGCACTTCATTTTTCGTTTTACTGTTAGCACTTGCCTCTTTCCCCTCCCTCTCTTTTAATTTTCAGCCTTTTCGTAAACGGTTCTGATTTATTTGGCCTCTCCATACCTCTCTCCCTCTCCTCTTAACTTTCCATAGGAAGAATGAAATTAAAGCAGCGAAACCACTTCTACCCTGGACAGGAGGGTTGTGCAGTCAAAATTGGTTAGTGATTCGGAAGAGCTCAGATGCTATGGTAACAGAGGCCACAAAGGTATTTAGACAGCTCTGATAGCTGTCATTTTCTTTTCACTTCCCATTCCACGCACCTCAAAGGCTGCCTTTGAATTTTGATTTCAAGAAACCCAATTTTAAGTGCACAGTGGTTTTCTGTTACAGAGGGGGTGTGTGTATTTGTTCCTATAAAATTGTGTGCTCAAATTACCAAGCATTGCAAACATCCTGAGGTTTAGTTTTCCTCTAAACAAGAAAAACTGACGATCTGATAAATTTTGATGATTCCCATACCAAGGGCTGTTCTTCAAAATGAAATCTAATGGGTAAATTCCATGTAGCCGGGGATTCCACAGGGAGCTCACCGCACAGCTACTCTAAGGATGAACACCTTTCATCCTGTGTAAAAAACACTCATGGACCTTAAATGCTTTTTATGTGCACAGGAAGATTATCAAACTGACTGAAACTAAAAGAAACTAAAACTTGACTGAAAAAAGGAGAGCAGAACGTACATGAAACTCCTTGTTCTGAACCCTTGGCTGATTAGGAAGTTTGAACATTTAACCCTTCTGAGTTTCACTACTTCCTCAACCAAGAGATATTTTCTGCCAAGGGATGTAATGACCTACAGTATTCCTGATATGATTTTCTATTCCTAGACCTTATGCCTCATAGAATTGCTGGCTCTCTGACCGCTCCAAGTGTTCAAAGAGCATTTTGTGAAGCTATCTAATAACAAACTGAGTTTTTAAAATTCAGTTAAATTTCAGAGAGGTTTGCAGGTAGAAGAATAACTTTTTTTTAAAGTAACTTACCTTCAATTTCTAAACAAAGAAATCAATCTACCCATTCACCAAACTTTACTGGAGACCTTCCCTCTGTTTCCCTCAGCCTTTATCTTCATAAATCCTTTTTGCATCAGCTTTGACAATGTTCTCATCCTGGCTGTTACCTGAATCCCTCTGGAATTTGGATAGCTTTAGAAGCTCAATAGCACCCAAGTTGAAGTCAAATCCCAGTCTCTAAATTCTCCCCAGTCTCTGCAATGGATCAACCAAGCTCAGTATAAATCCCCAGCACCCTGAGCTAAGCCTCTTTCTATGGGTTTTGGACGAGAGTGAGTTAAAAAAAAAAATCAGAGCTGAAATTTCAGTCTTGCATGTCTGCCATTGGAGCAGATTCACTGCTTGGGATAATTCCCCTGAATTGAACAGCACTAACCCAGGGATGAACCCAGCCTACAAGCCATATGATGCTATGCACTGTAAATCCCCCTTCTCATTTCTTGCTGTGGCTCCACAATATTTATTGTCTGGGCTAGTGAAGCAAGGAGCAGTGTCACATGTCCACGACACAAATATGCTGTCAGGAAGCCTTATGTCTGATGGTCTGGTTGACTAAAACAGGGACTCAAATATTAGCAGCTTTTATCTAAAAGGGGAGGGAAAGCTCCATTTCCAGGATAGAAGGCATAATATTGAAATGATCCATCACAGCTGATGTACCCAGATGGCTCTACGAATGAGACAGGAAATGGATTGCCCAGTTCACTGCATTTAAAGCGACAAAGCTGGGAAGTAAACCCTTGTGCTACTGGATTGTTTCCTGAACAGGAGGTACACCGTATCTGCTGCTTGGACACAAAGGAGTACAATAAAAATTGAGAGTTGTACAAAAGACTTCCTCATATTATTTTAATCATAGCACAGTGACACCTCTGATGAACATGATAAAGATCAAGTAGGTAGATGGACAAAGAAAGAGAGAGTTAATCTTCACTGCCTGAACTAAAAGAGAAGCTGAGCTGACCTGGGCAGAGAGCAAGCACTGGTCCCACACACTGGTATCCAGGATGTATCTTCACACATTCTCATCTTCATGAAGGAAATCTAGACAGCTGATAAAACGCTTTGAGATCTGTCCGGATGAAAGCTGCTGTGGAACTCTGGGAATGTTGTCTTTACTGCCTTGTCAAGCTTGATGTGCTTTTTAAGGTAAATTCCTGCTTAGACTCTGGTATTAAACAAAGTTATATGAAGTTCTGTTGCAAGATCGGTCTAGGTATTTAATTTTTCACATTAAAATTCCTCATCTGCCATGCCTGTTGATTGGGTTGTCTGTTTAATTAGTTACAATGGCTGTATAAGGTGGGATTCTGTTGTCTGTCAGCATGACAAAGTAGCCTATCCATAACGCAAATGACAACCTCCTGTCTTTTAGGACACCCGTGATATAGAAACTTTAAGTGATAGACCCCCACAATTACGCAGCAATTGCTATCTCCCAACTCCTGGGTTCCTACTCTTCTTCCTTCTGTCTTGAACCATGTCAAAGACATGTCTACAAATTGATTTCGGATTTAAATCTACTCTGGTGGATAGAGCTACAGAAAATTGTCAACTACTTATCGGACTTCATTAAAGTTCAGTGTGTCACGGGTCACAACCAGGTTAGGAACGTGGGCACTGCCATACTAACTGGAGCAAGCCCGTCTAGCTCAGATCTTCTCACTGGCAATGGCCAGGATTCAGAAGCAAATACAAGAGAATAACAGCAGGAAATTACTGAATAATCGGGCCATAGGATAAGCATCTTCCTCCGCGCTGCCATTTGGATGCTGGCTGATAACCTGAGGCGCAATACTGATACGGTGACAATAGATTCTGAAAGAAGTCCTATTCTCTCCACAGGGAGCAATGAGCCGTCTGCCAGGAGTCCGGTGTGATACGGCCGCAGCTGAAGGCTGGGTCGATAATATCTGAAAATCGCTATTGGCTAACTCTCAGAAAGAGATGCTCTCTGGTGTAACTGGGAATTGTTAACCTCGGTATTATTGTCATCATTTATCTGGCAAGGGAAGAGAATTACCGAGTTGTATGAGGGAGGCCTATCACAGTGTTCCCTTCTGGCTTTAAATGACACATGAGTAATAGCTACGCCTCCTTTTGGTTTGGCACCTCACGGTAAGGGCTTCAGACGGCGAGCTGGGAATTGTAAGATCTGTTAAAGGAATTGTGCTTTACCTCTGTGTGAAAATGAGGGCAATGCTTGTCTTGGTCATAGGATGCTTATGAGGATCTTTAATTTAGTTAAATAATTAGGACTATGTCTTTCACTCTTGTAGCACAGAGTTACTGGTGACAGTAACTAACTAAGACAGGTAAGAGATTATTCTTTTCATCACTTGAGATAGTAAGAACTTTGGGACAAAACCTCTCGTACTAATTGGGGTAAGGTCAGTGGAGTTACAGGAGAGGTCAGCTCTGATGCTAGGCAGTCCCAGGTTGTGACGTGCCCTGCCCACAAATCACTCTGCTCCTCACGTGGCGAGGTCCTGTGCAAAGCAGTTGTTCCTCCTGCATTTGCCTTCAGCGCCCCGCTATTCCCGCTCACTTGGCACGGCCTCCTGGCTGGCTGCTCCCTGAGCCTTTTCTACTCTACCACAGAGCGAGCATTAAAGGAAAGAAAGAGATACTCGCAAATTTTCCATGTTTTCTGAGTTGCCTGAATTCCCCCAGCACTAAGGTGTACGGCTGCAGATGCCTATGCTTCCCCAGCGTTCCCTTCAGTGACTAAGCTCAGCGCTTTTCTAGCACAGAGCCAAGGATTACTCTAGTGGAATTACAAGAGACGAGGCAACTCCATCTCTGCAGAGAAAACAATTTCACAGAAGACTACACTAGGTTAGGACGGGAAGCAGGGACACAAAGGCAGTGAAAAAGAAGCTGATCTCTTTTTGGCTTGCCAGAAGGAAGAGCCAATTAGTGTAAACCGGCATCCAGAGTATTTTTCTTTTAAAGGACAGAAAGGCATGGAAGCGTGAGGTGATTTGATTCCACATAACTTTCTTTGCCAGCTTAATTACCATCGTATCTCCATCCATCCCCTTTCTGGGCACTTTATTCTTAATGTTGCTTTTCACTGGTCCCACAGAAAGCTTATTCTGCTTAGATGATGAAGGAATGGGATGTGATTGAAAGCGCATGGTACACAGGTACCCGGGGAAGCAGGAATTAACCTGTGCACTAATTCGGTAATTTTAGACAGAATACACATTCTTTGTACTTACGAAGCCTAACAACAGAAGGGATGGGCTTTGCGGTGTTTTTGCAGAATTAAGACTAGCAGAAAACCAGACTAACACAGGTGGGAAACAAACAGTTGCATAAGAAGTGTCAAATATTTGACCGATGCAAAACAGAATTGTGATTCAGATGGGCAAAGCCAGAAGCCTACAGCTCTACATCATCATCCAAAGCCTGTATCTATCATTTATGCTTTGCAAATACAGGCAGCGGGTTAGCTGCAAGCTTCATTCATTCTCCAGAAAGTTCCTGAAGCAAAATTCAAATGCTAGCACAACATCCAGTATAGCTCCATGCAACCAGGAAAATTAGACCCAATAGACTAAGCCTTACTTTTCTGTGTAAGTTAGCAACAACTCAAGTGAAAACAATGAAGTGCGAAACATACATACAAAACAAACCAATATTTTTGTATTTTATTTTTTCTTTCTTCTTTCCTTGACCTTATGAAGTAAAATATATTAGAAAAAGTACTTCCCTTTTCCGGGGTTCCCACTGCAATTGTGTACAGCTGGGACAGAAATCTTTTGTGCGTATACAGAGCACAAAATAAAGCTTTGAAATGGAAAACTACATGACAACTGATGATCTACAACAACCGAGCGAGCGCAGGAAATGGAAGGAATGCAAGGACCTTTGGGAAATCTGTTCCCTTCCTGTATTGCATGTACTGCACTCTGCCCAGTGAGACCCTGATCTCGGATTCATCCTCTTCTGTAAAGGGAAGGCAATGCAACCTGGGGCACACAGGGTTATCCTACATCTCTGGCTGGGCCCTGCTTGCCTTGTGCAAGTTAAACCTTCCTCAATTCCTCCATTTGGAAAATGAAGATAACGACCCTGACCTTTGTAAAAGGTGTTTGCAGTAGGTGGACAGACTGTGCAATCTAAAAGCTCCGTAGTACCGCTAGGATACAAATAATGGTAGTAACAATAACAGATTTTGTTTTCCTCCCTTCCTGAACTTCCTCCCACACTCCATTCATGGCAGACTCTCTCCATGCTCTCAGCTGGCACAGCTTATCAGTTTCTAGCCAGCGACACTGACAACAAAAATAAAACATTTTAACACATGCGATCTCTCTCTCTTCTCTCCTCCCACCACCCTTTCGCTGCAGGAGAGAATGATCGATATTTCAAAGGCACATCTCCACCTCTGGAAGCACAGGAAAGGTTGTGCTGAGGCTCCAGCACCATTGCTCACCGATGTGATTGATGATGACTGTGCTGGAGACTGGGAGAAGATTGGTTTCTGAGGTTGATTGATAAAGTCTATCATGCAGCATGAAACAGTTGGGAAGGAAAATAATGGGCCATTTGATTCTTTCTAACAGTGACTATTTAGTGAAAAAGCTTACTGAGGGTTTTTTCCCCGATTAATTTGTAATTATAGAAACTTGGGTTTAGCTATGAACATCGCTAGGTCTTCCCTTTGGGAAGCAAGATTGTCCGACCAGTTAACTAAGGCAAAGGTACGTTTTTGGAACACCACAGGAAGCCACAAATACTCCTTTCTGCTGGAGCAATGAGCTGGAGTGTTCAGGCAGTCTTGCTTAGCAAAGGGAACACCCGGTCAAAGAACCCATTTCAGGAGTTCACTTTCCCTGGTAGCAAAAAACCCATGAATTAATGATCGGATGGGAGACAGATAATGCCGGGATTGAGGTTTTAGTGTGTTTTCATGTATATTTCATAGATCTGTTTGCTTTTTGATGTTTAAAGCTCTTTGATTATTCTTTTTAATCCTTTTTTTCTAGATGTTCTTAGGTGCCAGTTGCAGCACTGATTTCAACTTGTAGGCAGGAGCAGGTGAGCTGCTGTTCCACAGCTGACAAAGACATCCTATGCAGGGGAAAACTGATAATCTTTAGCCATTGTTTAAATTTGGGACCGGTCATTTTAGGTAGCTGAGAAAGCAAACCATCACAGAGGAAAACTACAAATGTTGTCCCTTTTAAATTTACTTTCGTACTGTAAACTTCTGCAGAAAGACCCCACCTGTGCACACAACCATACAATTAATATTCCCTGTGTAGTGGTACTAAATGATCGCTCACTTAACAACGTCACCTAAAAGATCTTCAGTTGCTTCACGAATACTTGTGGGGGCCGCTTCCCTCTCAGCCCTGAACTCGGCAATTACAAACAAAAACACAATTTCCATTCTGCCCCTGGAATAGGGTGAACTCTGAGCAAATAGGAACTCAGTAGCTGTGCTGTGCTCAGCCTTAGAGATGCAAAAGCAGGAGGAATTACCAAAATCAACAAGAAACTAATCTCTTTAATCCTGGAAATTTTTTAAACAAGTTTAAATAATTGATATGCTGTCAGAAGCAGCCTGAATCCACGGAGGGGAGATTAATATTAAATGAGAATGCTTCTCCCTCTCTGCACGGCAAAGTCATAAAACGAGTCCTTTGCACCTTACAATTGCATAAGGCAGGTAAAATGCTGGTGAAACGGCTCCGGTTGCTTCTTCACTCCTGACCAGCAGCGTGGTAAGGAGAAAAGTGGCTTCCCAGCTCTGCCAACTTTGTTCTTACAAGAGATAGGAACAAGGAAATACTGGAAACAAAAGGAAAGAGGAATGAAACTCTGAAAATCTATATTAAAAGTCTCCCTCTCTGCCCCTGAGCTTTACGGGTATTAAGGCTTGGCAGCATCCCACTTGCCCTCTCTGCGCTGCCCCCGCTTCCAGACGGCAATTTTTGGCTTCCCAGCTCTCTTCAGCCTTTTGCCATGTGCTGGGCTGCGACGCGACAGAGACGCCAGCCACACTGGCATCACCCTGTTGCAAACCTGCTGATAGTGGCCTTCGGCCAGCCACCGAGACACAATCAAAGCCGAAGGCTCCAGACTGCCTTGCGATAGTTTCCCAGTGCTGATCCTTCGACAAGATTCGGTGGGGCTCTCAGAAGCCAGGCAGAGCACAGGAAACACACAATTCATTAACCTTGCCTGGGGCAAGGCTGGCAACATCTGCAACCCCTAATGCAAAATGGCAGTTACAGTGCAAAGTGGAGGCACTACTGCAGACAGAGCGTGTTCCACTGTGCTAACGCTTCACTTTTTCAGTCATGTTAATTCAGATTAAATAAGGCATTTATGTCCATACCTACAAAGGTATTTAGACGCTCAAATGCTGCTGAATTCAGCATCACTTTGTCACCTGTGTGAGTCTGGGTCTTAAGCTTTATTCCAGCACCATAATTCAATATTCTCAATGCTGAGAAGGTCACTGTTCCTACCAGAGTTGCTACATTGCTCGCGCTCTTACCAGTCATGACGCTGCTCTGTCTTCATATATGGTCCTCATTGCAGTACTATCAGAAGCTTTTCATGCAAGTTAAAAGGCAGCAGCTCTGTCTTTGTCTCACTCTCATCTCCCATTCAGAAGCAAGACCATTATCTTCAATATAGCTATAAAATTAACTAGTGTGAGATTAGGCAGGAGAAAAAGCAGCCTCTCTCTATGATCGGCAGCAATGCCAGGTCAGACCAGCAGTTACAAAATGCAGCAGCAGAAGAATAAAGGAAACATCTATCACTGCAGAATCCCAGCCTGACATGCAGGAGACGTGCTTGGAACGGTGCCTTGGAGCCTCGTGCCAAACGGATGGGTTTTGCTAGGGCAGCGAACGAGATTGCGCTACGGGTAACGCTTCCCTTAGTGTTTAATGTAAATAGAGTTTTATTAACCTGCCCCTTGAGGTACCTAATAAGGATCATGTCAGAGAAAAGAAGCAATAAGGAAATGAGTAACAGCTTACTGTATTATATATGAATGACGATAATCAATACTACTTTGCACTAAGATAGCAGTTGGCATCCAAAAATCTCCAAAAAAATGTGGTAGGAATTCATTTATCAATGAATGAGTCTTTAGAGGCACTTAAGTATTATTACACGCTTTGTTCAGCTGGGAGACTTTTTGGGCCACAGGGAGAAGACGAGAGTTGCCCAGAGACACATAGCTCACAGTTGACAGGGTTGCAAAAAACAGCCCAAGGTCCTGTGTCCCAAGTCTCACAGTGATTAATGCCTAGTGGAGGCCATTATGCTCATACCACTTAACAAGGCCCATCAGCTTCAAGTCTGCGATTCCCAGACCGAGTCCAGTAATTGTGCTTTCTTTAGTGCTGGTCCCTTGAAGAACCAAAGATGAATTAGATGGCAGAACAAGCCATGTGTTAGGTGTAATGATTGTTACCAATCACTCTGAAAAGTGTCCCTCAAAATGGGATTTCTCTCAGGTTGGGAGGCAGTATCATACACTGCCTTTAAATCCACAAAAGGCCCGAAACACAGACACTGCAACAGCAGCAGGACGGAGCAAGGTTGCGAGAGAGTGACCTGGGAAACTGCAATTGATATCCAGGGCCAATTTACAAGCACAGGCAGCCACTCTGGTATATTTGATTTAACGTAACACTGAACCCGCTGACTGCTGATTGACAGTCTCCTCCATCACGCGCAGCAACTGCTGGGAGACTGCAACCATGTGGTTCTTGCTGCTTGCCGTCAATCTCTACCACAGGAGGCTCACAGCATGGGCACAAGATCCTTGTGCCAATGGAGAAATCAGCTCCCAGGTTAGACAGGGAACAACACAGAACCTGCTGCAGGTAACGGAGACTGACATCGCTGGGAAAGTCACTAAACTGGTACTGAAAAACTGGGAAGAGTCTTAACCTCTCCAGCAACAGCAAAGTAACAGTGCTTTTGGTGTAGCTCTGTGCTTCCCAGAGGGTTCCTGAGAGCCCATCTCACACACATCCGTTAAACGGGCTGTTATTACTGATGGCAGGGAAGTGGAGGATACTTGGCCCTGGGTTGAGAACATTATTATTTCCTGATCATTAAAACATCGAGTGGCTTCTTAGAAGCTGAAATATTGCAGAAAAATGTGAAATGCATAAGGAACAGAGCACAAGTTCACTGTAAAAAAAAATTTCACCCAGGGACTGTTTCCAGGCCATGGGGTTTATGGGATGTCTTAAAGATACAAGGGCCTGTTCTGCAGAGACATGGTACCCAAAGCCCAAAGCTCTCACCTGTGCACTGACACCAGTGCACACTTCATACTTGACATCAGCTTGAGTGCTGAAGTAGCTCTTCTGGGACCTTATTTTTGACTGCAAAGTTTCCAATGCTTACAGATGGACTGTCTCTGACAAAACTTGGTGCTTTTTCTAAAAACCCTTAGCTCCCAAAATTACTACATGACCTGACAAGTTCAGCTTTCAGGCAGAATTGCTTTCAGACACAAACTCCAAAAGATTTAAACCTCTGCAGGTAAATACCAAAGCCCTGGCTGCTTCTTCATCTTCTCATTTTAATTTTAGGATTAGTAGGGGTCACGTAAAAAACCTGACTCATGATTTTTCAGCACTTCAATTCAGCAGCTGCAAAGATCCTCCTCACATAGTCTGACATGTGCAAGTTTAAATGCATCAGTTAATTGCAGCTCATGAGCGTCACACAGAGAAAGACATGGGCTTTGAAGTACCAACCATGGCTCTACTCATTTTCAGCCAAAAATGGATGCCCAGCTGTCCTGAAGTAGCACTGAAGTCACACACACTGAAAATCCTGCAACTCTGATAGGAGAATAATTGCCTGCTCTCTCAGTACTAATATATTTTTGGTTTCTGGTTGGCTGCATTTGCATCTGGCTTTGCAGACTGCCTTCCCCTAAAGCGTCTTTATCGGATTTGCTTGGTCTCATGACTTACTGCATTTTTAAAACTAAGTTCTAAATAACTAAAAAAAGCCTCAGGATGGCTCAGTTTGCTGGAGCAAATCAAGGTACAGACAGGAGCATGGGGTAGATCCAGGCAGCCCAGGTGTGACATGAGGAACCTGGAATACACTCCAGGCTCAACGATACGTCACTGAGTGTTAGAGCTGCTCTTCCCTTCTTTGCAGGCCAGCAGCAGAGCCTTGAGCACAACCAAAGCCCACGGCATAAACACTATAAATAACATTAATGGGGCCACTGCTGGTGACATCAGAGTAGAAATTAGCAAGACTGGCAACCGCAAAGCAGCAGCAAACCGAAGTATTTTCACCCGGAGTGCTTTCTGGAAATGGTCTTTTATCTCAGGAGCTGAGTCAGAGGCAAGTATGGGGGCAGGCGACTCGCCCCCACTCAGCCTGCTATTGTGGGACTGTCATTTCTGTCTCACCGAAGGACAGAAGGAATTTCTGGGAGCCATTTCCGACCCCTCACCTCAGACTACAGCAATTCTCATTTTAGGACAACGTACATATTCAGGAACAGTGGTTTCTGTGGGTATTTTTCACTGCACCATGAGTCACACTGTGGGGTGCGTGGGAAGGAAACGATGCCAGGCCTTTAACAAATGCAGTGTCACGAAACTCCCCGCTGTGGCTTCTCCTTAGTATGGTAGGCATTGCAATGCTGCTATCAGAGCCCCATTTCTCAGTGTCCCACAGCATCTCCTGAGAAGGGACTAGCCTCAGTGATGTCCTGCGCTGCTCCAAAATGAGGACAACCTATTCTGCATCTTCTTGTCAAGTGAAGCCAGAGAAGTCTGTTCAGGACTTTTCTCCCTATCTTAGTAAACACCTCCGACAAAATCTTAGCAGCAAAGTTGTTTTACTGCCAAGGTGTCATTCTGTTGGGATTAAAACTGCTCCTAGCCTTTTGAATGGGTCCTCCTGAATAATAAAGCCTGTGTAATAAAACAGTCTGTTAACTTTACAGCTAGAGTATGAATTGTGGAAGAATGCTCTTGGAAGCAAACCAGACTTCACTGAAGTGGCCATGTGAGTGCCTTCAGCATAGCCATGAAATAGCCAGAAAGCAAAGAAAGTGAAAATTGGGGAAGGAATGCCTCAATGTAGAGAGTGTGCATCAGCACTGCCCCAGGAAGGCAGGGACACGGGCTCACTTAATCTAGGTAGACTAAAGCGCACAGGAGCTACGGACAATAGCTCTTCAGCTAGCAGTTAATTTTCCAGGGTCTTAGGCAGGCTTGTGCTGACTGTACAGAGGGCTGTGCTGCTGCAGTTTAGATTTTTTAGTGCTCAAGCTCTCTAGCATAAAGATAGCTCGAGTACATCCAGATGTGCCACATACAGACCCCAGCTGCAATATGAGCACAGCTTTTAATAGCCCTCTGTGGAAGGCAGAAGTGCTGACATGTAACTGCCTCAGTCAGCTGAGCTACTCTAGGTGCGAGTGACTTGCATCTCCAGAGCCCGATACTGGTTCCTATGTGAGGCTACCAAAACAGCGCTACTCCCATTCCTACCACACTAGAGTTAATCATGCACATACATGCACCTTCAACACTGGCAGAGCAATGGCAGCCAGTGAAACTCCTGCACTGGATGCCCTGAAAGGACAGAGTGCCTGGCCTGAGGACACGGCAACCAAGCTCCCAAGAAGATGGCAGCAACTATATACACGTCCTGTGTTCTCCAGGCAAAGCTGTTGTGTAACGCCTCCAAAAGAAGCGGGAAAAGAAGTGAGAATCCTGCAGAGCGCTGATTCTAACAACCAAACAAATCCCAGGGTACTTTGTTAAAATAATGACAAAGGGATGATCAGTGACCTGGCCATGAATCGAAACAGCCATCAACCCTTTCTCTTGAAAGAGTCTTCATTGTTTTGAGAGACAATCTCAGCCTTTTGCAAAGTCAGGCCACAGTCAATTGTGTTGCTTGCTCCTGCCTCTTCTCTCCCCTGGCCCTTTCTGATGCAGTTCACGCTGCTTGGCCAAACCTTGGCAGCGCAGGAGAGGAAATATTCATCAGTGGCAGAGGAGGGCTGGCTCTGCCCTTTCCTCTCGGCTGTTTACAACAGCTGCTGAGCTGTTTGTTGAAGTCCCTGACAAGCCGTCTTGCCCTTTGCTACAGTCTGAGACTGGGTCATCACGGATAAAGCTCCTGTCTGTGGCCAAAAGCCGCTGCTCAGATGCAGAAGACGACAGCGGAGACTGCAACAGATAGCATCAGCACAGCCTGATACGCTCCCCACAGAAGGGCTGTAAGGTGTCACCGTACGCCTGATGGCAAAGAAACTGAGGTCCAAGACCTGATATCACTGAGACATCACAAAAAGATGATAAGGAGGGTGAGCTTGTGAGGTTAGTGTGTTAATAGTAATAAATTTATAAGCACCAATTAGAAGTTATCAACTTGTCATCTTAGGCTTTTAATATACTGTCTGGTATGTTTGGTTTAATATTTATACTATGACAGGGACTCTGCTTTGGGAGTTGCTCCAGCCTACCTTTGTAAGCGTAATCCCTGCCTTGGAGAAACCCTTATCCCATAAAACTAGGTACGTAATGTTGGAAAAGGAGAGAGAAGCACAGGAAAGTAAATGATTTGCCATCAGACCAAGAATAAAAACCTGCTTGTCTGTCCCCAAGGTCACCACTGTCTTCACACTGCTTTGGCACAGGACTCAGGGCACCACAAAGAACAAAGGGTTATTCTTCTTTCAGGTGGATCCTAAAATTTTTTTCAGTTTCAAGTGGAGATCAAACACACAGAAGAATTCTCATTTCGACGCAAGTTCAGACATGGATCTAGATCCAAACGTTACCTCATAAATGCACATGGTGCAATGCACTCCTCTGCATTTCTCAGGTTAGATCACATAGGTTCTGCAATAATATTCACAAGTTAAACAGGCTTGCTTTTTTTTTTTTTCGTAGTTTTATCTGCCTGCTGCTGCCCTTAATGCAGGATTAATGGATGCAATGCTTTGTGGTCGGTTTATGTAAATTGCTGGCAGCAAACAACAGTCATAATACACTTTGTTGCAATGAAATGCAGTTTGTAGTGAAATCTATTATAGTTCAAATATAAATTAATTATAATCCCTTCTGCTGTAGTAAACCTTCATGTATAATTAACATTTACTGTAGGGGGAAAAGGAAAGGAAAAATCCCTATCTGAATGTTTCAATGTCAGTAATAATTTCCACTTGCCTAATGTCTCTCATAGGAAGGCATATTGCAGTTTACCTGTCCCTCCACACAAGGCAAGACACAGCTGTCTTCAGCTGGAGCCAAGAGACACTGCTGCAGCATGAAGAAAACGTGAGCAGTTTCAGATCCTGCTGTGTTCTGGTCTCCAGGAAATATGGAGAGCAGCTCTTTCCACGTCTGCTATAACCAGTGCAAGGCTTGGGAGAAAAGCGTGGCAAGAAAAGGCTGCCTTGTGGGTATCAGTAACGACACCACTGCTGGAGAAGATGTTAGACTCGGGAATGGGTTTCCAGAGCCGAGCTGCTGGAGTCCACGTGGCACATAAAGGCTGACCTTGCCTAGGTCCCGTAGGCACAATCAGACACCTACGGCCCAGCACGGAGCACTCCACACAACTGCACTCTAATGCTCTTGAACAAAATATTTCTACCGGAGCTGAGTTTGCTCAACATGGTAAAATTCACTGCTCAAACACTGTAATAATAACGCTGCAATTTACAGGCACTTCATTCAGCCTGAATCATGTGCTTCAAACAGAACTGGTTCCTGACTGCTTAAGGACTTCTAAAACCACACTGAAGGAAGGTGAGAACAGCTCTTGTGAGAACAGGAAAGAAATGGTGATGGCTCAGTGTCTGAATTTGTTCAGAACAGGCTTGCTCATAAACCCTGGGAAACTTAAGGCTGGTAAATGAAAATTTGGAGAATCTTTCCCCCTTACAACAAAACCTCCTGCTCCCAGTCTCTAATGAGAGTCAATTGCTGCTGATAAATTTTACATAATAGCTTTTTGCTTGTTCTGCAAATTAAGCAGAAAAATTGCCTATTAAAAGGAAAACTGGGGCGATTCGTAAAACTTAGTGTAACCTATTTAGCTGCTTAGGTCAGATGCAGGGCGGAATCCAAAGTCTCCTTATTAATTTTCTGCAGGGAGCAGCAGTTTGCACTGCTGAAGCAATGTCTTGCTTCAGAGACCCAGCAAGAGCTGATTTCAGAACCACATCAAAGCCAGTTGGTACCAGAGGGGCTGGATTAGCTCCTCTGCCAACGCTTAGGTAACCGGCCTTCAGCGCAGCAGATCGCTCTCTTCCAACCACCGTCCTGCTGGCTGATGGGTCATCCACACCAGATATATTTGTTTAAAGCTGCAGCAAAGATGGGAAATGCCAGGCTTGAGTCTTAGAGCCCCTTTTTAGCCAGGACCTGTCACAGCAGCTCTTTGCTTTCCACAGCCTTTCTGACCCAAGCCTGCCCTTCAGCAGTCATCTCCATAGTGACACAGCCTGCATCAGGCTTATTTAACCCTGGAGCTGAAATCCACATGGCCTAGCAGAACTAACCTCTTGGAGGACATGAGCATCACCTCCTGATTCATTTCACTCTGGGGCACAGAATGGCACCAACTTTTGCTTACTGGGCTTGGCTGCAACCCCAAAGTGAAAGAACACAGGCTCAGCTCCAACGCGTGCAGATATTCAGGCCCTGTTAAATTACCTCCCCAAAGCTTTCTTACAAATCACAGTTGTATATTCACTTTCCATATCACTTTCTCCCTGAATGTTTATCTTCATTCTGTGTATGTCAACCCTGTACAACTCCCCTAGCTGCATTTGCCTCCTTATGTTCATCCCCCTGTCCTACCACTCCCACACAATGCATATTCACCCTTTCCCACACCCTCTCCTGCTCTTCACAGGCTCCACTCCATTGTTTTCTATTCCTCTTCCTCTACACTGCTTCACAAAGCACGGCTCAAAGCTCACTGTAAACCAGCCATTAGTTCTCTTTTCCAGGACCCATTCCCTCCTTTCCATTAGTCTACCTTCGGTATTGCTTTTTTGTTTGTTTGCTTTTTTAAATTGGCTCTGGACTGCGGACATTTATTTGCAGTAACACTCAGAGAGCTAAAGCTACCAGTAAAACCAGAAGCAAGAAGTATTAAGCAGTTGGTTTGTCGAGCTGGGCTGGAGAGCACCTGGCTGTAGGTTGGGAACAGCTAAGAAGCTGCTGATCACTCTTTTGTTGCCCATTTCATCTGCAGTTATTAAAGGTGACACCACCTTTTTTTTGGTTTTGTTTTTAAACTGCCTGCTTACTTCATCCTCTTCTCTCCCTTCAGACAAGGTTGTAGCAAATTTACGGAAAGTTCTGATTACAAACTCGGCCGTGAGTCCTCCTTCCTTTCTCCTAACTGGCTCATTTTTCCTTCTCTAGCGAGAGCATCACCAGCCAGCCTCAGCTCCCCACAGGCTTAAGAGGCTGATAAAACGCAACCTGCCCTGGGGATGCCACAGTCTCCTCCAGCTCCAGGTGCTGACCAGTGAACAGTCAGCGTTACCCATTAGCGAGGTCAACGCCTGATAGCTCCTTACTCTTCCTCCACTGCTTTTGCCAATAATTGGACCTGTCTGTCTGCTGGGTTTTGTGCAGAGCGCTGCCAGCCCTAATCATGAACACACACACACACACACACACATTGTTCCATCCTATCCCTGCATTTGCATCCAGCCTGCCTGCAGCCTGCTGCCTTCACCGTCCCCTCCGCTCCAGCTCATCCATATGGATAAGCAAACATGTGGAGATGCAACTGAACCTAATGCAGCTGAATCTGCTCCCTGCTTACTGACTGCAGGACTCAACAGCTCATTTATCTGCTTCTGATGCAGGTCCCTTGAGTTTTATCACTTGCACAGGATCCCCACTCAACCCCAAGGTGTGCTTTTCTTCCTGCTCTCTCCCCGGGTGTCTGACTGCCGCTAAAAACAATTCCAAGTGTCTCAGCTAATCAATGGTATCTCCCAGCCAATCTCATGCTTGTGACACGTGTGGGTCTCTTGCTTATCCTTCCCCAGCCGAGAAAGAATTACCCAGAGATTTGCTCAATCCACAATGTGCCTCCAACACAGAATTCAAGCAAAAAAACGAAACCAAAACAGGAGGAAGGAGAAGGAGGGGGAAAAAAAGAAAAAATACCAGTAAAGGTCGCCAGATCTAACCTTGGTCTGCTTCAAAAGCTGCTTGTCCTTCAAGAGCAGCATCCAGAAAGCACAAAAAATAGTGGTATCTGGACTTGCATAACAACATAACAGAGTCCTCCTTCAGCATTAATAATGACACAGCCATTGTCAGCTCCAGCAGCTATCAGGTCTCACAGGGATACACATAGTGGGGACAGATACTGTTGATATCTTTTCATTCTGGCTGAGTCTGGAGCCTCTTTGCTTTGCCCACACAGAAAAATTAACCGAATAACTTCTGCTGGCACTAAATAACCACTGCCCCTTGGAGAAAGTGTTCTTAATATTCAAGGGGAGGAGATTCTAATGAAGACTTGATTGACAGTCATAACACACGAGACACAAATTTATAATTCAACCAAAAAAAAAACAAATTAGAAAAAAAGAAACATATTTTTGGCATTTTTTTTTTTAAAAAACTGACCCTTCCTTTTTTTATCCATTACCGACATCTTTTACTTTAAAAATACGCCAAATGGTTATAAATGGATAACCTCCCCTCCTTCCTCCCAAACAAATCAATGTTTCATTCAACCTGAAACACATATTTCCTTCTTCATTTTCCCTCCATCCCCTGGGAAAGTAACAAATGCTTCTTTCCTCCAAAGTGCTCTTTCCGCTTTTCAGCACGTTGTTGAATATAAACACTGATTATTTACACAGGTCCATTTGTTAGTCTTTTTTTTTTGCTACGGAAATCAATGCACAGGGAAGCAAACCTGTTGCACAGTTAGAGAAAAGCTGCACAGCTTTCCACCTCTGGCTAAGCAGAGCAGGAAGACTCACTTATGGTCACTCCCTCCTGCCCCATTCCTCAGTTTTTGTACCTACTGAGCTATACCAACTGATCAGTGCCCCTCCGGAACCTCGGGCAGAGATCCCACAAGGCATCTCTCATGCTCTGCGAGCTCCACGCTGAGCACATCCATGTACAAGAAGGTAATCAGATCCCCCAATTCATGTTCTATTTGTGATGGCCCCACACATCAGCACCAATGGGTGAGAGAAGCAGCCTAATTCCTGGCATCAGATGCATAGTATGTTACCAGAAGTAGCCTCATATTTGTACCACTCCATGAATTAACTGTATCTGGATCAGATTCACACACACAAAACATCAACATAAAGTGAGAAGCAGAGCTTTAGAATCATCTACAAGAATGAGATGACTACTTCACCCTGAGTTTTAATTAAAATGGGCTTAGCTACTTCTTTTTTTTCTTTTTTTTTTTTTGACAGCCATCTTCCATTTTCTCCCTAAATACAATCTTCTCCCATTTTTGGGAGCGCCATTGTAGGGTCAGTGACCAAAGTAGAGAAATAAAAATCACATGACTGAATTACTGCATTTTCCAAACACTTAGCATTTTATTGCCAGTAGCTAACTGCCTTCAGAGAACATCTGCTTTCGGTTCGCAGTACAATCTCCTTCTCGAACCGTAGCTATAACTGCTCCTAAGAAGCCCAAAGAGGGAGGACGTAGCATTAAAGACTGACCTACTTCCATCAAAATGCTATTATCACCTCTTTTTCCTTTTCTCTCCTTCCATTCACTTTGCCACTTGCAGCCTTACCTTCCCAAACTGGCTTCTGTTTCCAGAACCTACACGGACCTATGCCTACCTGGGACTTGCTTAGGAGGATAAATTGGAGGCTGATGGGAGCGGCAGGCTTGCAGTAACCTTGCACCACCAAGCCACAAGTTTAAATCCATGCACGTGTCGTTTAGCCCTTCTCCCTTCTGAACTCGCCGAGATGAGCGGCAGACGTCCTTGGAGGTCTCCGAGGAGCCCTTGAGAACAGAGGGCTGACTCTCTCCCTGTCTTCACGCTGCAGATGATAGACTCCTGAAATCCTCATGGGCTTCACTGCAAAGAAATAAGCTGCCCAACATATCCTAGTGCCTATTTATATGATGAAAGCAGATAGTTCCCAGCGCTGGAATAACATTCCAGCTATTCCCTTTTTTCGTCCTGCATTATAAACTCAAACACTGATCAGCCAACTGGCAGCCACCTTCAGAGAGAACGGCAAAGCCTTTTCTTTATTTAAAGGCTGTCAATGCAGAAAACACGATGGTGTATGCAGAAAACAGAAGAGCATTTCAGTATAGGATTCCTGACATAATGAGAGAACTGGCAGTAAATAAAAGACAAGATGAGAATCAATAGCTTGTGAAAGAGAAAAGGAACATTAAAGGAAATGTAAGAATACAGAGAGGGAAAAGGTAAAAAAAACCCTGCTTTTTTCCTCACAGAAACTAAATTTGTAGGGGTTTGGGCTTAATCCAAGGCTGAAAGAAAACTATAGCACAGCAGTCAGTGATTTCACCACCCTTTGGATCAGGTCCTCCGCTTTTTAAATTTTAATTCAAAGTTCTTGCCCATCCTTGTGAAATAATAGATGTGATACCTTTGGAAACGAGCAACAGTAAATCCCTGCTTTCCTCCGAAGTTACCGGCATCGCAAAACCAGGCTGAACAGGCTCAGCTACACCACTGAGATAGCCCCTAAAACAGCAGTTCACATATCTCAGCCCTGGGTTCTTTCCTGATACAACCTGTAGCACGAAGCAGGGTCCCTTCTTCGCAGTTCAGTGGTAATTGCAATTAAATGCAAGGTTTGCAATGAAAGCAAACACGGTAATGGAGTTAATTTTAGCAAACCACTAATGAGCAATACACCAGCCTCCTTTTTTACCCTCATGACCAACCTCCTAATGTGCCTTCTCTTGCTTTATTGAAATCATTAACAACTAACCCGCTGTCCTCCTTTTGGAAAACACATTTCTTCCAGATTCTGCTCCACGGGGATCTGAAAGAGCTTTTCCAATCAACAATTCACTGAATGAAGTCTTCAGAAATCTGCTGTTGTCCTTTCCATCCTGAGCTGACCTTGGGCTGTTTAAACCTAGATGGATTTCAACTCCATAGTCCCACCAGCCTACAGATCCTCCTCCCCGCACTCCACCTGGGATAAGAGAGGCTTTTCAGAACATGTTAGAGGAGGTCTGCTAAATGATGCATTGAAAAGAGCTGGAGGGAAAAACAACTTTATCATCTTGTGGCTTGAGCAGAAGGGGATGGGGTTCCTCAGTGCTTTTAAAGTTAATGAAAAAAAATAAAAAACCCAGGCAGAGGGCAATGCAAAAGGGAGAATTAATACTTTTTGATGGGTGAATAAAAATAAGTTTAACAGACAGCAAGGTCCCAAGAGAGTCCTAGGCACTGTGTGTTCAGATTAATGCAAATTCCATTTCATCTTCTCCTTGGAGGATGAAAGGGTAAAGGGGTTCAGGAGAAAAGTCCTGCCCAGATACTTAGGTGACATGATACGAAGGAGCATGGGAGGGAGACACTGGAGAAGTCACTGTTCAGAGCTGGCAGAGCTCCAAGGGAAGGGGCTATACATGTTTTCACTGTTTGGTCCAAACACCAGTGAGCAAATTTCACAAACATCTTTGCATTCCTCCCAAACTACTGCCTCTGACAAAGCACTGCTGGAAGAGCAAGTTATCCACAAATCATCAACATCAGAAAACTTGTCAAACGCCCCACACAAGGTCACAATGCCAGCCAAAATCTATTACTGCGAGACAAGAAGTCACAGAGAGCAGAAGTCCGGAAAGGTGTTCCATTTGCTTGCATTAAGGATCACGATTTGTCTAACCCTGCGTGATGGAACCCAGGAGGAGACACTATTGACAGGAAAGGACAAAAAAAAGGGGTAAAATTGGATAAACCTTCCCAGCAGCATCCTCCTTCCCTACTGAGCAGTTATCCCCCTCACCCTCGGAAACATGCAGCTACATTACTTAAAAAGAGTCGGGTCAGCGTCTCTCAGTGGGGCAAGCCTCCTTAGTTCAGACATTTCTCAAGTGCTTGTTTCTTCAGATCTTTGCCCTGCTAGAATAATAACTAAGCAGAAGAACAGATTCTGCTGCTGTATCACCCTGCGTCTGGAGCTATTCAGTTGCTTTAGAAAAACACAGGAATTAAATGCAAATATTCAAGGAAATCCCAAGCTAATGTGGCACCCTACCTCCAGGCCTCCTCCAGGAGATGCTGATTTCCACTGTTCTGGGTCGGTGTGCTTTTGTATTTGATGAATATTTATATAATACATATTAAAAGCCAAAAGGTAATAACTGTGCAAGAAATCATGAAAGTACAGTGCCGGGTACAGGAAGCCAAACCAGTAATGCCATTATACACCCACTTCATATTCCCCTCCTAAAAACATAAGTATTTTAAATCTTCGTTAGTGGGTGTGAAAATTAAGGAACTAACAAATTTCCAGAGCTCAACACAGGCAGAGGCAGAGTAAACTCCTATCACACAATTCAACACGATTATAGTTCAGTAGTATGAAAGGTTATAAATCCCTATGCAGCTGTGCCAATGCCTCTGAATCATATCCTGCCACAGCACAGTTATTCCACAAAGCTTTGCCCACGTACTACAAGTTTTGCCTGCAAGTAGCCTGCTGGCTCTGAAGTCCTTTCAGAGCTCTGCCTGCTCAGCCCACACCTTCACACAGCATCATCTGGCTCACGTTGGTTGCCATAACCCCTCTCACCTCGTCAATGGAGTCACTTTCCGTGTCTTCCCCTGTTTCTGGGGTGACAAATCTGTTCTAGCACAAGCAACAAGCACCCAATGAACACCAAGCAACACTTTCCAGGTTTCCACAAAGTTTTCTTGTGCTGTGCATTTATACAAGTTCACAAGGCTTTCTTTCTATCACATAGCCTTTGAAAGCCATGTACCAACCACAGTCTACAAGGACAATCCTCACACAAGACCACCCTGCCCATGAGCTGCTGTCTGGTCACTCATGCAGATCACCCTGCTCCATACGCACATTTCACAAGGCATCAGGCAATTTATTCCCAAAATCAACAACTCAAAGTTTCTCAGTATGAGTAAGAATCAACAAACTTTGCCCAGCCACATTGCTACAAACGCTCCTGAAGCAGAGGGAGTAAATTTCTGCCTCCAGCACTTCTGGTCAGAGGCTTGTAGGTATCAAACACCGCAGCGGCCAAGGCAACTCGCCAAACAAAAGTATTTCCATAAACTGCTCGCGGTGTCTCTTTTTGCACAACCGCTACCAAAGTCCCTCAGCAGGGGAGGCTGCAGGTCCGTGCGGGTCCCGCCCAGAGCTCTTACCGGGCGCCTGCGCAGCTCCTCAAGGAGGGGCCAGCTTCCGACGGCTGATGAGGACCAGGAGGTGGAAGAAACACCTTTAAAACTCGGGAGTGGGTGCAGGGATCCGCTGTGGGTTATTTCCAGCGGCATCTTCTCGCCCCCTGGCAGCAGCCGAGGATCCGCTGCCCTCAGGGAGGCAGTGGAAGAAGACCGGGGGCTTCACGGCAGCACGCGCTTCCCGCCCACCACGCCTCACGCGATGTCCTACGGCGCAGGCGCCCGGCCGTCAGGTGACCGGAAGTAATGGCAGCCGTCGAGGCCCGGGCGCTTCCGGGAGCTGCTGGGCCTTCCGGGAGGCGGGAATCGCGAATCGCGGGCACCGAGCGCGGAGGGAGCACCCGTGCCGTGCTGGGAAGGCGCAGGTAGGCCGGGTAGCGCCGGGGTTGAGCTCAGCCGGGCGCTCTCCCGCCCTTTTGGCCCCATGGGTAACGCGTGTCCGCCCCCGGCAGGCCTTCTCCTGGCTGTGGGGTGCCTCGGCCCTGCGAGGCTGCACCTCCGGGGCGCCTGGAAGGCCCCGGAGAAGTGAGGGTGCCCCATGGAGGTGGTGTGCCAGCGGTGGGGGTGGATGGAGCTATCAATCACGGTGCCGCTTCTAATCAGCTGCACTCCGGCTGGTGAACAAATGGCATCTCATTTGCAAAGCTTTTGCTCTGTTCGCTCATTAGCATAAGTATTGTTTTCCATTATCCGTGGTGATTCACATTAAACTAATGCAAATTCATCCGTCATCTGAATATATCTGAGTAAAGGGCAACTCTGAATTCAATTAGTGACTATTTACCCCTCTCCTATTTAGCAACTAAAGGTGCTTGGTTTCCTGTGAAAGTTGCCTGTTGGTGTGGTTTTAACCCTGCCTGGCCTTACTGGAGGCAAGCAGAGTTCTATCTGTTTGTAGCTGTCAATGCTGATAGTGTTAGTAATTCTGACTTCCAAGGTGGCTTGGGCTTTTACTGTGACTCCTTGGCTTATGATAAATGGTGTCTTTTATCTGTACCCTGACTTGATAATTTTAAGAACCCACAGTTTGTCTAGTAGCTTGAAATCCATTGCTGGTTTGGGTTAGTCTGGATGATAAGGGAAGAGAGAAGTTCTAGGTCTTCTCTCCGTAGATGACATCAAATACAAGAAATAGCTGTGAGCTGAGCTCTCCTTTTCACCTGCTGCAGGGGCACCCAGTTTAGTGTAATGTTTTTGTACCTGCAAGAATCTAGGCTTGGAAAAGCCCTCCACTTTGGGTCGTGTTATTGCATGAAATTCTCTTTGGTTTTACACTGTAATTCTTTGTCCTTCACCTAGGACCGTTACATTGCTGCTAACCCGTTACCATGGTCCTCTCAGTAGTGTTGCCCTGCCAGTGTTGTAGAACAGACTCCCTCTGAAAGGAGAAATTAAATGCTGCGCTTTGTTGAATGTTGAGAGATCCTCCTAGACAATAATTGCTGCTGAAATACCGTATCAGGTCATTCTGTGCTGCAAGGAGAAGGTGATGACAATGGAGTTGCCTGATACTTCCCCTTCTGGATGCTCTGAATAGGAGGGGATGGGAGCTGTGAGGATAAACCAAGGGCCACAAGGTCCTTTCCTTCACCGCAACCACCCAGCCTCTAATTCTCCAGGGTCCGTACTCTATAAATTCCCTTTCACTGCTGGCATGTTAATGGCACTTGGGGAGATGTCACTTCAAAACTAAAATGAGCAATGACACACCGAGCAGCAGAAGGTAAATGGCTTTTAACTGGATAACGTGTCAGTTAAAGGCTAAATTATTTCCCTGCTGTCACTTCCCTTTACTTTGCCGGCTTCTGTTATCGGCCGTTACTGACAGTGGTTGAGAAAAGTGATGCCCTTGGCCCTGGGACGTGCAGATTACCTTTGTAGCTATCTGGTTATGGTGGAATAACAGGCAGATGGAGCTGAAATCAACTTCCATTCTGTTTTTCCAAGATACATGGAAGCAGTGTGGACAGCAAGGTATTCACCACTTACCTGGTGAAGTCTTTCACTAGCAGTCAGGTCCTTGTGATGTCTCCTAGTTTTGCCAGGAAACAAATCTCTCCTGAGTGTGGTGTTTCTGGTCCAGGGTCATTGTTTGGGCTTTCTAGCCCAAGAAAAAATGTATAGAGCTGAATGTAGGTCTGCACAGGTCCACTGTTCCTGTAGGAGTAGTATTTTAGGGACAAGATGTTCCTGTAGGACATCAGAACGGAAAAAGGACCCATAACTTCTTGAGAGTAGATGTTGGGGCTTATGGATGATGGCAGTTGGAATCTGTTGTGCCAGGTGCTGTACGTCTGATGTTAAGGTAAATACTGTTGCTTTAGAATTTTATTGGGAGCTCGAGGGGAAATTTATGCGTCCAGGTCTCAATGAATTGTATGGTGGAGTCGTTACACAAAGGTAAGTGGTAAAAGCAGCATTAGGTGCTATAAAACCGATCGAAACTGGAATGTTAAAGAAATTCTGAAAATTAATATATTATTTATACAGTGCTCTGGGTATTGAAAAATCTGTACTTTCTCAGCAGACTAATTGTTGTTGAGTAGCAGCAGAGAGGAAGAATTGATCTCTGGGATACAAAGCAGCAAACCCAGAACTTTCTGCTTTTACTGCGTGGGTCTGGTTTGAAAGCTGCCCCTGCAGAAATGGCCCCATGGTTCTGCTTACACCACTGACACCAGGTGGACACAGTTTGTAGGTGATATTCTCACTTCCAGATGTTTTGAAATCAGCAACTCAAACCAGACATTTTCTGTATCATCATCCTTGGTAGTAGAAGTTCTGCAGGGAAAATTAGGGCATCATCTATACTTGTGAAGTTCTGTTGAGATCGAGGTGATTCTTTACTGCTCTCTTATATTTGAGGAAACTGAAATCAAAGTACTAAAATCTGTTAGTATTTCCCACAAGCTTTAGTGGATCTTACTTGGAGTTAAATTAGGTAATGATGACTCTGTTCTTATCCAGTTTAGGATCCCGAGTCTTTCGTTCTTTCTTTTAAATGCCTGTATGGGATGTGGGTGAAGAAAGGCCCAGTGAAGGAGCAGTGTTGTGGAGCAAAGCCACTTAAAAATGCTTTGAGTGTGTTTCTTATGCTCGTTGATGCTCTGGGGTCTTTGGTTCTCAGAGTCCTGCTTAGGAACCTGAATCAAACAGGAGGTATTCAGAGTTATTTCAGATGCTTGGAACGTGGCAGAAATCTTTGAAGTTTGCTAGCAAACACATGGAAAACCAGATGGTTTCTTTGTGGCAGAGCCATGAACGTAACAGGAAAATAGAATATGTTCCCCTTCCTCTTTTAGCTGGAGAAAAGAATCTTAAAAATGCCTTGCGTGTGTGCTAAATAAATAAATTTAAAAATGAACCTTCTGGCCAATCACGGTTTAGCTACCCTGCAATTAAACAAATCCACAAACTGGCAACACATTTGCATCTCATTAAGGGGAGGCAAATGCGGCAACTGCATGAAAATTTAGAAATTAGACACAATTACCATGTTGGCTGGAGGCAGGAAGGGGGAGCGTTACTGAGGGAGGTTTTTAAGAGAAGTTTGATGGTTTCTTAATTGGCTGCTGCCTCCCCAGTCCCACCCAGCTCTGCTGTTTAAATGATTTCTTTCTCGAAAAGAGTCATTGATGCTCTGCCTATCTCTGCAGTGCAGCAGCCCCGAGGAGTTAATGAAGCGGGACCTGGAGAGGTCTGCCAGGGAGCCACAGACCTCCAGGGCTCTCCCCAGTGTGACACTGGGCAGGCCTCCCAGCGCTGAGGGACGAACCTCGGCTGGCACTTGTCACGGGCTTTGCAGAGACGCGGCTCAGGCAGACTGACCCTTGGGCTCTTGCTGTGCTCTGCGGCTGCCTCCCTTCACGGGAGCAGTTGTTTTGAAAAGCTGATAAACTTAGAGTCGTAGTGCGGTCCTCACCAAAGGTGGAGGGTGCCTTTCCATCCACTTTGCTGGCTGGAGCATTTGGCTGACAGCAGTGGTGATGTCTGCTAGTGCCGAGGTATTTATTGTCTTTGTGGAGCATCCTTCCTCTTTCCTGTCTCCAGCAGTTGCCTAGTTCTGCAGTATATTTCTCGAGAGATGTCAAGTTCCCTCCTCCTGGGGTGGCTGTACTTCTTAGGCACTGATGTGGAGTGCGTGCGTGGTTTCTTGAATAGGTGTAAATAATATTAATAGCATAAATAACAAATGCTAAGTGGTAATTATTTACAGTAACTGGGGGTAAGGACCATCTAAAGCATCACTTCTGGGAGTAGGACCTAGGCACTGCCTAGACTGCTGAATTCAGGAGTATTTCCACAATAATACTCATTAGTCATGAGACTGGTTATACAAATGCCCACTAGAAGGCAGAAAGTTTTAGAAAATAAAGCAAGGACTTTCAAAAGGAACAGTGAGACAGAAGAGGCATTCTTTTAGTTTGGTTTGGGTTTTCTTTGTTACCCTCTTGCTCTGAGGCAGAGACGGGTCTGTCCATGGGTGCTACTCCACCCTGTGGTTGTATTTCTGCAAACCTCCAAAAGCACCAGTGCACACTGCGTTCCACATCAGCACAAATAAAAGGTTGCTGTAAGTAAGTTCAGCCCGCTCAAGGGAGTCACAAAGGGGTGAGGAATGAAAAGATCTGCTAGTGCCAATCACAAGTCTACTTTGTCCACATGTTTAATAGCCCTATTAAATATAACAAGTGTGAATCTTAACAATAGCCTTGAAAAGGATTCAGCTGCTTCTTGAATGGGGATGTGTTTTGAATATAGGACTTGTGCTTCAGATCTATAAATCAAAGGTTAACATGTCTTGAAGTTACAGGTAAATGCTGCTTGGGTGTTTCACTGTATTTTTTGGAGATGTGAGGTCTGTGCCTTTCCTTTCAGAACCGTACAGTCCTTTACCACAGTTTTCTGCGTGGCTTTGGCAGCAAAACCCAAGCTGGCACAACATAAACACGTTGAGCGGGAAATAAATAGAAAGGCTGGTTCATATCCCATGTGCCAATTGATACAGTTTGTCTGGTGTAGGGGGAGACAAAGAAAGGAGATTTTTCCACAACTAATCCCTCAAAAGAATGGAGGCAGTGCAAATGTAAAACTAATAATTAAAAAACTCCAACTTTATAGCTTTCTTTGAGCAGAAAGCTTTTTAAAAATATGGTCTGTGAGGTTCAATGGACTTTAAGCAGCTTGAAGTTTGTGTTATCAATATTAATATGCAACCTGCACTATGCTTGTGTTTTTTTCCCTCAGTATTTGTTTGGGCATCTTGCTTTGTTTTGTTGTGGTTTGTTTCTTTTTTCCCCCAGTGAAAGTACTTTGAAATATGCCAGCACTGTGATACCTCAGGTATCTCTGGTCCATTAGATGTGTAATTTTACTGGGCACTGTTACACTGAGGAGAAGCTTGGTCATTAACATGAGAATTGATGAACTGTGTTGAACTAGTGTATTGATAAGGAATTAATGACATTGTGTCAACCGACTACTGATGAAAGGTGTAGGAGTCTGTAGGGAATCTGTGTTCTCCTGTAGATGAGAGGCTGTTGTCAGTAATTTAGGGGACTGCATGGGCAGGAGTGAAGAAGTTCAGAGTTGAAGAGTTCCCATGGCATTAATCCTCAAACTGTCTATGGAGTTCAGTCATGTTTTATTCCCGAAGTACACAGAGCCTTGATAGGAATAACTCGCGTAGCTGAGGTGAGTGGTTGAAACGCTGCTTTGGCTGAAATGCAGGTGTCATTTAGAGCTATAAAAGCCCTCTGAAACCAATCTTTTACTAGCCCTGCCATATTGTTCTATCACTCTGTTCCAAGCAGCAGCATCACAAACAGCAGAGGAAAGCTGTCAAACTTCCCAGAAAGGCCCCCGGCCTGATGCTGCTGCGCTCTGTGTCCCAGTCAGCTGCCCAAGGGCCTTTCTGCCTCCTAATGTAAAACCACCACCTGGCTTACTTGTAAAGTCACTGTCTAGGAAGGGTTAACACAGATGAGACTTCAGAATGTGTTTTCTGCTTTTGACTGGGGATGGAGTTTGTTTTATTTTAATTTTTGTTATGAAGCTGTCTCGCTTAGACAATGAGAAGTGGGCTCCAGCTGTGCCTGTCTTGCCAATTCATACCTCTCTTCCCTGCACACGGGTCACAAGGATCTTGGAAATGATTCATACAAATGTCTCCTAGCAATTTCAGCTGGAAAGGAATATAATCCATTTCACTCTGGCATTGAATAAAGGGAAGGGTACCTCCTATTACTCTGGTTTTTATTGGTTTTTGCAAATACTCAGACACTACAGTGATGTGCAGGAAGATGAAATCTAAAGATAGATATAAAAGGTATAAATCAAACCCTCAGCTGTAGTCGCAGGCTGACTCCACGGAAGAAGCTGTGTTTGCAGTCATCATTTCCTGATGGGGCAAAGCAGGAGTTTCAGAGAGGCAAAGAACAAGATCAGGTTTCAACCTTTTGTTTCAGATGTCACCGTACAGCTGGATTATAAACCCTCAGCTCTTGCTTTTGCAGCAGCGGATTTTGCTGAAGACGTAAATCTAAACAAGTTGGAATTGGAGCCTTTTCTTGATCTTTTCTGAGCACTCCAGGGCTGCCTCGTAGGAAGAATGCAGCGGTTGTCGTCTTGCCCCTTTATGTTTTTGTGTAGGGAAACAAATGTTAAGAAGTGGATACAAGAAGGTGTAATTCTCTTGTGGATTCCATCTTTTACTTATTTGCAGTAATTGCTTGCCTATGCCAGCATTAGAGCTGGAAGGCCCTGGTTAAGATAAATTCCTGCTGTGCCTGGTGCGGTTTTTGAAGAGTCAGGGAGGAATTGCGAGAACAACAAATTAAAGCTAATCTCATCTCCTAAAATATTTGATTACACAAACTCAATTTATTACGCAGAGCTGCCTTTTAAACACGCACAAGCTAGTAAGGCAAGCAGGGGTGTACAAAGACAAGAATAAACAGAACAAAACAACAACCCAAGATTTGTTCTGCAAGAAAATTGTGGGGGGAAAGGATTCTCTTGGAAATCGGGGTCCCTGCAGGGTACCCTGTAGTGTCTTGTAACCCAGGGATCCCTAAAGTTACCTCTTTCCTGTACCTCATATTGAGTGGCCAGAGTGTTTGGACTGGAGTTTAGATGCCTTTCCACAGGGAGTAACCAAGAACCTGAAGTTTTGGAGTGGATGAGTTTCTCTTTTGTTCATGGAATTTCTTCATTAAGCTGTAGAGAACACAGGTATTTTGTGCACTGTATGTTGTGTGTACCTGCTGCTTATTCACCCAAACCCCTGATTTGTGCGTCTCGGGATGGAAGAGCTATTCCCAAGCCTTTCTATTGAAAACCTGCTCATTGCCAGATGCCTCATTGTTTTAATTGATCTTGGAGCTTTGCTGCCTTGGGTAACCCAAAAGCCAAGATTTGCTGAAGACTCTGGTCCCTTTCCATTCCAGACACTTCTTTATTCTATGAGGGACCAAGGTTTGTCCAAAGAGTGTTTTATGTGAGCGGAGGTGAGGGGTTCTGTTGTAAGCGCTCTGGGAGCTGCCATGGAACAATGGGGAAATACTTTCCTTGCTGGAATTCAGCAGCCCCTCCAATCAACGTACTTTCCAATTAATTTCTCGGTATAAGCAGGACTTCTGAAAACAGTGTGCTGCCGTTAGCTCTGGCTTTAATTTATTTTGAAAAATGCGTAATTATCAAGCTGTGAGCAAATTGCCATTGCTTTCACCTGGCTCCTTTCAGAACTCATTCGCATTCAGAGGAGCCATTGATTAATGAACAGAGCGGCAAAGGACGGGGATGATCTAACGCGGCCCCAGACTGCGAGCTGCCTATAGCAAAAATAATCCTTCAGGAGAAGGGATGTTGGGCCCGGTGTCACAAACCCACCGGCTGAGGCAATGCTGCCCCTGGCTGTGGTGAAAGACAAGAATCTTGCAGGAGCTGAGATGAACAAAAGCGTTCCTTCTGGAGCGCAGGTCGGTGTCACTTCGACGTTGAGACAAGGTACTGATTGAGTACAAACAGCAGCTCCGTTGTATCCCTTCTGCCTTGTCCTCTTCACCCTTGATCATCGCGGGTGTCACTCACTGTACGTTTGCACACACCCTTTGCTAGCAAATAGAAGTTGGGATCGGTGTGTTTATTTGCTGCCCTGTGCCCTCCCCAGAGGAGTGTTAGTTGTGATGATGATTTGATGTGATACGAAAACACTTAACTGCTGGAAGACAGACAGTCCTCCAAGTGTTCCTTCTAGAGCTCACTGAACACCTCTCTGTTACTTGCAAGTTCAGAGCACTGTTAAGCTAGACTGGACTGGAACTGTGCAATGGGAAGGGAAAATAATTCATATGTGCATCTTTTAGTCACCTGTGCCGTGTTTTTCTTTTCTTTTGGGTTTCTTGGGATTATTCACTTGTTCAGGGGGAGAGCATATGTTTTTTTGGTTATGGGTTTTTTTTTTTTACTACTTTGGGCTAAACTGCCGAAGCACTGAGAATACAAAGCTTTTAGTATGATTTTTGACGGAATTCAGAGCTTTGCAGGACCAGGCTGTGATCCCTTCTATTTGTTGGAGGCTTTCTGGTTTCCTGTTCCTGCAAGAGTTAAGAACTGTGTGTTAATGTAATCAGGTTCTAACTTAATAGTCCTCTAGGCTGAGCAAGCTGTAAGCTGATACATTGCAAGTAGGGTATCAGCTCCAAAAAGGGGAGGAATACTTCATTCTATTGAGTTTGCAATGAAGGAAAAAAAAGAAAAGCCTAGCTTCTGAGACCAGCAGCTTCTTAGAGCCCTGCTACAATCCATTTAACAAATTGTTTCTCCTCTATCTATCCCCTAGTTGTTCTTATTATTGTGCCTGTTATCTGATGGTTATTTAATCTATATTTTGTAATTACTTCCCTTCTGTCTTTCACTCCAACATACATTCATTTTCTTGTTGCACTAATGCAATGACCTACATTATCCAAGCTGTAAAAGTCAATTATGCTGCCTGTGATTTTTCAAGTGGCGTTTAGCAAATGGGTTTGTGTATTACCCACCCGTTACCTGGTTTCTGTCAGGAGCCAGTTTTTCTCAGGCACCTCTTAAAAGCGTCTCTAAATACAACTACTCTTCCAGATCTGGATGCAAATTGCACTGTTACGGCGCTGNGAGGATTGTTTTATTTTTTTAATCAAGCCTTGTTCATTAATGCCTGAGGCTTCTCTGCATATAGATCTTCACCCTTCCTGCTTTTCCCTGGCTTCTTGTTACAATATTGAGATGTGAGCACACTGCAGATGAAGTTTGGAGCCCATGCTAATAAGCTCTCTAGGTCCACACTAATTTTGTAGTAGAAGAAAAGGAGGTATCGGAGGGAATTTGTTAGATAGAGGTGCAATCATTCAAGAACTCCTGGCTCTTCCCTAGCACAAAGGCTGATTGCCTTATTACCTCAAATCATGAGATGACTTACAGCAGTAGCCCTGTAGCATCACTTCTCAAATGAGCCATCAGCCTTTTGACACATTTGTGGGCACGGATCCTGATTGAGATCCGCAGGAAACGCGGATGCCTGTCACAGGCGTGCTCAGGACTCTTTGTTCTGGCTTTCTCAGCTCCTCCACTACTGGTGCTGTGTTTGCTATGGTGCCTTTGCCATGAGCTCTATACATGGGCAGTTTATTCCACCTCTCTAACAAGCTTCAGGCTGCAGAAACTGTAGTTCTGAATGTGATTCTTAATGGGAGAATCCCTTTATTATAGTTAAATGTGGAAGANTTTTTTACTACTTTGGGCTAAACTGCCGAAGCACTGAGAATACAAAGCTTTTAGTATGATTTTTGACGGAATTCAGAGCTTTGCAGGACCAGGCTGTGATCCCTTCTATTTGTTGGAGGCTTTCTGGTTTCCTGTTCCTGCAAGAGTTAAGAACTGTGTGTTAATGTAATCAGGTTCTAACTTAATAGTCCTCTAGGCTGAGCAAGCTGTAAGCTGATACATTGCAAGTAGGGTATCAGCTCCAAAAAGGGGAGGAATACTTCATTCTATTGAGTTTGCAATGAAGGAAAAAAAAGAAAAGCCTAGCTTCTGAGACCAGCAGCTTCTTAGAGCCCTGCTACAATCCATTTAACAAATTGTTTCTCCTCTATCTATCCCCTAGTTGTTCTTATTATTGTGCCTGTTATCTGATGGTTATTTAATCTATATTTTGTAATTACTTCCCTTCTGTCTTTCACTCCAACATACATTCATTTTCTTGTTGCACTAATGCAATGACCTACATTATCCAAGCTGTAAAAGTCAATTATGCTGCCTGTGATTTTTCAAGTGGCGTTTAGCAAATGGGTTTGTGTATTACCCACCCGTTACCTGGTTTCTGTCAGGAGCCAGTTTTTCTCAGGCACCTCTTAAAAGCGTCTCTAAATACAACTACTCTTCCAGATCTGGATGCAAATTGCACTGTTACGGCGCTGGGGAGGAATACACGACGTCCTGCCTGTTCATATGGACAGTAAGAAACGTGTTATAATTTGGAAATGGAGCATTGCATCAGTTGTCTCTTTCTCACTGTGAATTGGGAATGTATTGTTTCAACCCACTGTATTGTATGTATTCTGTGCAAGTTTCACACTGTACTGGAGCCTGTGGATTTTAAATCTCTGACNTTCTGGCTTTCTCAGCTCCTCCACTACTGGTGCTGTGTTTGCTATGGTGCTTTTGCCATGAGCTCTATACATGGGCAGTTTATTCCACCTCTCTAACAAGCTTCAGGCTGCAGAAACTGTAGTTCTGAATGTGATTCTTAATGGGAGAATCCCTTTATTATAGTTAAATGTGGAAGATTTCTTGGGAGACTTTGTCCTTCACCCATTGCCTTTCTTTTGTTTTTTTTCTCCTTATGAATTTTCTGTACAAAATCTGTTATATTTGCCAGAATGGTTCCCTGAAAGCAGTAACAAGTACTCAGAGTGAGGTTTTCCTGTTTTAAATGTGGGAAATGTGTGAATTTATTTTTTTATTCGGATGTTTTGGTATGGAGCTAATTGTCAGTGTGCNTGTGATTTTTCAAGTGGCGTTTAGCAAATGGGTTTGTGTATTACCCACCCGTTACCTGGTTTCTGTCAGGAGCCAGTTTTTCTCAGGCACCTCTTAAAAGCGTCTCTAAATACAACTACTCTTCCAGATCTGGATGCAAATTGCACTGTTACGGCGCTGGGGAGGAATACACGACGTCCTGCCTGTTCATATGGACAGTAAGAAACGTGTTATAATTTGGAAATGGAGCATTGCATCAGTTGTCTCTTTCTCACTGTGAATTGGGAATGTATTGTTTCAACCCACTGTATTGTATTCTGTGCAAGTTTCACACTGTACTGGAGCCTGTGGATTTTAAATCTCTGACATTTAGTATCAGGCTTTAACTGAAAACCACGTTTGTGGAATTTGATAGGTAAGAGGTATCACCGTTACCAAACGGATTGCAAAATCATCCGTACCCAGCGGTTCCCAAGGGGCGGGTGNTGGGAGACTTTGTCCTTCACCCACTGCCTTTTTTTCTTTTTCCTTATGAATTTTCTGTACAAAATCTGTTATATTTGCCAGAATGGTTCCCTGAAAGCAGTAACAAGTACTCAGAGTGAGGTTTTCCTGTTTTAAATGTGGGAAATGTGTGAATTTATTTTTTTATTCGGATGTTTTGGTATGGAGCTAATTGTCAGTGTGCCACTCTAATCTCCAATACCATGTTTAAGCACAGCCTAAGTACCAACTGATTTAGCTTCCCTTTTTTCCCCTCTCTTACAATTCCTTCTGTTAAGAGCAGCTGTTATTCCTTCATTTAAGATAAAGAATTAAGGCAGAGAAAAATGAAATGACTTGCCTGAGGTCACTAGCAAAGCTTGGAGCAGAATGGAGGTCTTGCAAGTTTAAGCTCAGTGCTTTTATTGCAAGCTCAGACCTAAAAGTTAACATTTGCATGTGTGGGTTGTTTTTTTGGGTGGAAAGGAGGATAAGATCATTGTGAGGTTCTTGAGGGAGCATTCCAGGTGGTGGATTGTGAGCTACTTTGCATCTGGCTATGTTTTGATGCTTGTTTTTTTTTCAGTATAGCAGTTTCTGGAGTGGTTTGGAAATGTGATTTTCGCAGGAAGTTGCAAATGAATATAAGAATAACCAGAAGGCCCCATGAAGTCATGAGTTTAGCTTGGGAGTAAAAAATAAATAAGTACACTTCAGCATAATTTTTTGAACTTGTGTTCTCCCTTGTAACCCTGTCAGTGTGTGAATGTGTGCCTGGGGCTGGCAAGCTGCACACAACAAGGAAGAAGGTTTAATAGCTCAGCTGTAAATGCGAGAGCATCTTGTCACTGGATTTCCACAGATTGGTTTGGATGACTGTAAATGTCTGAATTCTAATACAGGCTATTGGGAGATGTTCAGCAATCAGTATCCTCAGTGCTGTAAGCCCAGCTGGGAAGATAGACCTGTGCAAGAGCTAATGCTACAGAAAAAAGATCTCTCCTTCAAGAACCATAACGGCAAATTTGATTTTCAGCAGCCTAGTGTTTATAGACTCGTATTCTCTCCTCTCCAGGAAGCCAATCTGAGCTTTCACAGAGCTCCTGCTGGAAGAAATCAAATAGCAAATTCATGCAAGGTTTGCAGTGGGGAAAGGGCAGGTAAGGACTTAACTGGTTGTGCTGCTGGAAGGTGAGAGGAGAGAGAGGTGGGAGAATGGCTCAGCAAATGAGGAGGACCAAGCTGCTGTCAGCCTCACTGTGCTTTTAAGAACTCATGGAAAATGCTGCGGCCTGCTCTGTGTCACCTTTCTTAAAGCAGGTGGTCTTTGTTTGATGGAGAGTGGGCTTTTTGTCCGATGCCTAGGGAAGATGAGGGAAAGACAATGCCAGCATGCTTGAGGATGTTACTTCTGTGAAACCATTTTCAGCTCTCCCCAGTACAGCGATGAGCTAATTCTACCCGAAGTGAAAGTTTTTACCAAAATCGTTTCATGGATTTATGTATTTTTATTGATTTGGAAGGAGATGACTTTCAGTAAAAAATCGATAGGTTTGGTGAGGCTGGCAGCGTGCCCTAAAGTCCTGGTCCTCATGGATCACTTGGACTGCAGAACTGGTGTCCTGTGTCTCATGTTCCTTTTCTCCCTCCTCATTCCTTGGAGTTAGCTGCCAGAGGAAACCAGGATGCGCAGAAGGATGATAGGCAGCCAAGTCTTATCTCAGCAATGGCAGCCAGGCTGCTTTCAGAGCGTCTTCTGGAAAAGCAGGACATGTGCCCCTTACCCCTGCTGTGGTCAAAGTAGATATTCCCAGCCCTGTGTAGATTTCCAGTAAGGCAAGCTGTTGTTACCGAGAGCAAAATCCTTTGATGCCCTTTAACAGATGCAGGGACTTTTCTCCTAACAGGACCTGAGCGTGGCCGGAGGCATGTGTTCAATTATGAAGCTCTTTGCAAACACTGCAAGCTGATTTTCGAGTACTGGTTAAATGGAAGTTTTCAATTCAAACCTGAGGGAAGCGTACTTATCGCAGGATATTTGGTACTTCAGACTAAGGTTCTTTCTTTTTACCTAAGATTAATTTTTCAGGGGGGAGATGCCTACTGGCCCAGCAGAATAATTGCATTTTTCCTCCAAATCCTCCTGTATAAAAGGGAGGGGAAAAATAGGTATGCCATACTAGAAAAAGCTGCGTGCTTACAGTGGAGGAGAGTGGTACTTTACAGAAAATGGCCCTTTGACAATATATTTTTCTGAAAATGAAGGCTTTGGCTGCAAATCTTTGTGCTTTTTGTTCTGAAATTGCAACCTTGAAAAAGTGTAATCAAAACTTGCTGATTGGGTGAAAGTCATTCAGTGAAGGGCCAAAAGAATGAGGGAAGAAAAGAAAATCAAGGGAAAAAAAAATCAAGTACTTTAGTGCTGAGGAAGGGCAGAAGGGTGAAGGGATTGCTGTTCCTGGAGGAGTTACTGAATAAATAAATCATTAGAAGTACTAAAACCATTTCCTTTAAACTGGCAAAGCCTTGACTGGTGTCTCTTGATCCTGTTGCCGATAGCAGAGGGAGCAGTTTGGCGTGGTGCAGAGCTGTTTGCCTACAGGGTGACTGAGCAACCAGGCATTTTTACTCTGCTCTCGCTGGATAGCCACACAATTTATTTGTTTCTGTGTGTTAACAGTAGCATTGTGTATATCTAATAGTTGTTAGGAATCGATGGGTTGTAATGAGCGCTGGCATTCTGCACTGATCTCTGTATTCTGAAGATCCCTGTCACTCGATTGCTCAGAAATGTCACCAGTATTCTTTGGCCTGTTAACGTAGCACTGGTAGAGCTTTTAGCTAGTTTGAAAGCTGCTGAGCTGACTTGGAGGAGCGAAGGAATTGCTTTCAGCAAGGGCTTTTTTGGAAGGAGAAACGAGCAAGCAAGGTAAAGGAATAAGCTGTTACGAGCCACTGAATCTTCTTCCAAACTGCTTCCTCTGCCTGCACAAAAAAAAAAGCTAACAAGGAACTTCCAAAATTAGTAGTATGCTTCTCCTAGGTTTTCTGGAGGTGAAGGTTGGCTGCTCCAGGGCATTCTCTCTCCTCTTTTATAAGCAGTCACTCTTCTAAAGACTATCACAAGCCTGGATGGTAAGTGAAGTTGATGTAAGACGTAATAGATTTGGCTCTTCATTCATGTAATGTTCTGAAGCACCCCATGGACCTTTGCACTGGCTGGGGAAGGAATTTCAGGTCGCTGAAGGGGGTTTGTTCTTCAGCAGCCTATAATAAAACAACACTTCTGATTATTGAGATTCTCTTTGGCAAGAGTGAGTGTATTTATAGAAAAGGTGCCACCAAGACACTGTTACCATTTGAAATCAATATAGTTTTGGGCTTGCTTCTCTAATAATAAAAACAGAATGATTGTGTGGACCTTTATTTTTAAAAAGAAAAACCGAAAAAACTTCCATTACAAAAGCTAAATGATACAAATAGCCCTTGACAGAGCAAGAAGACGATCTCACTAAATTGAATCCAGTCAATTTTAACATTCAGAGTGCTAGAGGCAATTTTAGACAGAGTGTAAACGTAATGGAAAAAACATATTCCTGAAACTGACTTACACAGCTCTGTATTTGGGCCTTTAATGATGATAAATCAATGATCTAGAAAATAAAATCTCTTTCCTATTAACCAGATGGGCACACAAATTCTTATCAGGCTTTGAGACGTAAGCGCCCCAAATTTTCAATTAGCGTTTCACATCCCACTACCTTATAATTATAAGTAATTAAATTGGAACACGGTGCAGACACACGTATATAAACTGCCTTTCTCTTGCTTTCTCTCTCTCTAAAATAACGTCTGTCTGCTGATTGATACAATTCTTTAACTCGGCTGAGAGATCCTCTGCTAACATCATAAGAGATGCACTGAAGCAGAACTCTGAAATTGAATTACAACCTTTGTATTGAGTCAAAGAGCAAAGTTGTGATTATGAGGTCCTGCCTCTGCTATTTCTTCCTTCTGAGCTCAACTTTCCCAGGCTTTTATCATGCCCCGAGGAGACTTCTTACCTCCAGTACCATCGGGTGCAAATGTCCTGTTAGCTGCCTGGTGTGCTCTGCCTCTGCGGTCGCAGGCGGTGACTTCGGAAAGGCCGTGCTCAGATGAGAGCAGAAAAGGGGACGGGGAGAGTTGGGGGAGCTTGGGCTGAGTGGAAATTCTCCTGAGTGACTTCACTTTCATGCCAGCTCCAGGTAGGGTTGTGAGTCTGAACAACACGCCTCCCGCTCCAAAGAAAACTTTAGTTTCCTGTTGTAATGACAGTGGGATTACTTTCCAGTGTTGTTTTCTAATATGTAAATAATGCTTATCCTTCTGACTAGAAGGTTAACTTCGTGACAACATAACAGCCTTGGATATTGTTCGAAATGAAGTGCTATTAAACTCTAGATATTTAACTACATCATATTTATGTTGTAATTATTCCTACTTGCTTGGTGCACTTCCAGTTACATAAATTAGCAGCAGTTTCAGAAAGGCTCAAACAAATGCTTTGTGTACTGTAATTGTTGGGTAATTACAGTGTAATTATAATTATGAAATGTGATTCACTATAACTTTTCTTATGTTCTGGCTTCTTTTTTTCACTGCCCACAAGGTTCCTGAGTAGACTTCATGACACTTTTAAGGCAGAAGGCCTTTGAACACCAGAAGTATTGAATCATGGCTTCCTATGGATTAATCATCATGGTTAATTGACTTCAGCACCCGAGAGATCATAGATCCGATGAAAGCCTTTCTGGGCCTGGGGCTTTGGTGGCTTTTGCTTTCTAAGAAAACACTGTTATCTTCTTTCTGTCAGGACCCTTGCTGCTTGTCTTCGCTTACAGTTACTTGATTACAAGAATTCCGTGGGGAGCTTGTCATCTGTGTCTCCAACCCTTCTGTCACATTTCACCAAGTTGCCGCAAATTTTTTTGAGACTCAAAGGCACAAATTAAGACACAAAACTATAGTAAAAGCCAAAGTGGTGTTTTCATGGAAAACAAAGCTAAAAGTCTGTATTTTCAAGTGTTTTCAATAAAGCTGTAGGTAGAAGAGTCTGTTTATATTGATCTTTATTACCTGTTCTAATTTTTTTCCTGAAGTTTTGTTAAAAAATGTTCTAGCCTGACTCTGTACCAGTTAGGGTAAGGGAATTACTGATGAAGTCAGTATTAGCTCTACTCTGTGTGCTCGGAGACATGTTTGCAGCTATGTGTTCCTTCCCTTTCTTTAAACTGGGATCTGTAGCTGCTTGACAGAATTTCAATATGAAATACTTTCTCCCAGTTATTTTTTTAACATAAAACAGCGTCTGAAACCTTCACGGGGCCTCTTCCAACAGCCTTTCTCTTCTTCTGTTTGTCATTGGACAGAATGTTCCCTTTTGTGTGTCCTGTGGTTCTGAGGACCTGCTGGAAGACTATTTCTGTGCATCTTGCAGCCTGTAACTGCTGTGGATACGGAAGGAGCTCCCTCTGTGCCTCCCAGATGTCTTAGCTAAATGGGCAGGCCTCCTTTTATTCTGAAAGTCTGTCCTTGGTAGGCATGGGGATTACATTTGTGCTGCTGTTTAAGTTCAGAAGATCAGATAAAGAACATGCAGCGTGGGAAGGGCTAAGTCTCTGAGATGGTCCAATAAATGTTGCCATGTCTGTAACCATGAAGATAAGCCTGCAGCCTCTTTGTGCTCTAATTGATACATTATCTGGCTAATCAGGAGAACTTGCCAGCAAAATTAGGGTTTTTTCCAAGTCTAGCCAGGAATAGCCATAGTCACATTTTCAGAGGGCTGTTAGTCCTAGTGTTGATGTTCTCATTCTGCACGCACAGAATCCTGGGGATAAAAAATACTATTTTGGAAGCAGTCAAGCATGAAAAGCAAAATGTTGTTCTATCTGAGCTAATAGAAGAGACCTAACACAGAAAGCTGATAGTTCAGGGTGTTAACTTCTGATACTGTACACAGGAACGTATCCTGAATTTCCCTTCCCCAATATGTTCACACATATGGTTGTGATTTACATGACATTTATGAAAACGCCTTCTACACTGTGTTTTCAGGTTTCTTCAGATACTTGTTTTACTGTCTTCTGCCAGGCAAGCACTGAGACATTTCTTCTGTTCCCCAAGCTGTCTCTCTCATAAGGGAGCAGGAACCTTGCCTCTCGGGTCATGAGAGCGCTGGCTGCTGTATTGCGGCAGAAAAGCCCGTGGGCTGCTCTAGCTTGCACACTTCTTTCCTTCCTACAGCTGTAAAACTCTCAAGCAGGAGCCTTACTGGTTTTAACAGCAGCTGAAAATTTTCTCATGCCGACTTACATACCTTTTTTAAAAAAATAAAACCAAAAACCTTTTTGAACGTAAAATGCTGACTGCTAGGAAACCCTACTTCCAGAAATCTCGGCTTTCCTAGATCTGAACAGAGGAGGCTAGAGTAATTTAATTATTTTCTTAGTTTCCCTCAGATTTTCTGTGGATGAAATTATCTTGGGCCTTATTCTCTCGGTTTCTAAACATCAGGTGCACTTGGAAAAGGGCAGGATGATAAAATAATCCTGTTCTGTATGGATGGAGCCGTAGTTCCTTTATCCTTGTCTCTGACTGGAGTGATTCCAGCAGAAACATTTCCCTCAAAGCCTTATTAATTACTTATCCTCCCTATGTTAGCAGGCAGAAAGAAATTAATTAATCACATTGTTCTGATGACCACTTGGCTCTAATTTTTCAGGGATGATAACATGGAGATGTACTTGCTTTCCAACTCTCTACACCCCTAATGGGGCTGCAATTACCATATTAGTCAGTTATTTCTCAGAGCGGTTGACCCTTACAGCTTGGCTTTGATACTATCTGATCTGGCTTTTGGAGGACAGGACTGACTTCCACTTTAATCCGGAAATCAAGGACAACAGTAAGAAGCACAGCTGGGAAACAAACCCAAGTTTGCTGACAACTGCCCCTTTCTTGGTGTTGTGTACAAGCTGCATACCCACCCAGCTGATTTCTTCAACAACAAAAAAAATCACCCAAACCACAATGCAGGTTGGTTTGTTTTTTTCCCTTTTTTATTTGTGTATGAAGAAAAGAAGCATCTGTAGCCAGTGTGATACAAAGGATTAACAGAGCTTTAGCCCTGAACGATATCTAGGCACCTGTGAATGATGAAATGCAAAATAAAAAACCACAAGTACCTTCCTGGGACAGTTCCTGCAGCAATGAGGTGGCATCTTCCAGTGAACAGCTAAAGCATCTGTTAGGTAAATGGAAAAAAAAATGGATATGAAAAAATCATTGTCTTTCTACTGACAACAGTTTGATCCTGCATTTCTGTTCCTGCAAGTTTGATGAAATAAAAACAGAAGCTTCAAAGCTGATTTCAGCCAACGCAAGAAAATTTCCACTCCATCTGTAATTCCAAACCTGCCTGTTGAAACAGCAATTAGAAATATTTTTGCAATAAAATTTCCCCATCATGTGGATGTCCAGATGGGCAGGTTTCTTCTCCTCATACTTAATGTAAATTAGAGTAGGGAATTGGTAGGCAAAGCTCCTGGGTTCCATTTCCAAGTTTACCACTTATTCCCTCTGTGACCTATGACTAACACAGTTATTTGAGCTTATGCTTTGTTTGTAAAATTGAGATAATTATATTTTTCCTCAGGGGAAGGAGGGAGCCGTGCTGAGGAATAAATCAGGCAGTTGAAAACAGGGTAGGAGAAGGTTCCCAAAATTCTGTGTGCTACCCTGGTTCCCCCAGCCATTCCTAGTGCTCTTACGTTATGAACGTGGCGTTGCACAAAACCAACCACCCAATGTGAGTTTATAATCTAGAGCTTTAATAATGCAAAGATTTAGACATTTAATAGGAAAACACATAGTTAATGTTAAGCTTGTTCATTCTTACAGATGCGCACGCCTGGGAACACAAACACACGCACTCTCACCAGCGTTGAAGGGAATCTTTTATGTCTTTTAATGAGTCTTTTAAAATGTGCCTGTGCTGCTTGATTTCCTTGGCCTCATAGGGGTAGAAGCCAAGACAGGGATTTCATCATTCGTGCGCCATGCGTAAAACAGCTGTGGAACTGGAATTCTTTCTGCAAAAACCCCTACATCCATTTAATGCTAGTCTGCACGTAAGCTAAGCTGGACGAACTGTGTAAAAGCGGGGAGTTAAGAGTCTAGCAGTAGCGCAGGGTTGCTGCAAAGGTGTGTGATACAGCCCCCAGAAGCTGCTCTTCACCCCTATCTGAGAGATTTTTCTCTTCAAAGAAAGCAAAGCTTCGAAAATCCCTTCCTACAAAACTCACCTGCTGTGCTCTAGCTTTTTGTGAGCTGCGCGACGGATCGCAGGGAGATCCCTCGTGAGCTCTTTCCCACTGCTCGCTTGCACACAGGGGGCCGGGTTCTGCCTCCTAAGGAAGTAGATATTTTCATACAGGTTATAGCAGGGCTGCCTTCCCCAAACCTGCCTCTGTCTATTGGCTTTTAAATTTGATAAATTTCTCCACAGCGTCTGTATTTATACAGTTGGTGTATAAATATACTCTGACTTCCATACAAAATCTCTTTTATCTCCAGAGATCTAGGCCTCTTAAAGAAAATATTATTCTTTACCAGTGGCACATAAGCATCAATTTACAGAATTTTTCATAAATAGAGCCTTCCCGAGGGCTGCATTATTGATTTAGTTTTGACCTAGCGCAGCACTGGCGTCATGATCAGAAAAGGCTACTCTCAAATTGGGAAGTTCTGGTTCTCCTTTAACTTCATTATCAAAACATTCACTCTCTCTGAGGTCTGTAATAAAGCAGCCTACCTCTGCCAGAGATAAATTTTGTTTATGGTCTGAGTTGTGTCTCTCATAATTGAGACCTGAATGCCAGAAAGTCATAAAAAGTTCCCTGTGGTCATGAAGTTCCCTCTTGTTTGCTTTTCTTGCACTAATAATCGTCTCTTTCCCACATTTTTCTTCCTGTTAACCACAGCATATTGAATTATCCAGTCCTTGCAAAAAGCTCTAACAGTCCTTCTGTATCTTATGAGTTGTTAGGACTGCATTTCATTAACTGTAATAAACCAACAGGCAGTGTTTACTGGAATAACAATGCGTTGTACAGGCAGAGATAAGCTCCCATCAGGAAGTGTCTATAAAGCACAAGCAATTCCAGAGCTTGTTCTTTATGTTTCTAACACTGTTGGTGGAATTTCAATTTTGTATCCTGCGAATGCAAGCGGTGCCTGTGGTAGTTACGTGCTACTGAGATAGCACCCAAGGGCTTCCGAGTACAGAAGCCGCCTCCTTTGTATTTCCTTGTCTGTAACGGCAGAGCCAGGAGCCCTGCTGTGCAAGGTGCTCTACAAAATCTACCTGTGCCACGCAGAACTCTGAATTTTCAAAAAGCTGTAGCGAGGTGTGGGAGCGGAATGGCAAATAAATGGGTCTGTACGAGCTAAACTGAGATAGCAGTGGATGGTCGTAGTCAATGGAAGGGTGAGATTAATTATTCCATCTTTCTCAGTAGAGATTCATCCTACAACAAGCACAAAATTTCTTTTGAGATTTGGGAACAGACAAACCATTTGACAGCACCTCGGTTCAGGGTGCAGCGTTCTCAGTACGGGAGCGTTGAAAGCGAGTTATTTGAACTGGAGAGAGACTTGCACAAGTTCCAGTGTGTTCCTGTTGCAGTCCACACGTGGTCCTGCTGGATTGTAGTCCGCGACAGGCTTCGTCTTGACTAGAGATACTCATTACTTTTGCTGTTGTTTTTATTCCTTGTTAGTCCCTTATCTTTGAGATTAGCACATGTTGGGTAGGGAGGATATTAATTCATTCCTTTATTAGCCACAGAAGCAATGGAGAGAGTTTGTGTTTTCCTCAGAGTCTGGAAAATTTTCTGAGGTTTAGGGATTTTTCAGCAGACGACAGAGATAGATGATGCCTTTTCCCCTACTGTTGTAGAGCGGAAGTTTTCTAGGTGCTTGTCCTCTCCTACCGGTCTGTCTGAAATGTCACGTGGATCACTGGAGTACTGGAGAATTACTGGTGGAAAACACATGTAGGATCAGGATTAGTTGATGCTTTGTGTGAGATTCTTCTATCAAGCAGATAAAAATACAGGATTTCTCTGAGATTTGCTGTTATCCTCTTGCCTTCCCCTGTGCAGCAGTGGTTGTTCTCAGCATTAATGGTATGCTGAGGACAAAACTCATACAATATTTTTTTTTCTTTCATACTCCAACCATGTAATCAGCTGGAGTTCTGCTTCAAAGGAGAAAACTACGGAAGTTTTCTTTGCTGCAGCCCCTCTCGATCAGGATATTTTATGCTGTTTTGTCAGCGTGGTTTCTAAACACCTGTGGCCTTAGGCTTTGAAGGAGTCTGCCCTCTCCTAAAATTGCTTTTGCTTCTTGTGCTGTAGTTTGCATAATTTGTGCAGTGGGCTTTTCCTTGAGATTGAGAGTCACAGGTGATTCAAATGGAAGGGGACTTCCAGTTTTAATCTCCTCTCCTCTTTGTCAACATGCTGTGTGTAGAGGCAAAGCGTATCTCTATCAATCTTCCTTACAATTCCCCTTTGCTTTGCTCTTTGGACCGTTCCCTGGGGCATAAAATAGTGCGGAGCGTTACATATTTTGTGTGCTAATAAGCAAAAGAAAAACAGAAAAAAAGCAGCGACGACCTGTGCAATAATTTGTTCCAGCCTGTGCTGTAACATTATTAGCTGATTTCTTTGGAAAATTACCACCAGTACAGCTTTGCTGACTTGCACATGTATAATGTATAAATGGAGCCATCAAAGTTTAATGCACCCTTAGCAATGTACTTCCTTACACTGCCTGTGACATGAGTTTCATTTTTTTGTCTCAACAGTTTATCACACTCTGCGTGACACCAGTGCAATATAATGAAGTGCAGCTCAGCTATGCCGTCCACAGAGGTAATTTTTTCTCCTCTTGTTCACTGTTCCACCATGACATGCAGTACTCTTTGATGTTGTTGTGGATTTTTTTTTTTCAGCTGTATGTAGTCAGGTGGCCTCTCTGGATTTATCCTTTGTACTACAGTAGTGCCTACAGGCCCTAACCAAGGTCCAGGTCTCTTCTCTCCTAAGCCTTTGTGATTACCTACACACAGGCAGTGTAGTCTTTGCCCTAAGGAGGTTGTGATTTAAACAGTCCGAACTAAGGAATGCAAAGATGAAGTTATTATACACAACAACAACAGATGAACAAAATCAAGGCGAGGTATTTTATTACCGAGATCTTCTGTGACCACTAGATCATACTTCGTCCAAATTTTTCTCAGCATAAAAATAAGAGAGGGTGAATCTGATTTGATGATATGTGGGGAGAAGGAGAGATTAACAGCAAGATAGAAAGTCACCTACGTGAGAGAAATAGAAGGGTGGACTCTGTAACAAAGAAAATGCTGCTGCTTCCAATGTAGATTTCTGACAGAGGCATTTGCAGAAAGCTGAATACCCTGATTTAGCGACATATTTACCTGACAATTCGAAGCCAGTGTGGCACATTACTTCTAAAAGCCACAGTCTTCATATTCCAGGAATACATCCATCCACCTCTGGAGACTGCAGAGTTGCTTCTGTGCACGTAGTGACGACATGCAGAGAAACTGGAAGAGATGCAGAAGGTGCAGTTTTGAGAGTCCACAGCTGGATAGTGGAAAATTAAGACAGGATTTAGACACAGCCTCAGGAAAACCTGGGTTTGCAGCATAACTGTGAGAAGTCAGGGGGTTTGCACACCTTTTATCTGGAAGTCAGTAGTTGTGTGGTTTTACCTGTGAACTGAAACTCTAACAGGATGAAATGTAAGGAGGAGAAAAAATTAATTTGGTATGTGAAAGGACATATCTCGGCTTTGTAGCATCCAGAAGCCTGGACTGCTGAGCTCTCTTGAATAACCACGTTGAATAACCATCATTATCTCTGGGCTCTGTTGGTTCCAAAATCACCACTTTCGGCATAAACATTAGAGATCAGCTACAGGTAACTGCGTAAGTTTAGATGCTTACCCTAGTAAAGGAAATGCACTTCGCTTAGCGTCTTCCTGAAACGTGATGTATGTGTTAATTTAAGCTGTTGGGTGAGTGTTTTCTTCATTTTAGGCTAACATATCCAACAGAAACTCCAGGCACTGTGATAATTATATTGGGATTTTGAGCTATGTATTTTTGGATTAAACTAGTCATTGACTTCATAGATTTCCTTACTTTCTTCTCTCTTGCAAAGAATTATGTTCCGCTGCAGCTCGAGAGCTCTTCCTGTAATGTCAAGCTCCCTTGTATTTTCAACCCCCAGGAGAGTTCACAGCACTACTAATTTTTTCAGCAAGCCAGCAGGTTTTGCTATAATAAGGAGTAATAGTGTTTTCCAATGTGGATCTATTCCAGATTACTCCAATGGCTTTTCAAAATGGAACCACATTACTTCTATAAGGCCCAGATCCAGCGCGGCTTCCTGCCTTTCCTCGCTGCCCTCCTGTTGCCTGGAATTGTGCTGCTTTGTGCTGCAGACCTCGTATCGATTGGCAGCTCAGAGACGGGTTTGAGAAGCAAGAAGGACCGAGTTCACTTCCCGCTGCTGTTGTGAAGTTAGGAGCAGAAGCAGGAGGGACCCTTCGGTGCTGATGGGGACATCGCACATTTCTCTTCTTAAATTGGTGTGAGTACTGCATTTTCAGTGGCTCTTTTAGCTATTCTTTCGGCTTACTCAAAGGGAAGTGGTAGCAGCAGCGATCTTTGCACAAATTACTAAGTGATGAAACTGCTGCGGATTCATGGGTGCCAGTTTGTCCAGGGGGCTTGATAACTAATGTTATCAAGGAAGTAGGCAGGAAATAGGAAACCCTGGAGGCACCTGCAGCAAAAAAATGTGGATCAAGAAGAGTTAAGAAAGGACAAGGGGTGGACGAAATTATTCTCTTTGTAAGCAGACCCATCAGTAGGCCTGAATCTGGTTTGGAGGCCATCACCCAAGGGCAAAGAGCTCTGTAGGATGCAGAAGTGCTAGTGGTTCAAGGAAAGAGCATTACCTCCATGCTGTGTGAGTTGGGAGAAAGGCAAGCGGGGAAAACCTTAATTTCTCCTCTCCCCCACTACCCATTATTCATTTTAAGCATTAACCTTTTAGAGAAGTAGAAAACAATCACATATACTGGAAAGAAAAATTGGTTTGGTCTTTTCTGTAATGGCTTTCTCAGCTTCAAGAAAACATGAAAGTTAATTTTTAAAACGAAGTCAGAACTAAGAAAGACTGGGAGCAAAAGGAGCATGAGGTGGGTTTTCTCCTTTCCTTCAGCACTTATTGGAGGATCAGAAAGATCAAATCAAACGCAGTGCAAAGTACTTGATTAACATGAGAAGGGTAAACTTTTCCCTGTGGGGAGAAGAGTAAACTAAACCAATAAGGTGACAGAAAACAGTTATTTCATTTTAAGGTTCCTTTTGACTGAGGTAAGTAATGGACATGCTCTTTTCTCTTAGTGTTGTCAGAGCACATCTCCAGTCATGTCTTGCATATATAGTAGCAGAAAGGAGAAGGAGAAAGGGGTGAGATTTATAGAACCTGCCATTAATTACTGCTTACCCTTCTGTTTTGATGCCAGCAAGTGATGTATTTCTAATAGGCGTGCACCACGGGCCTGGGGAGCAGGCAGCAAGCCTGAAACGGTCTCAGTAGTGGAACAAAAATAGTCAGCTAAAGAAAAATACCCAACAAACCTGTCAGAAGAAGTTTTATCAGAAGTAAAATAAATTCAGTTTATGACCTTTATTTATGTCTTTGTTCACTTTCACTGATACGATCACAGATTTTAGTTTAGTCAGGGAAATCTGTGGCCTTCGGGTCCTGGGAGATGCGCAGCAGCAGAAGTTCCCCTGGCACTCTTCTGACATTTCATGGCATGTTTCACAGGAATTGAGGTTTCATAGAGTGGGTCAGAACATTCTTCTACCAGGAAAGCTGAAAGAGTGCAGAGTCAAGAAATGTGCCTTCTCATTTTTGAAACTTTTCACCAGACATATTCTGCTCCACTGAGATAAGGAGAGAGAGCCTTCCATTTAGAGTGATGAGTAGTTTTTTCCTTTTGAAGCTAGCTCGGGATCCAGAATTAGTCTGTGGGAAGGGAAGAAAAGAGTTGTAAGTCACACATTTCACCCAACAGTGTAATTAAGCCAGGAAGATTGAAGTGAATCACTAAGTTCATGGATATAAGTAAGTGGCAAAAGAATTCTGTATCTAGGTGCTAGACGTTCTTTGCCTCAGCTTTTCAATGTCCTATCCATGATAAAAGGCAGAACTGGTAATTTTCTGTCTGTACTTGGAAAGTCCAGATAATGCAGGAGACTTCTTCATCATCTTCTTTTGGTGAAGTGATCCTGACTCCTTGTCTGTTCTCACAAGTCAAAGAGGATTGTATCAACTAGAATTGCTTGTGCCACAAGCGATGACAGCGGCGGCGGCTCGATGGCCTGTGTAACGTTAAATACACACAAGAAGAGGGATAGTTGGCTATGTCTCGGCGGTGGGATCTGGGTTAAGCTACGGGTATCACTGCCACAGCAGCAGGTACTCGGCAGCCGGCTCCCCACGGCTTCGGTAAGTGCTGGGGATCAATACCTTCTTGGCCAAGACTTAAGATCATCCTATCTATTGTGACAACACTGTTGGTGCCGCTTCTCCGAGGGCACTAACGGCTTTACGAGCAAATAATACCAATGCATCTCCTTTGCGGAGCCTGGTTTCGCTGGGATCTTTGGCAGGAGCAGATAAGGCTGTCAGTGTGTTACTGTTCTGTTAACTGTGTGCAACTTGTCATTGACAACTCCCTCATTGTCTCGACGAGCGTTTCTACTACCACTTGGTCGTGTTTTATGAATGTTGTTAAGTCTTTAGTAGAGATACCGCCTCCCTTTACACACATTCTGTAATTATATTTTGACTTCAATTACACACCAGGAGGTGGTGCAGTGTCATACAGGCTGCAGTCAGAGAAACATAGAGCTGGGCTTCTTTCTTTCTTTCTTTCCTGTCCTCATTCTTTTCTCCTGAATTCCATAAGGATCTGCACCCACCAGCACAAGAAGCTGTTTTGCAGAGCAAATCTTTCCTTAGGAAGTTTGCCTGTTCTGTTTGCAGTCGCGAGCGCTGCGTGAGAACTCGTTGATTATTTCATTGATTAAGTGGCGCAACAGAAACCTATTTATAAAGCCTGTGCTCTGCCTGGCTGGCTGTACCAAAGGTCTCTGATGGACTGGGACCTTGAGCAGAGCCAGGAAAAGTCTGAGAAGCTAGGTGAAATAAATGGCCTTTTGTGTTTCCCTGCAGGTTTTCTCCCTGCCAATTTGTAGACCTATATAGCAAGTTGCTGTGTATAGTTGGCTGGTGTGACTACGAAAATCTGTTAGAGAATGGGAGCATGTGTTTTGCTGAGTGCTTTAGAAACTCCAAATTAGCTGTACTCTGGGATAAGTTTCACTGCGTTTTGGTAGTATAAAAACTATCTTTTGGCTAGCAGTTAGCTTTTAGGAGACTTACTGTGTTAGCTTTCCCTGAAATTCTGGATTTGAACGGCGTCCTGTGCCAAAGCTTTCTGGCAGCTGGTATCTGTGCTCAGGCAGACCAAAACTGCCTGGGCTTTCCTCTCTTGCTTCTTGTCCCATCATTTCTCACATTCTTGATTCTGTGCCCTCTGCATTTGGCTCTTTCTTTGATTCAGTAGAGTCTTTCTGCGGAGCGGTGGCTGCTTCAGCCTCCTGCCCTTTAGGTTTCTCAGCAATGTTGATTCCTTTCTTCTTGCTAAGATTTCCTCCTGTTTTTGGTTCTCTCAGAAGGGGATGTGTCCGGGACAGGATGCAAGAGAAACAGAAAAAGCCGGTCCGTTCAAGTGCCAGAATATGTGGCTAATTGAAAGGGGAGAGGGCAATTGGATACTTTGCCATTGCACTCCAGCAGAGCTCAGTTAGATAGCTGGTGTCTATAGCTATTAGTTTTTTGCAGTCACCGTCGTGCTGACTTATTGCATTTCTAAAACAGTTTTGGGTTTAAGAAGGCAGCATCAGTAATTGGATGTTTTTTTCAGGAGGTCTTTTCTCCAAGATTCTGTTCACAAAGCAGCAAGACAGCTACCTTGTGCAACGAGCTCACACAGAAGAGAGGAATCGTGCTGGGTCTTCTTTCCATCAGAATATTTTCATACAGATTGGCAGATGAATTTTAAAAAGTTTAATATCTTGCTTCAGCAGTTAGGCAGGACAAATGCATGCAAGCTCGTTAGCTTACTCTTGCACCGAAATGCAGTTGCTGTATTACTAATAAGCTCAAGGGGTGGTGCCTGTTCACGGGACTGGAGTCCTTCCGTGGAACAGTTCTTCAGCCTCCAACAGCTTGAGATTAATGTGCAGGATATTTGCTACAGCTACAGAATGGCCTTGCTTTTCTTTTAGTATGTTAATGCTGAAAATAAAATAAATGCTGATGTTTTTAAAAACTTTGGGTATGTTTTGATCTAACTGGTAGCAAAGAGTGTTCTCTAACACAACTCATTTTTTCATTCTCCTCGTGAAGATGTGGGTGAATGCAAGAGGTTGAAACACACCTAAGAGTACACGTGTTGTTAGCTTCAGGTCGTTTGGGTGAACACACAGAGAACAAATCTATGCTGGATGATTTTCCCTACACTAAGAGGCTAAAACATTTGCCTCAGACGTAGTTCCCGTGTACCCGATCCAGGTTAGCCTTTACATTTGCCAGTTAATGATCAAAGCTGATTTACTGTGATTTGCCCTGGAAAGAAATAAAATTGTCTTTCTATCAGCTGACATACATAACAGATAACAGATTTTAAATCAGTTTAACAAAGTCTCAAGTTTCAGCTTTTAACTGATATTCTAGAATCAAAGCTTTTCCCTGTTTCTGTGGAGTTGTTGTATTCCATCACCAGCCTTGCTTCTTTTTACGGAGAGCATGAGAGCATATTAAGAAAACCAGTTTCCAACAAATATGAAACAGAGTGCCCCTATTTATAAACATATTTTTCCAAATGGATCTCTACAGGAAGCACTGCAGCAAACACCTGTGTTCCAAGGCATTCCCTTAAAAATAGACAATCAACCTATATTTGAAGAACTGACAAAGAAACAAATAACTGCAGGAAATGCCCCTCTCAATAAAGGAAGATGAGAAAGAAGAAGAAAAAGCAACAATATTTTCTTAAAAGCGATCAGTGACAGCTCTTAACACTCCTCAACTCTGCATAAAAGCCTTTGCAACTCCAGGCTGCTCTCAAATAGAGCTCGGAATCCACCTTTTGCATCTTTGCCACCCGCTCACCTTGAGCTCCACCTAATGATTTTTTCACTCTGCGTTACTCAGACCTACCCAGAGCTACAGCACTGAACTGTTGTGTGGAATTGTACGAGGTTTTGAATACTTTCTGTTAAAAGACAGGTTGCCAAAAGTACCCTCAGTGCAGAGAAATGTAACGGCCTAAGGAAACAGCAACAGTCCTGACACACACTGTGAATTACACTGTACGTGTAATTTTATAGAAGAGATGATTGCAGAGTGCTACCTACTGAAGTCAGAGCCCTCTACTGAGGGTGAGATACAATCTAGACGGGCAGGAAGGAAACAGGAAAAGTTTATTCAGAATCATGGTGCAGATCAGTGGCAGAAGAACAAACATCCTCCGAATATCCAGTTGCTACAGTCACTGGTTGTTGCTACCAAATTGTGAAAGTGAAATAATAATACATGGCACTTCAGGAAGGTACAAACCTCTCAGGTTTTATCTTACAATAAAAGCCTAGGATAGTATTCTGGCAAACTAGTCTATTTTGGTAACAGTTTAGAAAATTTAAACAGAATTCTTTACGTGATCACTGGGGAAATCAGAGGCTGCTGTTGCGTGATCTCCTTTGCTAAAGGTCCACGTTGAATATTGAAGCACATTTGCAAAAGGAAAAACAGGGTTCCTCTGGAATTTTTAAGGAGTTGTAATGGGTGGGGACAGAAAGTGTTACCAGTTGTGCTTGAGAGGCAATAGGAAAAGTAAGTGGGATGAAAGGAATTGGCTGCATTGCTCTGCGAGCAGAATCCTCTGCTTGGCAGCAGAAAGTCCATCTCAGAAATACAGCTCCACACTTCAAATCATCGGTTTTCACACGCTGGAAATATGACACAGATTCTGAGCTGGTTTATTTCCCTGACTTTCAAATTCCTTATGGTTCAGTGGTCTTTAGTTCTGGGCCTCCACTCTATCAAAGATATGGAATCTGCCTTAAAAATAAAAAAAAAAAAAAAAGAAAACACCTTGCTGCCTTAAAAATACAAAATGAAGACACCTGCCTTGTGGGGTGGAGGGAAGGAGACTTAATCGACAAATTAAGCAGGCTGTAAAAAAAGAAAAAAAAAAAAAAAAAA
>VWZK01010880.1:214842-408889 GCA_013396935.1 Baryphthengus martii | reverse complement strand
ATCAATAAAATATGGCACCTGCATTTAAAAAAAAAAAAAAAAAAGATGCCTAATCAATCATGTGTGGAACCTGCCTTCAAAAAAAATCGCAGCAAAACAGGCATCTAATAACTATATGGAACCTGTCTTAAAATAATAATACAAAAGCCCTCTGTGATTTTGTTAAAAAACAGGAAAAGACACCTCGCTGCATTTAAAAAAAAAGGACATATAATCAACAACACATGGAATCTGCCTTAAAAAAAAATTATGTGTGTATTTAATTTGCCCTAGTGCCTTGAAAAAAAATACGTTTCCCTGCTTTACAAAAAAAGAAACCTAATAAAACCTAAACGTAACCTGCTTTAAAAAAAAAAGACACCCCTTTGCCTTAAAAAAATGCAAAACATCTCTCTGTCTTTAAAAAAAAGAAAAGGCACCTAATTGGTATATGGAAATATCCTATTAAAAAAAAACAAACAACCCTCTGCTCCTTAAACTAGAGACACCTCTCTGGTGTAAAAAAAAAACCAAAAAAAAAAAAAAAAAAAAAAAAGAAAGTTTTAATCAACAGTGTATGAAAAAAAAAAAAGTTATTTAAAAAAAAACAGAAAGAGAAAAGGTCGCCTCCCTGCTTTATAGAAGAAAAAAAAAGACACCTATTCAGCCATATATGGACCCTGCCAAAAAAACTAAACCCCACCCACTTAATGAGCAATTAAGTAATAAACAATTAAGTTCATTAAGTCAGGTGTAGAACCTGCATTTAAAAAAAAAAAAAAAGGTCATTCAATAAAGAGCTGGAACTTGCCCTAAAAAAAAAAGAAACCACCACCCAAAAACCCAATCACTATGATATGAAATTAAAAGAAGCATCTAATCCTGTTCTGACAATGAGTACTTTGCTTGTGTAAAAATGCTTATGCACTGTGTGGAACTTGCCTTAAAAAAAAAAAAAAAAAAAAAAAAAAAAAAAAAAAAAAAAAAAAAAAAAAAAAAGGAACTTGAAAAAAAAAAAAAAAAAAAAAAAAAAAAAAAAAAAAAAGACAACTAATAAATATATGGAACTTGCAAAAAAAAAAAAAAAGAAATAACAAGTCACCTAATTGACAATACCTGGAAACTGCCTTATAAAAAAAAATCCCGTAGAGGTATGGAACTTGTCGTGCTGTTGGTGCGTGCCTTTGGTACCTATTATGATAAATACGGTCGGCTCGGGGGGGGACTTTGCTTTAGAAACTTCCCGTGACTTTTTGGGGGGGACGTGGAGCAGCCATCCTGTATCCTTCGAGGTCATTAGCAAGCAAGGCATTCTTTTTGCGTGAGAAGCAGCGGTGCACCAGATGGGGCTTTTGAGCACACGGCAAAACCCAGCTGCTTTCCTACTTCTTTATTTCTTTGCTCGCACAACTAACTGCTTTTGATTAAGGTAGAGGTCTAGGAAGGGGTATGCTGGAGCTGGTTTTTCAGTGTTCATTCCGTGGCAGGAGAAGCGCTGAGGAGCTCCCTCAGCTTGTTAAACACGGTGTGAGCAAGAACACGGACACGGTGCTTGACCACACGAAAGCCTGGTCCTGTCCCTCTTGGCCTGATGTAAGCTGGGGATGCCCTGAGCAGGGGGAGAACGCTGCCTGGGGGCTTCTGGAAAGGAAAGAGCTGGAGGAGAAATCCAGGAATGGGGAATTTCCTCCTTCCGTTCACTATGGGTCCAGCTGGAACAGGATGAAATTTTTCATCACTGCTTAAAAGCAGTACGGTTTCTTTAGCAGGAAAAGGCAGGTTGCAGTTTGGAGCAGCGGAGCTACCTGAGGTGCTTTGGAAGAAGCTGATACCGAGTTTCACGAGCCCGTGATGTTGGCTCCCTTATCCCCCTTTCAGCTATAGTCAACGCTTCATTTGAGGCACTGAAACCAGCTTTTATTGACTTACAAATACAAAAATATACACAAATTCAAATAGCAAAACAAGCCCCTCTTGCTTACCAAGCCTCCCACACAACACCCACTATTAGCATTATGCATTTATAAACATCTAGTGGTTTTATAATGTATTTCTTTAGTTTGATAATACTAATGCACTTATCTTGGTCCATCAGGCAAAGCAAGTTATTAAAAGCAGGGGAAAGGAAATCCAATACTGGGAATATACAGATGTGTACGTTGCACCTTTGCAGAGTTTCAAAAAGGAAGCTGTTACAGACAAACCCCCAGTGAGCAGCAGAGAATGACAAGCCAAACAGAAATCTCCCAGGTCGCTTGCTAAGGAAACAGAGACATTTAATTCTCCCTTTCTACCCCTTTTAGAAGAATGCCCTCTGTACTCCAGACAGCCAGAATTAGGCAGTACACATGCAGTTTAAAGATAACAAAAAATATTTTCCATATGTTAGATACAAATCACTTTCCTTATCAGTCTTTTTTTTGAAGGCACCGTACAGGCCACGCGGTAGTCCTTTAGTGGTCCATGGGAAGCCTCACTCTTGGCTGGCAGTTGCATCGGGCTTGGCTTTAGCTTTTCCTGCTGGAGACTTGAGTTTCTTCAGCCACCTGCAGAGAGGACTTGCCTTGCACATCTTCCTGCGTGGTCTCTTGCGTCCCGCTGAGGTGCCTTCCGCTGTTGCCAGCTCCGTCACCACATCTGCTGCATCTCTAGCTCCTGTCTCTGCAGCCGTCTGCGGAGGCAGATCGCTTGGAGACACAGGAGTGACATCGGCCTGCTGAGCTGCTGCACATCTTGCCTGAGTTGGAGCAAAAGTTTGTCTCCCTGGACTCGTAGTGCGCTTGTTTTCAGCCTCCTCTGACTGTTCTGCAGAGGGCCGGGCCTCACTAAGGTCTTGTGGCTCTGTGGTTCTCACCCGTATCTGTGCCACAGGCAGAGAAGATGGGGCTAATTCACTTTCTTTTCCTATGTCTTTGCTCCGCATCCCTGTAGTGGTATCCTCTGATTTCTCCTTTGGAGGATGATTCAGCCTGCTCCAAAACACAGCCCCCAGGGCTGTCTGGGCCACAGGGAGAGCGACCTCTGGGTTTTCTTGCACAGTTGCCAGCCTTTCGAACTTCCTGGCCTTTCTGCAGCAATACCTCTTGCGACTGATTTCATTCCCCATGATCAAGATGTACAGCAGTAATCCTGCCAGCAGCCTTCTCCAGGGAGCCTTGGGGCTTTGGGATATGGAATGACTTCGGCACCGACAGAGCCTTTACTTAGAAGCAGAGCCAGAGCCAAGGACTGCGCTGATAGACCTCTCCTGGGCCAATCCTCACACCTGCAAGACAGGAACAAATTCATTAGGACCCACCCTGTGTAAGAGCAAACTTGCTGTTTTCTGAGGAGCGTATAGATAAGAAAGAGTTTAAAACTTGATATGAAAATTTCTTTCAATTTCCCCAGCCTGTCAGGAAGCTTAAAAATGTGCATTCCTTGTTATCTACATATGGAGAAAGAACAGGAATGTGACTTGGGGGCCTCCTCCGGCTAAACACTGTAACCGTCTCGTTGTGATTTCAACCAAGAAGGTGTCCCCCTAAAATAAAGATCAGATTCATATTTCATATCAGAGTGGACTAGACATAAGTTGCAGGATTTATTAGTTTTAAGTCAGTATTAGTTCAAAGGCCAGTCCATTTCAGTGTTTTGATATCACTAAGAGCATTTAGGAAATCAGTTACTCACCATGACTCTCCGCCAATACTGCACTTTACGGTTATTAGTTTACATTACTAAAGTAAATATTATTTAGGTCTCCTCTTATTTCCTAGACCATTTATTAATTGTAGGAAGAAGTTCACATTTATCCAGGGTAGCCATTCACAGGCCTGGTAGGATATGGAAGGGAGGAGAAAGGAAAGGCAAAATGTCTCATTATTGAGAGATGAGAAACATGTGGATTTCAGGCCCTTAAGTCATTATTCTATCAGTCACTTAGTGGGTTTTCAGAAACCACAGCAATGCCATCACTTCAAACTCAAATAACAATAAGGGACAGTACATTTGGAATGCAGATAAAAAATTACCTCAAGTAATGTTTATAGAGTGTCATTTTAAAACTGTGGCATCATTAGAAAACAGATCAAGTATTTTGTAACAAAGAGCAGGAGAAAACTGAGTCAAAAAGGGAAAGCGAGACCCACATACAGATCTGCCCATTAATTTATTTTGAAATCTGTGTCGTGCAGATTAACTGTCATTGCTAGAAAGAGGCAAACACAATTTAAACTTGTAATTAAATAGCAACAGAAGTGCCCTATTTCTGGCAGAGAAACTACAAAGGAAACAGGAGTTAAACCATCTCCAGCACCACAACTTCTCAACCTTTACTTCTTAGTCAGGGTAATAAGGTATTGCTCTTAAGCAGGGGACACCAAACCATTTCCCAGGTGCCAGATCATTAGTTCCCTTAAAGTGCTGTTCCACTACAAATCTCGTGTCACTTTTTATAGCTAAATATTTAAAGTGAAATAGAGCTGCCACACAACATGACATGATTACAGATGGTTCCGCAGAAAGCTTAACCATCACAGCGCAGAGTAAGAGGAACTACAGAAAAACAGATCTATAATTTAGGGATTACAGTTTTTAAAGTGAAGCTAATGGATCCAGAGAAGTTTTGCTGCACTGTTTGAGCTGCTTTTATGGGTAGAATCTGTAAAAATGCGTGATTCCATGCCAGTTAGGCACTCACTTACAAGACTGCATGAACTTAATCACTTAAAACTACGTAGTTGTAAAAGGGAAAAGCAGCAAAGACTAACCCAGCTACCTCTACTGTGGGAGAAAAAAAATGAAATACAGAAAGACAGATGCTGTTTGATACCAAAGCTAGAAAGAGGACAGCTTACCAATAAATTAATGTTTTGTCAGGTTGACTTTCAGAGTAAGCAACGGCTGTATCAACAGCAATGATTTTGTGTAATTGAGTATAGCAAGGAAATGTTTCATGCAGTTTTGGTAGGGCACTGTAATGCTGGGAGAGGAAAGGAAAATAATAGTTTATTCTCTGGTATACTTACATTTGTTAGATGTTGCCACCACCACAGAAGTGGTTTGAAATACAACTATTGACAAATTTATTGTCTCAAGGGAGGTTTTCTTTATAGAGATAGCCATAAAGATATATAGGTATTTATTATTACTCTCAGTACAAATACACTAGCTATTTTTTCTATGCAGTAAAATTGTTTTCCCTTCTTCATCGTCATTTGGCCGTTTCATACTGTGAATGGCCTTTTGCTTTGCCGTCAGCCCCACACTCTTGCCATTAGCAGTATTTTGTTCAAAGCCATCTCAGACAGAAGGCGGCGTAACTAGTTTCTCAAACTTACAGATAAAGCTGTCTCTTTAGACGAGTCAAACAAGAGCCCCCAAAATAGACCGCAAATACCCCTCCTTCCCAAAAGAAAAATACCAGACACCCAAACTTATGTCATACAACGTCCACACTCACTTTCAAAGGAAGAGCATCCCCAGACAGCTCCCAGCACGCAGCCCGTGGGAGAGCAGATGGACCTTAAAAAGGGCAGGATGGTAGCCCTGAATTGCTTCCCACCAAAACCTAATGCCTGGATTCTTGTTCCCTTACACCAGCTCTGCTGCCTAAAAATAAAAGGTGAGGAACCATTCCTGCTCCATGTTCATGAAACATCGTATCGTGTTCTTTTGTGATTCACATGGTAGGTTTCCATGCATTTAGGTATTGCCACTTCTTTTGTTCCCCAGAGTGGTAACACAGAACTGAAGGAAATGTAGTAGGGTCTATCCTGCTGCAAGTTGTCAATAACAACACACCTCATAGATTGAGCAACAGCTGTACCACAGGCTTTAGGAAAAACAGCTTGTAGCTTAGGTGTTACACTTAGCTTTGTAGGCACAGGAGATCTTCCTCACACAGGAAGATCAGATCTTGGGTGCTTTTCATCTGTTGTGAGGTGGTGCTGGCTGCACACATTCTGCAGCAGAAGAGGCAGAGCTGGTCGAGCCTGTGTGATCATATTTTCTGCGCTTGAAGAGGGCTTTCTGCCAGGAAGGGTGTTTTGACAGGCTTTTCTGTCAGAACTTTTCTAACTTTCATGTTGTGGTTGGGTTGTCAGATCAGTAGCAGATTTTTCTGGCTTTAAGTCTGGGCTTCTTACATTTATGGAGGGAGAAGTGTATAGAGAAGCAAGGAAAATATTTTGTTTCTGAAAGCCAGGAAGTGATACAATATCTAAAGTGAAACAAAAAATATTTTGTATTGACCAAAAAAAACCTGATGAACATTTGCAGCCTTGGATAAGGGAAGTGTTTATTTTTTGACCAGCTGTTTTCATAACTTTTTATTGAGTAGTTTAAACAGTTCAGGAGAAACAGACGTATTGTGATGACTTCTTACGAAGGTGCTTCAGAAGGAAGAGAAAGATGTAGTGGTGCTCCTTAAAGCCTAAGGAGATAGCTCTTGTTACACTTCTAAAAATGTGTTTTTACTTTTAAGTGCAGCCAGGTTGTATTTTCCAGTTTTCCTGCTGAATGACAGAAAGCCTTATTTATAAAAGTTAAAAGCAAAAAGATCCTTAGCATCAGGAGCTAAGATTTTCAGAAAGCCAAAAGTTCTTTTACAATCCACACCATCCACGAAACAGTTGTGTGAACTGGTCATGCTACTTTCTGCTAATTTGCAGTGATTCATAGTCAATTTACTAGTCAAAGAATTTGCTGCTTATCATCTTAAGAGGGCAGCCTAGAGCCTGGGAACAGAGCTGAGTTATAGTCATACCACTGCATTATTAATAAATTTTCCAATTAGAACTTGCCTGAAGAGCTGAGACAAACTGCAGTGAAAGGTATAACTTGTGTTCACTCAGCAGTGACGGTTCAGTGCTCGTGAAGCAGTCAGGGATGGCTTGTAGAGGTGCTGTGCTAGATGGTACAATTGTTCTGCTGTTACACAAAGGTCTCTCCCTCTTCTAAGGGTAGGAATAAGAGTTTAAAAGCATTAAAGTGCTTTCATAACTTAAATCCTATTCATACAGGAGTCACATTTGAAAGTTTAGCCTCACATACTTTGTTTTCAGCAGCATTCGACTACAGTGAGCCCAGGCACTGTCAAAAGATTTGCAAAGAAATCATCAGGAGACAAGTAGCTTTCATTCTGAGGCCAGCAATAGCAATATTCAGCATTTTACCCAAATACTTTACAAGATGAAAAGAGAAAAAACATTACTTTTGACAGTAGAATCAGTGCAAATATCAGAAATGAGGTAGAATCTCTTCTGATACATGCAGTTGAAGCATTTAGAGTTGCCAAAGCAAAAAAAAAGTCTTCCTCAACTGTAATTTTGAGTAGGTTAAACCAGGACATCTCAAAAGCAGAGCTTGGCCTTAAAATGCTTGGGTCACATTCAAAAAACCCAAAAGATCAGGGAAAGAATCAGAACTGGAAGAGGAAGAGGAATTGCAGCTATTGTTCTCATTTACCAAGGAAAATCTGACACTGCAAACATTCAGCAAGGTGTAAATGAAGACAGGGCATCATAAAAACATCTTTCCCCAGATTCCTGCAGTCTGGCATCTGCTGTAAGATTATTCCCTTCAGCTGGGATTTCACTGAGAAAGGAAGGAAGGAAGGATTACTCCTTTTCAGAGCATGAGCAGAACGCCTGTGATACAGATTGTAGGTTTACCAATATGATTTAAATATTAAAATTCAAGTAAAACTGAAGTGCAAGTGTCACATTCGTTCATGGAAAGCGGTGATCACCTAATAGCACATGATACTGCCTGACAGATTAACACAGCAGTCGGTCTCAGCTAGGCTTGTCTATAGGGATAATGCTTGTGAAAGTATACCCTACAAGATTATTCTGCATGGTACCACTTGGGGTGCAAATTGATCCCTGATAGCCATTCCTCCATGTATAAAACGTCCACCTGCCTTCAACAAGCACAAACCATAAAGCAGGTGCCCATTAATAGAACAACATTTCACAATAACAAGTGTTAAAATTCACCCTTTTATTGGCTTCAATTGCAACAGACTCCCCTGGCCATACAGAATTTCAACACAGTCAGTTTCAAACAGTAGTGACAGTCAGAGAAGGGTGTAGAGACAAGTGTTAATTCATATCCGCCTTGTTTGTCAGAGAAGACTTAGCCCTGTGCAGTCACACAAAGGGAGATAATTATCAAGTGCATTGGCCTAGCCACGGTACATGTGCATAGGGAGAAAAAAAGAGTTATCTACATAAATAATACTTCTTGTACTGAGATAGACTTAGCTCATGTCTGTACCCTGTCCCCCAGGAGAAAAAGAAGTTAGTGCTGCTTGCAGAAGACAATATACCAGCTTTTAGTACCACTTTTCAAAGCAGGCTTTATTAGCAGCTTCTTCTGAAGAGTACAAGCACCCATTGGCATCTCAGTCCCTTGTGGGATCCCTTGATTCGTCACTCGGCTGCAGACAAAGTGTGAGTCTGCTCAGTGCCTGCTGCACAAGATTTCAGTGCTCCTCTGGTTTGCCCCCTTTGCTAGCTTTGATCATCTCCTCATCCTGCAGAGCAGCCTGGCTTTCTGCCAGACAGTGTGGAATCTCTTTTGATGTCTTATCACAGACCTCAGCCATTTCTTCACCTTCCTCTCCTTCAAAAGCATTTTCTTCCACATCTTCAGTAATAGGAGCCTCCGTACCTTGTTCCAGCTGAAGATCAGGTGGGGCTTTAGCAGTACAACATACATTCTCTTCTACAGCCTGCTCTTCTGCAGATCTCTGCACATTTGTAATGCCCTCCCTTGTCTCTGTAGTCTTCAGTGGCAGCTCTGACTCCTCCGTGGTACACAAAGCAGCTGGGGTGTCAGCAGCTTTCTGCACAAGCACCTCCTGATGAGTCTTTCCAGCACAAGTTTCCTCTGAAACACACGCAACTCCAGCCTCTTGCTCTGCGTCAGTCAGCAGCTCGGACTCCAGTATAGCAGACTGAACCTTGCCAGGTCCACCTTGGACATCTGCAGACACATGGACTTCAGCCTTTACTGTAGTCTGTGTAAGAGGTGCCACTTCATGATCCCCACAGCTGAGCTGCTCCCTGGGTTCGTGGCTGCCAGTGGGATGCAGAACAGCTTCCATTTTACTGCTCTCTTGAGGACTTCTGGCAGACTGGGCTTCTCGTTTTGTCCGTTCGGTGAGTTCCTGGTGCTGCATCACCTCTGAACTAGGTTTGGCTTCAGGGGCCTGCGACACCTCGAGATCTTGTGCATCCCTAGTAGTCACCGCGAGCAGGGCCTCAGTATGGTGAGCACGTGGAGATGCAGCCTCTCCCATCTCCCACTCAGCCTGAGCAGCAGATTCACTTTCAGGAGCGTCCGACGCTGGTTTTGCAGCAGGAGGCTCAGCACCTTTTGGAGTCCTTCCTATACGTGCTGAATGAAAATAGTTCTCCCCAGTCCACGTTGATGCGTCACAGAACGTACGCGTGGTCCCCAAGGTCTTTTTTCCTTTGGACTTATAGAAAATGACTCTCTTGGGAAACACGCAGAGCCTCTTGTTCTTGCCAAAAATACCTCCCATTGCCAGAGATGAAAGGAGAACCTCAGCTAACTGCTGCCTTCCGGAGAGGTTACCACCTAGCTAAGAGTTGCAGGCTGCCTGGAGAGGAGTAGGGAGCTCTGTCTCTTAATAAAGTGACTTCCCACCTGCAAGACATGGATATTTATTAGCCTGTATCCATTTGGGGGAGTCAGCTGCCCCCTTCTCACACAGCAGTAGCTGTAGAGCATTGGCAGCAAACGCAAAAGTGAGCTCAAGCACATGTGGAACTGCACATGAGGGAGTGAGGGTACAGAGATCTTTTAAGAAATAAAGAAAAAGAAGAACAAAAAAAAGAAACTACCTGTCAATCAAACCAGGTCACTCTGAAAAACCCTTACAGCTTTTCAGAGCCGAGCAGACACTGCAGTTTGCCATCTTTCCGCAGGATGCCTGCAGTGCCCATAGGATTCTGTTATACTACAGACTTGACAAACAAAGCTGCCCAGTTTGTTAGGCTCCAGTCACTCCAGTCAAGGCAGTGCTTAGACTACTGCTGGTAGAGGGGGGCAGAAGGGAAGAGAAGCAGGGCAGGCAGAAAAAGATTACACATGCATTTAAAACTCACAAGACACAGCATGATTTATTCCTTAGTAAGGCCATTAAGAGAAGACTGCAAGAGGCACAAAGCAAACAAAAAGTAAAAGAACATCTCCCAGCACAAAACTAAACCTTGAGAAATGAGAAGCAAAGTTTCCTTGAACACTTACACACATTAACACCAAAACCAAAATTACTTGTACTCAAAGACACCCAGACTTTAAAAGTGTGCATGAATTTAAGCAAAGAACCTCTACCATCAAAATCCAACAGCAGGCCCACAGAACCACAGCCCCAGCATGCCTCACCCAGAGCCACGCTCCCTCCTTACCAGCACAGCTCCACACTCTCCACTGAACACCCAACAGCTGCAAAGCAAAGCCCCTGGTCTGGTGTTAAATAGGAGGAGGTGGTCACATGCAATCTCTTCCCCCTTTGACTCCCAACATTAGTTCCAGCAGGTTGTGAAGTTCCCTTACATTCTGTTTTCTGCTTTGCCCAGCTCTTTCATACCCATTGGAAACAGCATACGGCTCTACATCCTAAGTGCAGTTGAGACGCGATTGGCTTTGTTATGGTCGTTTGATAATTGGCATTGACTACTTAAAATAGAGCTAAAGATTTACTACAGGCGTGGACAAGGAGAATTGACCACGTTTATAACTGGTGATGCCAAGAAGCAGAACAAGAGCGGACCTGCAGGCCCTGTATGAACAGCCCTCTCATCTCCAAATGATGTTACAGAAATTGTAGGCTCCCATAGTGTTTTATATTGAGTAGTTAGGGGTGAAAAATTATCCCCCTTTCCACTTTTGTGCTCTCTTCAACTGGTTGAGTGGTGCAATTAGCAGTTTTACAGTGGCTGCAGATTATTTTAATGTTTCCAGCCACAGCTGATCAGCCTCTGTTGGCGTTACCATCACTGTATTGCCCTGGTTCTGTTTACTGACTGGAAGTGAGTTGTAGCATTAAATAGGTCACATGGGCAAAACACAAAAACAAATATCCATTAAAAACAAGCTAATCCCAGAGACAGGAGCATAAAGGCAGATCCTAAATAACCACTGCCAGCAGCAATGGATCTGAATGAAACCCAAAAAGATCAAAAGAGCTGGATTCCAGGCTTGGGGTTTTTTTACATAAAACCCCTCGAACCTGCATTGTTTGATGCCAAATCTGGTTCAGCATCCTCTACTTTGCCTGGCTGCTCTGGTTCCCTTAATGCAGAAAACACAGCATAAGCTTTGGGCGAGGTAATTCTGTGCATGCAGCCGGTTCTGGGACCCATAACACAACAACATTCACGGCCTGCCTTTTAATGCGGCCCAACATCTGTTCTGCGCAATCATAACCGGGCCGCTGTGTCTCAGCGGCAACACCAATGGCACATTTGCACTGGTTGTAAGGGTTTCACTGAGTGTCTGGGGTTTTTTACAGGAGCTTTTCAAAATTATTTTTTTTTCGTACTTCCTATTGGGCTTCAGTGGAACAGAAATACGCAGGCAGTTCTTTATTGGAAACTTCGCTGCAGTTAATCCGTGATTTCAACATGTGAGCTCCACGGATGACAATGTGTGGAGACTCACAGATCAGTGGCTGAGAAACTCCAGTGTGTTTTGGGACAGCGGTGCTTTGGAAAACCATGTAACTGGAAGGAAATGATGCATCCACAGCTCACTGCTTGCTTCTGCACGGGTCAGTGTTATCCAAGTTTCGCAAGTGTACTTCCAAACGAGCAGAAGCCAGTTTGCTGTCTGTTAGGCGCTGCAGCTAAATGATAACAGGCACAGAATGACAGAAACCAGGAAATCGATTAAGAATTGAGGAGAGGTTTTTCAGGCCCTACCCATGGTAAAAGTGTACACCTTTCTTTTCAAAATGCTACAGGAACTTTTGAGTTAATTTGTTGATTATAAGTGAGAAAAAAAATGAGGATTGCAAATGCCGTGTATAATTATTTCAGTGGTCTGTACAAGGGGAAGGTGCTTAGACATCAGCTCATCACTAGGTAGTTGGACTATCTCTGAGATTCAAAGTACAAAATTTTGTAGCCTTGTATCATTGTGAAAAATGGAGACATTCTAATAACAAAGTCCAACTTACACTCATTTGAAACAATCCAGAAAATCTCTAGCATGTGAGACACTACAGAGAATGGCAATGCAACACACAGAAGCGGAGGAAGGAAAAAATCTTACTGTCAGAACAATCACATCTTCTCTCTTCACTGGGTTTATTATTTGTTCCAAAAGCCTTTTCTGATCTCTGCTACTTTGATATATTTAAAAGGGCTGTTCCAAAAAAAAAAAAAAAAATAAAAAAAAAATCACACGCTTCATTTTTTGACGAATATAAAAAAAATAATCCTAGACCTCACAAAGAGCTTGACTTGGATGTCAGCTCAGAATTGTGTTGCGTGATTGAATGCTGTACAACAGGACCATTACAAAGCCCTTTAGATGGCATCATCGCTTGTAAGGAGCATGCCACAGTCACTTCAGGACATCAGTCTTTGTGGTAGGGGTTTTTTTATTGCAGAGAGTTCAAGCTGCTCCCTCTTACTACAACTGTCTCTTCCTTCCAACGCACATGGCAGGGCCTCCCAGTACATTTAGTGTGGCATCTAGATACAGGGGATGAGCTGCCCGGGGGCTTCTCTCATTCATCACATTGCTGACGTTACAAGAGAACGACAGGCTGCATTTGAAAAATTTCCTCTTCACAGAAGGAGAAGGGCTTTCCGACACCGAGCTCTGCAGCATGGTTGGGATGCCAGGGCTTAACTTATCCAGATGCTGTATAATGTGAGCTTCACTGTCGAGTATCTGCTTTCTTCTTCTTTCCTGGCTAAGGAATCACATACCCAAGACTTTTCCACAGCACAGCTATTTCTTATAGCCCTGCTTACTTGAATTACCTTGCCAGCCCACAGGCAGAAATGTGATTCAGTCCAGTTTCTCTGAGGGTTTCTTACTCAAGCCTCTTGCCTGCCTGAAGTGAAGCTTTGTTACAGAGGGAGGCTGGGAGAAAGAGCCCTGAACTTACCCAGTTCCTTTCAAGGCAACGCACAGAAACAATCATTAGCAGCAGGGACTGTGACTTTTGGCAGAACAAGTAAGTTTAAAAAGATGAGTCTTCAGTAAGTTTTGCATAAGTCTGTTTATTTAACAGCTTCCCTCCTTTTCAGCCCAAGCAGGTGTAGAGACTGCCCACCTGAGCAACAGATACAGTTTACTAACCTAGAGAAGCCTTTTAAGGAATAGAAAGTATTACAAGCCCCTCTTTCTTTGCAGCTTATGGACTTAAAAGCAAAGAAAAAAATAGTTTGGCAAGTCTTACATGTAGGATGCTTTGTCAGCCAAATTGCAATTGGAAGGACAGAAGTCTTAACTCTTAAAACAAGACAAAGAAACCCATAAACTACCACCAACCCCACAGCCTATCATTTTACCAGAGCAGTTTCCTCAAAGCATTTTCATCCTCAGCATCACTTGACGCACTTCACTCTCACCTCAGCTTTCAGCTGTGCAAGTGGAAAAAAAAAAACCACCACCAAAGTCAAAAGCGTGATGCTGTCTTGCAGGTTTTATGTTCCCCAGCATCCTTTCAAGTCCTGTTCCTCAAGCACATTATAATGCCTAGGAACTCCAGTGTGCCATCCTCCAGCCCTCCCACACACCCATCTGGGCACTTCACTCTGTACGGCCACAGAGTTTGTTAAATGGTCTTTAAGAGGAATCGGTCACCAGTTCTCCTTTGAAGTGTAAAGAGAGGAGCACCGAGCAGTTTCAGTCACATTCTCCCTTCTCATTAATGCTCACCAATTAAAACACATTCCATATGGGGTTTTGCCATGATCTTAAAAGATTTTATTGGCAGTATAAAGTTTGAAACATTAAAAGTCAGTAGATTAAAGCTGTAATACACTGACTTATGCATTCTGATCAAGACTACATTTTTTTAAACTCCTGACTACACTGTACAAATTACACGAACGCTTCCACTGTTAGAAGAGATACAAAGAACAAGCCAAAATTAGTATTTCTTCACCTTCCTGCAAAAATATTTGTTCAATATTGACAATAAACCAGAGACAACCAGTTGTACAAGAACAGTATACAGGGAGGTAGTTCAAACATTAGATTATTTTGAGGTAGCGAGGGAAGCAGCTGTTAGCCTCACAGAAAACATCTGACTGTCCTAGATTAGAGGAGCATTTGTCTACTCTGTTCCCAGACTCTTAAGACTAAGAGATGAAACCTCACATCACCACACCACGCCAGGGGAAAGCAGTGACCAGTATTACTTCAGTGAAATTAGTTTTAAGTGAACTGGTTCTCTCCCAGCAAGGCATGACCTCCTGAAAAAAAAGCAGCTACTGAAAATAGTAAGAAACAGAACTATGACCAAACTATAATCAGGAGAGTTATACACACATACTTCACATACTGTTTGTTCAGCAAGACTGCTCTCTAATGTCCAGGACATTTTTTACAAAATCCTGAGTTCAACAGCTTGGGTTTGTCCCATCCTGTAGCCAAAATTCCTAAACACAGGTACATCATCCTTGCTGCTGAACCCGATATTTGACCCCTAACCGTTTGATCCTCAGGTCTCTCAAGCTTCAAAGTTTTCAGGCTCTATCTCTTCGCTACTCCCAAGCGCTTCAGATAGCGAGGGTGCCACATTTAGGAACTCAGCTTCCTGCTTTACAGGTATCTGGACACAAGTTAATGGTTCTTCTGGAAGCTCTTCTGTTTGTTGCATGATCCTGTGCTGTGGCTCTGCCTCACTCGCTGCAGTTTCTGCATCACATTCCTTGTTCTCATCTTCCAGTTCACCAGAGGCTCCATGGCTTGGCTGGTATAAACCCTCGCTCAGTTCCGCAGGCTCTGTGCAGCGTGGGCTCTCCACTTGCTGTCCAGTTGGCAGACTAGACTGAATCTCTTGCTCTAAGAAGTCAAGCAGCTGGTTTGATAGCTCTAGAATTTCCCCTTCTGGACACAGGCACTCCCAAGGCATTGCACAAGCAGCCATACCATTTGCCATCACTTCTGAAGGATCCTCTGTCCCCCTAGCCGGCGTCACCTGCAGAGTCAGGAGAGCTGGTGTCTCTAGCAGAGATGTAAGCTCACTCCCCATAGCAGATCGAGGATTTACTCCAGCAAGCTTAGCTCTGTCTGTCCCCTCCCAGTGCTCAGCAGAAAGGTAGTTCTCGGGCTCCTCAGCCATCTGTGCAGCACATAGCAGCAGGTTCCTTCCGATGAGATGCTCTCCAGTAGGCTGAATCTCAGAGTCTTGGCCAGCCGCAGGTTCACTTGTGAATTCCATGAAGTTGAGAATCTCTCTTTCTTGGAGAGTTCCTCCAGCACACGGGCTCCCCTCACTGCCAGCCTCTGCCTGTTCATCACGCTGCTCTGTGCCTGCAACAGGCTTTGCATCCAGAGCTGTGAGAGTAACAGGCGGGGCCTTGGAAGCATGAGGAACAGGTTTGATTTTCTCTTCTGTGTTACCCACTTGCTCTCTTTCTTGCTGGTTGTCTGCTTGAGTTAAGACTTTACCTTCTTCTTTGGGCTCTCCATCTGCAGGGGCCACCAAGAAGTCCATGCAGTTCCAGGCTGCCTCCCATCCCTCGGTCATTCCCACGACACCTGCAGCAGAGCCAGTCTCCGTGTTCTCCTCCGCAGCATCAGCCGATGGCCATAGGACCTGGCCCAGCGACTGCACCTCTTCAGAGACCTGCTGAGAGACTTCCAAGGCTAGTGTGGAAGGCTGCGTGTCAGCACATAGGGACGCTTCCCCCGAGGCCTGCAGGATTGGCTTCGTCTCGCTGGTATCTTCATTTGCCTCCTCCACCTCCTGTTTATTACATCTCCCACAAGTCACACAGCAGATCTGCTTGCTGAAATCACTCCCCATGACGTCACTCAGCAGAACCTGCAAGAAAGAACAACTGTGGATTGTAACCGTTTCACAGCCATGTTTCCTTACACATCAAAAGTCTGGTGACTCCACTGCTGCAGAGGTCTGGGCACCTGCAGACAGACTGCAGGGTCCTGCTCAAAAGGACAGGCCACCCTTTGCATCCAGAATCTGAACCAAGTTTCATAAACCAGAGGACATCTTTCTATCATCTTGGTTGAGTGTCATTAAAGCACAAGTGACCAGAGCACCACTGTACAATCTTTCCAGCTTAATAGTAAGAGATTTGCAGCACTAGGGCAGTTCAGAGCTCTCAACTCTGCACTTAACCAAAGATTCACAACACTCATTCAGGCTTGTTTATGGATTGGCAGGGTGGGAACCGACACTGAGGAGTAACTGGTCTGAGTTCTGTCAAGTAACATAGTTCAGGTGCCATGTATTACAAGGGCAGTTCTTTCAACTTGAAGGTGAAACTGAGTTTACTCTTTCAATTCCTACGAAATAAGAAACCAAGCAAGCAACTTTCCACAGTTGTTCTCCACAGAGGAAAATATTTTTTTTCTAGATGAGGCCACATGGGCATGTTTTCTTTCTAGGGCTAGTACAGAAAAAGTCAGTTTCGGATTATGGGCTAATCAAGACAACATAGCAATACCATAATCTATTAATTATATCATGCACCAAGGCCCAAGTATTTTGGAACACGACATTTTCCTGCTCAAAAGCACAGCATCATATTTAGAAGACAAGAGAAAACAGAGTGTGAAGCCCTCTCAACACTTAAGTACACCCCCTGAATACTTAATTGGAAGTTAAATCAACAAGTGTACTTTCATTATAAGGAAGCTCAGGTTTTTGAGTAACACTTCCAGCATTTGAAAAAGCCCCACATACAACCATTCTAGCACTCAAAGGGAATTAAAAACCCCACAGGATGATTCCAGCCTCTTCAAATTTACACATTGCCCCAATACATTTCTTCTAAGAGCAGACATCATAATTAGCTTATCAAACATTACAGAAGTGGCTTAAAGATCTTAGATTAAAATGGTTACTTACCAGCCTACAATAGCAGAAAACAAGGACACAACAAAATCCTCTCAAGTACCTCCTAGAGCTCAAGCTCAACTTAAATAGTGCTGAGGGGTCACACAAAACCACTTCCCCCAGCATCCGTTCCTTGAATCTACAGTTCCCCTCCATTCTCACACCATTCTGGGAACGGCTGTTACAGTTACACCCTTTATTTTACAGCTGAAGGTGCTTTATTGGCCATTTTGTGTTGCTTTTTATCAGAGGGTAGTGTAAAAATAAAAGGCCAGTTCTGTTTATTGCAAACGAGCGATCAGTAGCAACGTAGTGGGAGAACAGGCTGTTGTAAAGCAAGATGAGCAGAGGCACCCAGAGCAGAGCAGTTCTCAAGGAGTGGGCTGTGCTGGGCAGCTTGGGATTTCCCTCAGCTCTGGCTGCCATCTGCAGAGGGAGGGACTTCCAAAGGGGCGCTGTGGAAATGGGGTTGGGCATCCTCTGCTGCCTCCCTCGCATCGTTAGGAGGCTCTGAAATATCAGTGCAAGGCTGATGGGTGCGTGACGTGGAACGGGGGACTCCTGAGTAACAGATTCAGACGCAGGAGTAGCAACAACCCTTCTTATACTCAAGACCTGGTACAGGAAGAATAAATGAAGATATCCTTCTGGATGTTTGTACTTCCTGAACAGGGCCCTGCATTTTGTGATTGTGTTAAGACTGCAGACAAACGTTGATCATTTGAAGGCTTCTCTTTGCCTCAGTGAAGCTCCACCAAACAAAGTATGAATTCAGGGTTATGGCCACATTTTCAGGCCATGTGGAATTTTTCCTCTATTGTCTGTAACATCTATTGCACACCAAGGGAAAAAGACCAAATCTGTTTTCAGTGTAGGGCATGTCCTGGGAGATCTTACCTCAAATGCATGTCCTTACAAAGTCAGGAGAGGACACTTGCAAGGCTTTTATGTAACTCTTCCTCACGTACTTTTATCTATTTCTATAGTTCTTTTGCTTAGGAAAGAACATAAACACTCGCAGAGTGAACCTGAGCGGCTCTGCAGAGCGCTGGGTTGATCCTCTCTTCCTCTCCCAGTCTCTCAGGGCAGCCTTTATTACAAAGTTTGCCTAGTTCTTAAATCCTGCCTCATCTCATAAGGTGCTTTTTTCTACCCTTTGTTTCTGAAGGAGCAGGTGTCATCTGGGCCAGAGCCAGCCCAGGGTACAGAACACACACTGCTTCTGCAGGTGAAGGGAGCCTGGAGACAGGTGACAGGGAAGGGATACATCCCCTTAACACTAAATAGCTGCTGAACTAATAGACATAAAAGCTGGCTTTTTAGTTGTGGTTTGGCCTCAATCTTGATGAACAGGGGAGGGGCATGAGAGGTAAATGATCTCACCAGGGGGAAGTAAATATGAAACAATGAATAAACAGGTAAAGTTTTTTGAGAGGTTCTGGCTCATTCAGTAGTTTTCACAGCATGCAAATCAGCACTTAGTCTACTTCCATTAGTTTTCTCATAACTTCTACCACCTCTATTTGGGCCAAATTCAAGACAAAAAGGCATGCAGAAAGCTGATTTAAGAACAAAGTATTTTATTAAACCTGGAGAGAACAGAGAGTTGCCTAGTTTAAGTCTTTTACACCCCCTGAGCTCCCTCTGCCTTCTCTTTGGCCACCTTCTGGATGTGTAGTGCAATAACAGCTCCTCACCCCAGCAGGGGTGGTGGTGAGTGTCATCTTGTCACACAATACTCACCTCCCAGAGCACAGGCTGCATGTCTGATGTAGACAGAAGTTTGCACATTGAAGTAAATAGAAAATAGAAACAAAACACTCGAACATAGTATTGTTTTAATGTCAGAGTCAGTCAACATCAACGAGGTATGCAATAACACTGTATTAAAAACAATGTAAAAAAGCTGTTCTTTGGGAAAGACATTGCATTTGTACTGGTACACAAAAAGACTTCCTTGCCTTCAAGGGGAAAGTATAGCTTGGATTTATCTAGGAATGACTAGGACATGGCCCTAGGAAACAGGGAAAGGTAAACAAAACTTGACAGGCACAGAAAGTGAAACCTCATCTCAGTAACTGGCAAGAGCAGGGCCAGCAGCTAAAGCACTGAGGTCAAAGCACAGGGAATTGAGGGCAAGTTCAGTCTCTTAACAGAAGCATGCACAGGACAGACTGCAGAGGACAAGACAGATGCAAAGATATTTATATACAAAACATGGCTGCATACTTCATAACATTGAAATCATTGTCCCCCAGCAGCACATACAAAGATACAAAGCTGTTCCACAGGAGCATCATCATAGGTACAGTTCTTACAACTACCTTTCATTGCTGACTAAAATCCACAGCATTTTACACCTATATATGAACCTCAAACACTGAACACACAGGACAGGTTTTCTTTTTAATGAGTTTGTCAAGATTTATGCTCCGGCATCATGGTTATGGTTCAAGGCTGGACCGCTTCCAAGGGCCATCTTCACTCCTGCAGCACATCTTGATCATTTTGTTCCTCAGACAAGCATCTGATTTTCATATTTTGTGCCTTCCTGCAGTACCCCAGACTTCAAGTCTCCTCTTCAGCCACCATCACAAGCACACTTCTTAACTTTGAATTTAATGCAGAGGGCAGACTGCTTAGTGCAGTGACCACTACAGCAGTATCACAAGTGTCTGACTTCTGAGAACACCACAAGTCTTCCTTATTCTGTAGTTGGTCTCCACACTTCCAGCATCACAGCAGCAACATGACTGGGTGTTGAAGCAACTACAAAAACACCTTAAGTGCACTTAACATGAGAGATGACCCTCAGCTGAAGCAGAGCAGGTTCTGGAGCCTAGATGGAGAATTAGTTCCCATCCACAGACACACAGAACCTCATGATCACCTCTGTACCTGAGCCACTTCTGAAAAAGGTGGTGTGGTTCCTCTGGGAAAGCTGACAGGGCAAAACAGCTGGTCAGTCATTTTTACTGTGATTTTGATGCTGATCTGGAGAGGGAAAGAGAAAAACGAGCATTAAGCACATCTTCTCAGCAAGCTGTTTTGTAGGCTTGAAGGAAATTGTCCTAAGCATCCCAATGATCAGGGCAGTCCTTACTTGCATGTCCAGAGACTTAACAACCATAGTACCAAGATCCACCACATAACAGTGAAAATAGTTTCCTTGGTCTGAGTTCCTGCTGTGTTACACAACACAGAAGAATACAAACACCGAGATGGCACAAGCTTTCCCTCTGCAGGTTAAGTAACAGCACAAAAGTTCACCTGCTCCAACACACCCAAACTGCCTGAACACACTTTTGACAACCTATTTTGACAGATGCTTAATTACAGCAGCATTTCAGCAGGCATTACATTTCCCCTTTGTTATTTTACTGGCAGGTGGCACAGGGGTATACACCATGCCTAGCAAACACATCGACTTCACCATGTCATCTGCTGAAAGTTAAACACAAAGCAAAGCAGTTAAGTACAACACACTTGCCTTGTTTCAGCACATGTCCAGACAAGGGACAAACTCCAGGTCCAAAGCTCAGCCCGCTCTTACACATATCCCTAAACATTTTTTCAGTTCAGTTTCCCCTCATACCATTCTCTTGTACAAAGGTATTTTTAAATGGCATTAAACATTATCTTGCATGGGGTACATCTATAATACTTAACTACAACTCACAAGCACATAACTGAGTCTTGACAAGTTAAAATAATGAAACAAACAAAAGCATTCTCATTTTACCTGTTTCCTTAGTCTGTGAAGACTTTTGCGTTTACTGTACTGGAGAAAGATCCACACTGTCTGGTGGAGGCTAAAGCACTTGTCTTAGAAAAGCTGAATGATTTGACTCCAAGCAGCTCTGAGGGGCTGTGTTGCTGTGTGAGCCCTGACAGACCCACACTGCTCAGCCAGTGGCAAACACCCCACTGCTCCACAGCTGCCCAGAGGGTACCGGCTGCACATTCACCTCTGCTCTGCCAGTTGGCAAGGCCTTCCCAGGCTCACCTGAAAGCAGATCAGCTCTAACAGCACACCAAGAGGTACAAATGGATTCCATACCCCAGGCAGGGCCTGGTCACCTGCCAGGGACCTGCAGCCAATCTCCCTGCCAGGGCAGACAACCAGGCTGCCCACAAGCACTGCAAGGAGGATGGAGGAGCAGAACACCAGCTCCAGCACTCTCAACCTCTTCAGGTATGTCCATGTGTACTGAATTTAATGACCACAATCAATATTCCAGAGCTTAAAATAAATGAAGCCCTTGGGCTTTTTCTGTGTAAGTGACAATCAAGCCCCACTGCTAATGTTTGCTGTGACATCTGCCCAGCAGCCTTGGCACCTGAGCCACACTCACAGTAATAGATGAAGATGCTGCATTTTTGTACCTCACGTAGCTTCTATCAGACCCTGTCCTCACTCTGCTCAGGCTTCAGGTGTTTCACACATAAGCCAGGCTAGCTTCTTTCAGACTGCTTCAAGAACTAGCAAAGCTTGGAGGCCTGGACTGACTGGAGGAATCAGCAGTAGTGAAAGCAGACACTGACAACAATTATGGGTGAAAGACTTTTTCTCCAGAAACCATAAAGCACCTTCCCCACCTAGTAGATACTGGTCTGAGCATACAGGGTTAAACAGATGACAACTGAACAGCACAGTAAGGGAAAAAGTATTTTTAGAAAAGTAACTGCTTTCAACAGGAATGAAACTTTAGAGCACACTTCAAAAAAGCTTTGAAGAATCCATGTTGCAAACATCTTTTCCTTTTGAAGTTCAGATGTTGGTGTCATTGACAATCACAATTAGAGAGCAAGACCTCTTTTCACATTATTACAGTTCCTATCAAGGACTTTGTTCAGTCACTGCAAAGCCACAGCAATTGCAGGAGAGCTACATTAGCTCAGCTTTTAGACTGGTCTTTCCGCCCCCATCCATTTTCTCATAGGAGTCCTTAGGTCGAGTTACAGCACCAAAAAAGCACTTTATTGTAACTGGATGACTGAGACAGGTTGAAAACACTCTAGTTTGAGTGCCAGCTACAGGGCTCATGTGTCTTCAGGTCCTGACTTGGTTTTCATGACACTGAATCTCACCATGGTCTTCATGCAAGTGCAGTTACATCAAAGCTGCAAAAGCTGCTCAATACCCAAGCGTCTGTACTCCTGTCTCAGCAGTGCTGGGCTTGATGCATTGCAGAATTTCACTAATGGTCTGGAAATAAAATACTTAAAAGCTGAAGAATGAATGAGTTGAACAGACACTTCCAGGATGTGGTTTCCCAGAAGGCACTCACTCAGGTAGCAAGACAGAATTTAGAACTGCTCAGAGAAGGTAGCTCAAAGTCACAGGAGAGATGATCCAGTGCAGGCACATGACTAGTAAGGCCACTTCTGAGCAGCACAAGGACACCTGCTATCATCCAGGGAGGACCACGATAAGCAATGGATGAAAGCGACTGCTGAAGGGAAAACCCAGCCTGCAGATAGACCAAAGGCTGTCAAACCTTCTCTTCCAAACCTCAGGAAGTTTGAGCAGGCATGGCAAGGCAGATACTGAGACTGTTAGATGACACCCATCGTCTTCCAAAGGCAGTCTGAGACAGAATAATCCCCAGTCTTTCCTACTGCATAGCCTGCAACAGAAACAGAGCACAGAACTAGAGCCTCCATGTCTCAGGCCAGCAGAGCAGGCAGCTTCAGAGCAAGTTACATCTGCCTATTTTACTCCCAGACTAAGTTCTCAGTGCAGGGACCCTTCCTTTTGCCAAGGCTGCTCAGAAATCAGCAGCACTCTAATAAGCATTGCTCTCAGAAGATGCTTTTTGGTCACCAAGCTAAAACCACAAAGAGTAGTCTTGATCTGGTGAAGAAGCTATTACCTTCCAACTGTGCATTGGAAAGACACCATGGGAGAACACAACAGCCTGGATGTTTCATGCAACAGCCACAGTGGACAAGAAGGATCCGATGGGAGATCTGGTAACATGCTAATAATTACACTGCAGATAACAGCCTCATTTAATACAACCAGGGTAGTCTCATAATTGTTAGAGAAGCTGTCTCTGGAGAACCATCAAACACATTGATCAAGATCCTCCTCATCTAAGTGACTGATGCTGGCAGCAATACAAATCACCACCTAGCTCTGCAGTTTCTAAATCTGCTAAGGGAACATACATCCTACCGCTGACAATAAAGGAACTGCTAAATGCATTCCGGCTTTTTCATTATTTCTTTCTCCCTAATTACACTTATTTCTATACAACACTGATGGCAGTCCATCAGCATTTGTTCATTCACTAGAGCATTTCACGATGCCAAGTCAGGCTTGAAAATAGACTCCTATGTTATGGAGCTCCATTTGGATATAATTTCTTGCGTGAGTACAAATGGTTATATGGAGGAATTTATCTTGCACCTCTCCAGCTTGCTCTTAGCTTCCCATCCCACTATAACAGCATCTGCAATCATGCCTTAGATGGCAGCAGGCTATTCCTTTAGAGAATAATCTGTTTATATAGCTCAGCATCCCGGGCCAACCTCTGTGTGCAGGCAGGATGATATATCCTGACCAAAACTTCCATTTAGCTCCTTTATATCCACATGTTCCAGACACCAGCACTCCACTTTGAACTCTGGCCCTAACATTCCTGGAAGGGCAAACCAAGCTTTCAGCAACACACGATCTCACGGTTGAATTAAGAACACATTAAATACATTCTGGGGGTTGAGCAGAGGTTAAACTGCCTGTATAGATATAGCCACAGCTAAGCAGCTCCACTACCAGTGTGGTCACTGTGCTGTGACCTAAATTTAATTAAGAGCTTCTTCCACAGGGACAAAGAGGCTTCTGAGGTAATGCTCTGTAAAAAGGGCATGGTGTCAGAAGTTGGCAACAGTAAGTGTCAGAGAACAGCCTTACCCCAAATTTTAGACTCATCATCCTTTAGCAGCTGTCAAGTGTCACAGCCAGAAGGGCCACAAAGCAGTTTTCTCCACCGATGAGATGGCAGCCTGAGTAGTTTGTAGATAGGTTAATTTAGTGACAAGTCTCAAATTGGAAACAGGATGCTAATGAAGTAATTATTGTGTACACTTGTAGAGTTGGGTGAAAAGCTACACTCTTATTCCAGACTAATCAGAAACATAGATGATATCCCAACTTCCAAAGACAAGGCAATATGAGCTCTACTTGGAGATGAGGCTGAAATCCCTCCCGTTATGTTACCACTCCCATGTCTGGGCTGGCAAGTCAGACTCATCACACCACAGCTAAGACCAGGACAGGTGCATGAACTGTAATTCCCAACACATCCCACTCCTCTGGATCAGTCTCCTGCCTCTCCAAGGACTGCTGTTCCTCTGTTAACTGCCAATCAGAAGCTATGATACATAACATTTTAAGTAACTCTACTGCAAGTGCATTTACATTGCTTCATTTCCAATAGAGGCACCTTGATTCCAAGCCATTTAAAAGCTCTAAACAGCTGTTGCTTAAAATTAACCCAATAAAGAAGTTAAAAATCCTAATAGTGCAAACAAAACCTGGGCCTTTTCTGTCATGTTGATTACTTCTCATTCAGAAAGCTCATTTTTCCTCTTACCTCAGAATGAAGAGAGAAGTGTCTTCACCTACATGTTAAATACAAGTTTTACTAGATGTGTCACTATATGCTTAGAGAGCAAGAAAGTAAGCACAGGACACCCTTAAATGGGGTTTCTTTCCAATGTATTCAGCTCAGACTGTTCCTTAACACACAAGCTACACAAATTTGTTCTCAAACAACTCAAAGCAATCAGCTCTTTCCAGCAGAACTGAATTCTGCAGCCACTGGTTTCACAATCCTGGCTGTATCTCATTAACTTCCAGTTGTGACTTTGAAATGCTTAAGCAAGGGACAAGAAAGAAAACCTAATAGCTCAAAGTCCTATTTCTTGTAGCCCTCAGTACAAGAACTTAGAGCTAAAATATACAGTTAAGAAGGGAACATCTGCATCAGCTCAATAATTAAGCAAAAAGCCCAGCTAACAAGGTGTTTGTAGCACCTTCCAAGCAGTCCCTGTAACAGGGATGGTTACTCAGTGCATGAAGTTAAGCATTTAAGTCTAAACTAAGATTAAAATTCAACTTCAGAACAAAAATTCAGCAGCTGCTGAAGTACTAGCAGAAAGATGAAGCCTCTTGCTGTCCGTGGATCTGCTCAGCATGGTGCACGATGCCACCCACCACCTCTTCTGTGGGCTCCTGAAAATAGTTACGCTGTGACCCAACATTTGCTGACTGAAGGCACATCCCCAACTGGATCAACAATCTTCACGGATTATTGTAAAACTGTCTTGCACTGAACCACTGCATTCCAACTGCAGGTGGAAACAGAGGAATCCTAGAATCCCTCAGATCAGTGTAAGTGTCCTCTGTGCTCCAGCACCAGTAACACAGCCAGCATGAAGCCCACAACATCCTACTCAGATTTTTCAAACGTAACTGAGTTTAGGACTGTCTTGCTTGAACCCACAAAATTAATTTTGAGGCCTTGCCATTTCTATCAGGTCAGAGCCCACCAGGCACTTTTACCCAAATGTCTAAACTCGCTCAAGTACAAGAGACTATCCAGAAAACATACACAGAAATCAGGGCAGCTGCTGCCTTACAAAAGCTGCAGTAACTTCTCTAGAGAACAACCACACTCCAAAGATTCCCTTCATACATGCAAATAACACTTGCAGCACTATAAACCCAGGTAGCCCCTAATCTGATCAGGGATTACAGGAACTGCAACTGCTGAGCCTTCGCTTGGTTTTGCTTTCCCCAATTTCAGTTCTTATCATTGAGTTACTCTACAAAACACACAGCAATCCATAAGTGATTGATGGCTACAGTAAGCTTTAGAGAGCAAAACAGCCAATGCAATTACACTGGTGATAGTAAAGGAATTTTCTTTGTTCTTTTAAGTACTGTGATCCCTTGGAATCATTTTCATATTGAAAATAACTTCTCAGGGACGTTTCACTCAATAGCCTGAAGAGTCCCAGATATTAATGACACTCAGGAATTGTTTACCACACACACCTAGAACTGACTGTGCTCCAACACTTCTCCTGCCTCATGCCTTGAGATGTTCTTGTTCATAAACAGCACATGGAACTAAATGGATACTGCAGGAACAGGTTCTCAGCACAGAGAGCAGCAGGGAACATACACAAGTATTAAGCAATTAAACAGGACTGAATAGGCACTGGAATGTACACCGAGCTTTGGATTCAACTCACCTGGAAGTGGCAGCTTCAGGGCAGGAGGCTGACAAAGTGGCAGCTCTTGTCAGGGCTGTCACAGGATAATAGAGGAAGTTCATTCTGTCTTTTCAAAGCCATTTATTCCCTGTACAGAAAAAAGCACTGCAGTATAGGTGAAGATGGGTGTGATAGTGAAGTTTTTATTATCAAGTAGAAAGCACATTTATCACAAGAAAGGCTGGGCTGTACTTCCACAGAATCAAAAAGCTTGAAGTTGACAAGCTAAGCTGACAGTTTTAAATCAAAAGTAAGTTTGCTATCTGTTGAACACAGGCCAGAAATTCAGCAGTAGTTTTATTTTAGTATAGTGAAATCATCAACCATACTTTTAAAAACAGAGGAAAACCCAACAGTTAAGCTGCATACTTTCAAGATAATCACAGAATTTTTGCTGATAAAAGGTCAGAGACAGAGAGGGTGGCAGTGACAAGACTGCCAAAAGGGAGGCACCAAGGAAGACTTGCTGATAGAGCAAAGAGGGAAACAATAACCAGCAGTCAAGGGATTGGAGAGGTGCAACAGTGATCTTGAGGAAAGAGGGAGCCCAGCCAGCTTGCCACCTTCTAGATAACATTAAAAGTACAAGGACAAACAGAAGCAGGCACAAGAAGCAGATACTAAAAAGGTGGTACCTGCACAGCAGATGGCCTCCTGAGGGCTGTACAGCCACCTTCTGCCTTCAGCTGTAGTGTTCCTTCTGAGGCTGCACCCATCTCATCTGCAACTACCCAGGTGACAAAAACTGACTCCAAACAGAGAGATGAAAACTTTAATGGAGAAAGGACTGGTAACATTTCCTAGGGCTAAACAGGGACATACTACAGAAACACAAAGCCTTACAATCACCTGAGCCCCACAGTAATTACAAGAAAAAAGCCACAGAGGAGCCTGGACCACACCTTTTCTCTTCTCTAACAAGCCAAAAGAAAGCTGGCTGAGAAGAAATAACAGAACTGCTAATTGGCACAAACGTATAGAGATTCAAAAGGTAAAGTCAAAGGGTCCTCACCACCATAGCAAACAAAAACCTAGAACTGTATGGAATTAAGGAAAGATTATGGCTATAGAGTTTATAAATCTCACTTGTCAAGAATTCTATCTCATTTCAAGCTTAATTTTCAACCTCATTTCCCCACAAGCAGGGTCACTTACCTGGTGTGCCACGAGCCAGACTCACAAACCAAGACAAGATTATTTGATCACAATGTGGGGCATGTCTGAGTGCTGGGTGGTTTCCCACAAAGCCAGCACACTTCAGCACTTCTCAGAGCTTCTTTCATACATAAAGTTCCCAACCAGTAAGTTTCAGAGACCTTCCCCCTGAGAGTGATTAGTTAATTAACATGTGATCACACCACACTTACTGATACCAGATGCTCCGTGAGGAAGGGTCTTCACCTGGGCCAGGGTCTCCTGCCCTGTGGGTGTGATTAAGAACCACCATTGTTTAGTTGCCAGTACAAAGCTACTTAAAACCAATATAAACTCTAATTACACATGGCTTAGATATTTTCCAGGATGTTTCTTCAAGGGCAGCCAATCCTTCATTAAAAGTTCCTTACCTAATTGATAGTTTCAAGGATGGCCATCTTCCCCTTGGTATTATGTACATAATTATCTCTTACTTGATATATCTTAACAAGCAACTTCAATTCTTAAGCAATATTTAATAAATACTTAGCTCCTTTTCTATTTGCCTGAGTAGATAATCTACCTTTGCTCCCAACAAAGAGCGCAGCTCAGTGAGAAGAGGCTATTTAAGCCTTCAACATCATATTAAAATTATAATGAGCTGCAAGCTTGGCTCATGAAGGGTTCACCCAGAGAGACAAAGCCAGTTCCCACAGGGCTTACAGCTGCTCATGCACAGCACCATTGCACTGCTCAGATACCACAGCAACTTCCCTGAAGCATCTCAATGAATGATTTAAGTCTCCTGCTTCAGGTTACAGGGACACCTACGCTACTTGTTTACTGAAGATACATCCCAAACATATCTTTGGAGCTATTGAAAAAGCTTCTGTGTCAATATTTCTTCACATACTTGACCAGAAGCATCCCAGACTTCCCAACGCAACAAACCAGAGATCCACAGACGGCATTTTCAACACGAGGGGCACATTTAGCTTGGAATCCAATCGCTCTTCACTTGCAGGCGCCCCTCCCACGGCTCCCAGATGGAGCCCTCGGTTTACATGGCACCTACTGCCCACTGGCGCCCTCGGGTGGACGCTGCGCTGCACTGCAGGACGGAGACGAGTCACAGCAACCCCAAGCCTGTAAAATATATAACGCACATAAAAAAATAATTAAAATTGGTAAGGAAGAGTCAACCATAGAAAAACTACCAAATACTCTACGAAAAATAGCGAAAACAAGAAAGTAAAGAAGGTTATTAGCAGAGAGCACATTACAGATGGAAAACACACCTACAACGGCCCCAAATCTCCCGGGACACAGCCCCCCTCATCTCACCGAGGACCAGCACCTTCCCCCGCCGGCCGAAACTGCCAGAAAAACCCGCTGTCGGCTTCGTCGAGCCGAAAACGGAGCCCAGCTATCCCCACAGGCCCCTCACCTCCGCCATGCTGCGCAAGTCACTCCCGCCCAGCCCCGCGATATTTGTAGCCGCCCGCGGCCGGATATGGGAGGGGGCGCTTCCGGTTCCCCGAAGCTTCCAGAAGGTGGGCGGGGCGGCCGCGCTGCGCATGCCCGCGGCGGGCGCTCTAAAAGGGGGCGCGCGCGGCCTTCCCCACTGCACGCGCCTGTGGCTTGAGGGGTGAAAGCGGCGGGAGAGCTCCGCGGGGTAGCCAGGCTGGGGGTTTTTAAAAGGGTGTTTTAATAAAAATAAAGGGAACGTTAAGTGTCTTTTTTAGCTTATTACGCTTATATTTTTTTATTTTTGGGAGATATTAAGTAAGGTGAAAAAAAGAAAATAAAAGTTTTTGCTGAGGTAAGTAAGGGAATAGGGGCTGGAGGTGTAGGCTCTGCTTAATTGTGGTCCATCTGGGCTGGTTTTTTCTAGAAAGGGGAGTAAGAGAAGTGTGTCTTTGGAAAAAAAATATTTTTAGCTAAGTATTAATTCAGGATTATGTTATTAATTGATAATTATATGTATGGTATGGGTGCATGTGTGTTTAGTGTTTTCTATTGTCTTCCTTTATTTCTCTGAGACATTTTATCTTTGCAAATTTGAGATAAAAGGCTGTTTATGGGAAAGCTGTTCAGGATCATGTGTTCATTAGCTGAACAAGCAAGTGGATAAAAAATGGTTCCTCCCTTAATTTATAATGTTAGCATGCTTACTTTTGCATTAAAAAAGTGTAAGGGAGGGGGATTTTTTTTTAGTGGGAGATAATTCTTTTATGTGGTGGTAGATTTATTAGTGGAGCAGTTGTGAGGGAGGGAGGAGAAGAGCAGGTGTGTCGAAGTCACCTAAACCTAATACAAGGTGAAAAAAATACGGCTGTTAGTACTCATAAAATTGCATACCGAGGCTGTGTGATGGTACTGAGAATTCATGTAAAGTGGTGCAGAAAGGTGAAAGCTGTGCGGTTTTTCTTATCTAGGTAAGAAAATAAGGACTTTATTGTTGCTTCAGGTGTGTTGGGTAACAGGCAGATTATGTGCCTTGTAGGTGGCTTTTCTCCATTTCAGTGCAGCTGTGTTAAGAAAAAACTTGGCTTGGCATAAATTCAGAAAGCTTAATTATGAAGAAGAAAAGTAACTGATATTCTCTATTTTCTAGAGCTGCTGAAGGTAGAGATGGAGTTCAAAACCCAGGAAAATGGTTTGAGGAAAGTTAAAGATCAGTAAGATGAAATCTTCTCGGACTCAGGAGCTTCAGTGATTTGCTATCCTGTGTAGAAGATAATCAGCTCTAGTGCAGGTGTGAAAGTACTGCTCAAAGATTGGAAGCTGGAGTGACTAACATTATCTGAGATGGCAGGTAGGATACTAAAATCAGTAAATGCCAGGTTTTCATGATGAAAAAAAGTCTTCCAAATATTATTAGAGACAGTAGATGTTCAAAATTTGATTCTCGCAGTTCTGTGAACTTAACATAATGTTAAAGCCTGGCTTTAGCTTCCACTTGTGTTGAGGTTGAAGAGTGAAATTTCCAAGAAGGCTTAACTTCTTTGGGTTCTCCAAGGTACTGGGTCACGAAGTCCTTCTGAAAGGGCTCATTGAGTGGATTTGCTGTGTGCTCTTAAGACACAATTAGACAGAGAGGCCTGGAACTGTGATCAAAGGCTTTGCCATGACAGTGACTCTCCCTGTTTTCTATGTAGGCCATAATTGGGGCCTATTTTGTATAACTTGAGTCTCTTTAGCTCTGATTTCAAAACATACATTAAAACAAACACTGCATACCTGCCAGAAACCTAATACTGCCCTAAGCCTCAGATACTTGTGGTAAGTAAGTAGGCTGTGTGGACTAGGAGAGCAGTTTGCAGTGTAAGCAGTTACTCTCCTGGAGAAGAGACAAGTGACATCTCGGAACTGGGCTTTGCATTTAATTAGTGTGTGCTAGTCAAGCCGTACATCAGGCAGCAAAATCAATACAGGTTGTAGGACAAAAAGCTTGTACTGTCAGGCAGTTTTAGCCAGCAAGGAAAATCAAGTTTCATCTTGAAGGAAAGTTGCTTATAGCATGTAATTAGGCTAATGTATATAAATCTGCAAAATACTGTCTACTTTTATTAGGTAGAAACTGCTTCAATTGGAAGGTTGCACTTTCAGCTGTAAGGGATTGAGAAGTGCACTAAAATAGGCTTGAATAGGTAAAGCTCTTGTGTAACAGGGCACTTTCTGCCAAATAAATGAGTTCTCTGCTGATTTCTCTCTCCTGTTTTTTGCAGCTGTCACTGCAGAGTGTGATGTTTCTTTGGCTGCTTGTTGAAGATGATGTCCTACAGCTTCTCGATCAGCTTTTCATCTCCTGAAATGCTGCTTTTAGAGCTGGGAGGAGTGACTGTGAAGGAGAGTATGTTGGTCTCCAGAACACTCCCTGTTGAATGAGGTATGATAAATGCTGGGGATGGCTTGGGATGGTGCTTTATTGCAGATTGCTTTGTTTTCATGAGCTGGTGGGTTGTTATTAACCAGCTGAATGCAAAGGGTGTGATGCAATGGATGTGAAGATATAAAAGAAACCTTGCAGTCTTCTGAGAAGTTTTATTTTGTGGTTCATTTGTTGATGGAGATGAAGGAAGCACAGAGGAAATTCATGTTGCTAATGGAACACATCACCTGGTGGTATTTTGCTCCTATAGCAGTGGCACCTGGAGCTTGAAGAGTGTTCTCAATGTGTAGTTAATTAATTCTTTGCACAGAGAAAGGAGGAGTATTTGCTTGGCAGGGAAGTGGTAGCTGAAGAGCTTAGTTACTGTTGTAGCTGTTAGTAGAACTGTATCTTGAGTACAAAACTGCCCAAGTTGTGCTAGGGGTCATAGCTCTGAGAGCTATTATTTGGGAGCTGTCCTATTGAGGGAATAAGGAAACTAGATCCAAGTGTTTGTACTGACTGTTCTGATCCCCAGGAGTAAGAAGAAATTGTCTGGCTTTGTCAGAAATGGACTAGGTTGTAGTGGGGACTAAGAATGTAACAGGACTGCTGACCATCCATGGATGAAAAGTTTTTGCTCATGGCAGATGTCTTTGACTCATCAGCTTTTTTTGTTTGCTTAAAAGCACCTTGCCCTTGATGCAGCTCTGCTTCTGGCCAGCTGCTGTGGCCTTTCTCTGCTCCTGTGCAGGCAAGGTGACAAAGTGGCAAAGCTCCTTTTCTTAGAACTCTGGGTCTATGTTGGGAGTTGCTCTTCCCTCTTAATTCTTGCTCCCTTAAGTACAGGGCTGAGTGTTCCATGTAAATCTAGTCTAGGCTGTTTGTTCTAACTGTCCAGACTATCTGCATTGTTCTTAGAGGTTATAAATTGGGAAATTTCCAAGTGCTTGGCTTAACCATGTACTCTTGTGTGTGATAAGCTTATGGCCTTGCTTTTCAGTTTACAGTTTGAATGCAGATTAGTCAGCTCTGCAGAGATTCAATGAAGTCCTGGTGCTTTAGAGAATTTGAGGCATGCTGCATTAGGTTTTCTGCTCCCTTTGTAACTGAATCTACAACAAGTTTTTAGAGAACTGGAGAACAGGCTGAAGTAGCTGGTAGAGTGGCCTTTTGCTTTGGTCTGCTTTAAGTGGTCCCTGGATTTATGGCTCTTGCTGGAGAGTTGCAGCTTTATCTGAGCTGCATCTGTTGTGCTTTGCTGCTTGTGCCTCAGGCTGTAGAACAGTGACTGAATGCTAAAACTTGCGGCTAGTTCAAGGCTTCAAAATGTGTGATTGGTAGGTGACTGAGCAAGAAATTGCATCTTTAGTACAAAGTATTTGGAGACCTGGTGAGGTATTGTACAAATGATTTGATGTTTTTTGCTACACGTGATCGTTTAACAGGGCAGTTACTGGGGAAAGGATGGACTGGAGAGCAGTTGGAACTAGGCAGAGACCTTGTCTCAATGCATACTCCTCTCTGCCTGCAGAGACTAGAGGCGGTCTGCTGAGACAGCTTGTACTGTCCTGTGTTGTAATGTACTTCCTGACCTTTCACATGCCTCTTAAGAGTCAGAATTTAGGTGCTTGAGTTTAGAAGAATCTTGATTTAAGTCCTTTAAGCAGTGGTAGAGAACAGGGTGTTCATAGTGTGGAATAGCAGCTGTAAATGAAACTACTTCATTGAGGTGAATGTTGCGGAGAAGCGTGACATTTATTGACAAATTTTAATTGGCTTTTGAAGGACGTTATTATATGTGTAGATGTACATTTTCTCCTTCAAGGCACTTCATAAGTAAATGCACGTAGGTATGGAGGCTCTGTACCTTCAGCAGCCATATTTTCAGTAAATGCACTGTGTACTTTGTTCATCTCTGAATAGTAATTGAGTCCTGGACTGCATTTATAGTGCTGAGTAATACAATGCCATGATGTATAATAATGCTTAAGAGCTCCAGGGAGGCTCATTTACATGATAGTGAGGGAAATGGTCTTGCCAGGAATGAGAATTAAGAGGCTGGTATTGTGTGAATTACAAAATGGTTTTCAGGTGAGGAAAGTCTGAGTGAAATAGTTATGGGAAAACAGTGTAAAGGCATTCTAAATGATTGCCAGAACAGTGGGTTAGTCCAGAGTCTTCTGGGTGCAGGTCTTCCCTCTTCTGTACTGGAATACAAAGAAGAATCTTCCCAGGGAACCTTGTGTCCTGAGTTGTAGCATTTGAGTTCTAAACACTTGCAATTCTTTTTATCTCAAGTGTGAAAATTGATCGGTTAAACCTTCTCTAAGAAAGATTAAAGACAGCTGCGTGTGCCTCCCTGTTTGTTCCTTCACTTTTTACCACAGAGGTTTTGTCACTTGCATGTGTCCTCCTGGTGCAAGAGGGAATTGTTCTGTCTGTAGTCCCAAGCTTCACTTAGGAATCTAAAGATGGGCATTAAAAAATACCAATTTTCCAAGGCTCCCTTATAGCTGAGAGAAGCTCCTATAGGAAATGGTTTGCAATAGTCCTGACTTAGCTTAGGTCTGACTACAGTGTTTGCACCAGTTGGCTTCCTTAGCTGAAGTTAATCTCTGTGAATGCTCCCAGAGGCACACTGAGCGGCTCCGAGCGTCTGGCCCATCGTATTCATAAAGCATCCTGAGGTTCTGGGGAGAAGATGCTACTGGAAAGCTGAGTATTCCTGGTGTCGTAAAGTTGGTGTTAGTACATCTGTGTGTCCTGGGGGAATGCACTGTGTGAGCATAAAGCAGCTTGGTGGTTTCCCCACCCGGGAGACTGCAGCTTTTACAGCTGTGCTGTCCTTGTTTGTAAAATGTATTGATCCAACAACATCATAATCTTGAGATATGACTTGTCTCATTAGCTAGCAACTGGAAGTTGCTGTAGCGATCCAGTAAATTAGTGTGAGTACAGGCAGAGGTAGGAGGTGCCCTCTGGCCTGGCTGATTGAAAGGTTTCTGTGGCTGTGTTGTGATGACAGAGCACCATGCGCTTTACTCAGGGCTGCTGGCCTAGATGTGTGTTGTCTTTCATGTGTGCTGAGCATGTTTTACCTGGAAGAACCTCCACATTTTTCATTATTTGTATACATTTGCTACTGAACAGTGGTAGTGTTTGGAGACAAGAGCTGTTACATGAAACATCTTGCAAATAAAAAGACTATTAGGAAAAGGAGACTTGAGTTAACAAGCTGGGTTAAAGCAGTGACAGAGAAAGACCAAGAAGATACTTAAAGTCTTCACAGAATATTGTTGAGCACTTTATCAAAAGGTTCAGCAGCTCAGCTGTTCTCATGAGGCCATTGTTGGAAGGGAGGACACCACTGGGCCCTTAGCAAGATTCTTTTGACTGGTCAATTGCCTGACTTGTCAAAACTAGCAGAATCTAGATGATGAACAGCCAAATAGACAGATTTTCTGCAGATGTGAGGTCAGGGTCACAAGATGGGTTGAATTAGGTACTTGAGCCTTTTTAAAAAAGAAAGTTGTCTTAGCCAGAGCTGTCAACAGTGCTCAAGTCCCTACAGGTCAAAAGCTAACAGGATTGCACAGTGTACTTCTGCAGTTGCGCTCGGCAAGAGTAGCATTAGTGGCTGCTTGCCAGCTGTGACACCCTGCCAGACAACTTGCATTACTGTTCCTGGTACATTCTATGACACATTCTAATGCCTGTAAGGTTGCCTACAAAGGGCAGCAAACATTAGCCTCCTTGGGAAAAGGAGATGGGAATGTAGAAGGTCTGTCAGAAAGAGCACTGCTGACATTTCTGAATCGACTGCTGAGGTGAATCAAACAAGTCAGGTAGTGTTACCCAGAAATCACTTGTCTTAGTTTCCACTTGAGTTGCTGTGTATGCAGAGGGACTCTGGGTTAAGTGGTGCTGTTTCCATGTCAGCTTTGTGCTACTGTGAATCTGGAGGCAGATATTAAGATGGGGTGTGAATGGTGATGCTGGGTGCCTTACAGGTGAAAAACATCAACCAGTGCATCTGAACTTGTGCATCAGAGGTTACCAGCCTCCTATACCTTTCTTCTCAGCATCTCTGGCATGTGAAGCTGGCTAGGAGACCTAGTGCTGCTGTGGCAGCTGGTCCCTGAAATAGGTTTCTGATGTCAGGCTGGCACAATGCTTATGCCTGTGCTAAGAGAGGGGGCTAAAATAAAAACTCTTCTAGCTGAGTGCCTGAGTAAGCCAATCACTTAAGTGAACAGCAGAGTCATCAACATTGCCTTTCTGCTGTGTTTTATTAATTGGACTGTACATACAGTCCATAATTTGCAAGGTTTAATGCATAGGTAAGACTAGAATAACAATTTTCTGAAAATAATAGTAAGGGGTAGACAGCTTTGAACATTCCCTGCTACAGTTACATAGGAGGGTCTTAGGAGGGCTTTACACCCTTAATGTGGTGTGGGGAAGTAACATCTAACTCTAATCTATTTTGGAATGTTTTTCCGGGTTCTTGCATGAAGTAGTGTTGATAATAAATTCCAATTGATTCACTAATGTGAATCATAGTAAACTGTATCCTTTTACTCGAGCAATAATGCAGAGTATAGGTGTAATGTAGGGCTAGGGTCAGAAGTGGTTAACAATTGCATTGAGTGTGGCTGGTGTGCAACTCAGAAGGACTGAGGATAACACCAAAAGGGAGTTCAAGGTGAGGGTTTTATTAATTTTAAGGAAATGTTCCTGCTCTGCTGTGCTGGAGCAGACCTGACGTAAGGCAAAGGTTCTCTTTGGGGCCTTGGTATATACTCCTTTTGCATCTCAGAACTGAACTATGTACTGGGGTAGGGAGTAGTCTTGCAGAAAAGAGCCAGCATTGCCTGCACCATGCTGGAACTCTCTCAACATGTTCCAAGAACAAAAAATGCCAGTCTCCTTGTTAGCTAGGTCAAGTGGTCACAAGGAGTTTCTAGACATAAATGCAAAAACTGCAGCTGCTACACCTTTATTATTCACACAAACCTGCCCGTCCTTCTGCTCAACATATAATGGTCCAGTAAGCAGGACAGTATCATCTGGCAAGAAGGCAGAGTCATCCCAGCCCTCCATTCTTTATGCTCTGGTGAAGTTGCTATTAATAGACAGGACAAGGGCTCCTGTCAGTCTCTTGTGCTTTCATTAGCATGCTTTTAGTTTTTTGGCAGAGCTGGCTGATGTGGTCATTGGACCTTGAAGGATTTGTTCCACGCTGGATGCAAGATAACCACAAGATATGCCTTAAATTTACAGAAGAATTCTCACAGGGGTGGTGGTGAAAACCAGCTAAAGATCTGTTGGTGTCCCTGCCTTGCATGCCAGAGGGATAGCCCTTTTCCTGGTGTTTTTGTGAGGCTGAAGTAGTTATCTGTGGATTTCAGGCAGAATGAGTGATCCCCTCTTCAGTATTTCGGTTTTTGTGGGAATTTTGTGTTCAAAACTTCTTCTGAAGTTGCCTTCCTGAGTTACAACTCAAACTTGCTGCTTTTAGGATTAACTCTGTCAGTCTGAAGGTTCCAGAGGGGGTAACAAATTCAGTGGTGTATGTAGGCTCAGGAACAATGCAGCAGCTGTAAGGACTTGTAGCTTGCTATAAATCTGTATTTCTTCTTGAGCTGATAAAGTCACAATGTCTTTAAAGGGAGTAGCTGTGAACAAGCAAGCAGATGGTAGTGAAATAGGTCACTACAGCAGAGGGACTTCATTGCTTACCCCTGAGAACCACCTCTGGTCTTGTGAATGTTTTTCTCTCTTTGGGGTTTGTTGTCCAGCTGTTGCACTTAACAAATGAAAGGCACGACTCATTTCATTGCTGGCCCTTTTTGTTTGCACTCGGAAGTGAAACAGCTGGGAGGAAGCTCAGCCGAAGCTTTTCCACAGTGTTTCTATGGAAACCGTCAGCTCTCCAGCAGATTCTCCAAAGGGCACAAGTTGTGGATGCCTCTGAGTAATTATGTTCACATGCTTCTGAATCTTATCCCTGGACACCAGCAGATCTCTGAAATGGTTTCCTAGGTGATTGGATTTTCCATGCTGTGGACAGGAATAGGCATGTTAGAAATGCTAAGCAGTGTTTTCTGTTAGACTATCTGCTGAGATCTTAGTGCCATGGGATATTTTCTTCTTTATGGAAAACTGTTGATCAATTTACAATGGATTTCCTATCAAGTCTGTCTTTTCAAGATGTGTTGAAGTAATTCCTTAATTGAAGTCCTCATTCATAAACAGCTTTTTCCACTTAGTAAGCCTTCAAAGTTTTGTGAATATTTCCAGAGGTGACTTCAGATGTGCAAAACAAATCACCAGCAAGGCTTTGCTTTTCATAGGGTGTCTGAATTTCTTCTGTATGGATAGATTTGTACACTGAAGTGTAGCATCCAGGAGGGTTAGAAATAAGATGCTTGCAGTGAGTATTAAGTGGAGAGGGAGAGACAACTCTTTGCCTCTCTAAATTGCTGCTGCACTTTTAGTGCAGAGTGCATTGTTCAAAGTGCTTGAGCTGATGCATTTGTTTTAATGACTGGGTAGTCAGATGCTTCCTGCCTTTTTTACTAAATTTTTTTCAGTGCTTGAAAGTGACAGCTCCTTCTGGAGCATCCACTAGTTTACTTGGTGTTTTACTGTTTGTGTGCTGGCTGGGAAAGGACAAGTGAGAGAGTGCAAAGCGTGGCATTACTGAATCGGAAGACAGGGGTTGTCTTCAGAGGTTTGAAAGCAACATACACAGATGTAGCTGGATGTTTCATTGGTAGATGTCCCCACATGACAGAGCTCTCATGACTTTCCTAAAAGGCTACTGAGCACTTTGAGGGAGGTGAACAGAAGCTATGGCGAGAGAGAATGAAGACAGCATGTCTTGTTACTTCATGAAAGACTATGGCATTTGTCCAGGCAGCCCCAAGAGGTCATAGTAATCCATGCAAGCCTCTGCCTTTTATCTGGTTGAAGTGCCTGAGGGCAGTTTGATCTGGATAATGTTTCCTTCCCTCTGAAGAGCACCAGAGGGTTCCAGTCTGTCAGTTCTGTCTGCAGGGGTGCTCTGAAATGCTACAGGGGGGCCATGGTCTGGTGCTGAACAGGGACAGAGCTTCCTGCTGTGAGAGGAATCTAACAAGAAATAAGAAATGGCTCTAACATATGTTGCAGGACTGTCAAATGTCTGTAAGCAGTCTCTGTAAGCAGTGTATGCTGGAATACTTTACATGTCACACTGGCATCAACAGGAGAAACCATGTTGCTCTAAGGGAAGTGGTGTACCAGCTCCTGGTGGTTCTTTCTTAGTAAAAAAACAACAATCTGGACCAGATGCTTTTGGTGGAGTGGTCTTGAGTTGTACTGAGGTGGTAGAGCTTTTGAGTGGGAATTGTAAGAGGTTGGAATGTTTTAAAAAATGTAGTTATGGAAAAGCTGACTATCTTAACAGCCTTAAGTTTAAATATTAAAAAGCAGGGAAATTACGTGGAGTTTAGGTAGAAAAGCAAGTTTCCAAAATTCAGTGCATGAGCTTTAAAACAGATCAGTTTGAATGAAAGGATATTGCTTTATAGCAGACTGTGCAGTTCTGTTGGATTCCATCTTTTTTGTGGGGAGTTTTCTATAAAAGGCACAGGGTGCATGGGTACAATGAGTGTGCTGTTCAGCCTGGGGTGGAAAGAGTATGTTTGGTTTTGTATGAACATGACTCTCACATGGAGGGAGGACTGTCCTTCTGCCTTTTACTGGCTCTAAAAGCTTAGTACTGGCAAGGCCCATTAATTTTTAATTTAGTCCTCTTATGCTGCACTGCCATTGTGCTTTATGAGGACATTATACTGAAGTGAAGGCCTGTAAAACAGAATTTTTAAGTTTTAAAATGGTACAGTCATTATCTGTAGCATGCATGCTGAAGTAGAAATGAGTGGGTATTTATAGTACAGCTAATATTTTTGTTGTGATGTCATCCTTACAGGTCAACTGAAAAGTTAGATACAGCAGAAGGTGGAAATCCCCAGATGTGATTATGGAATGCTAAAGCATGTTTAATTTTTGTTGCTGGTTTTGTGTGGAAAATGGTTTCTTGTAGCACATGGTTGCTATGGCTTTATATTAGTGTAAGGAAGGATAAAGGCGGAATAATTCTGGGCATTGGACTAAGAAGCTGAGACTGAGGCCTGTGGTTTAAAGCCTGCTGGGCTACAGGGAGAAGTGGAATGGCTTTTGGTGTAAGGCATGGCTGGGTTACAGAAGGACAGTAGGAACCCTCTCTTGCAGCCTTGCTAGAGATAGGATGCTTTCTAGCTACTTGTATCTAGTACAGACTGAATTCCAAAAGCTGTTTTTAAAGGATCTGTGGGCTGCATGAAGGGAAGCTGTGGTGTGTGGGGAAGAAGCTTTAGTATTTTACCATCCCTCATTTGATGTGGTTAAGGTCCTTGATGCTGTCTGCTTGAGAGGGTGGCTGATAGTGTTTCAGATGCAGCTGGGCTCTAAATAGCTGTTGCTGAAGTAGTTGTGATACTGAGGTATTTACTTTTTGACTGCTTCTGAATGATGCTTGTGCTCTACAATCTGTCTGTGGTACTCATCTTGGACTCTGGAGTTAGTGGCATTTTTCAGGACTTCAGCCACTTTTGTAGAATGTGCAAGCTGATGAACAGCTGATAATGAAATGATCTTCAGCTAATGTTCTCTTCATTGGAAGGTCTTTACTTGGTACCAGATGAAGAGCAAGGTTTTCTTTGCCTCAACAGGAGAAAATAGCTGAGTGTGCAAATAAGGAGCATTGGAAACAATGCTGTAGAGCTGGCTAACTTGTTTGTAGACAAACTGTAGTAACAGCTTTTGGCAAGACCGAGTCTGTCCTGTGCACTACCTGAAGATTTCAGCATAAAAACCAGCTCCAGCTGATTTGTTCTCGTTCTCAAAAAGGTTGCCTCCAGAAAGGGTGACTGATTTGGAGGGCTCCTGCAGCCTGGAAATTGCAGCATCTTAAATCCGTGGAGCTTCCCTCCCTCAAAACCACAGAAGGATAATGAAAAGTTGATGAAGCACAGGAGGAAGTTTCTAGTCAGCAGACGGTGGTGGTGGTGAATCGGGTTTTCACAGCTCACTAACCTCTTAAGTGTTTAATAAATCCATGAGATCTGTTCCAAGGATAAGGTGGCCCTGGTATCTAACCAGACAGACTCTACCTGCTGTCATCTTTCTTAAAACTGACCCTGCACATCAGGACCAATTACCCAGCTAACAATGTGGAGACAAGTGGCTCCTTTTGTGCTGTCCTGTCCCCTGAGCGAAAGGATTTGCGGTTGCCATGGCAATACAGCTTCAGATACTGATAGCAGGAGTGGTTGTGATTAAGTGACTGAGGATTGGCTCTGTAGGTTTTTTCCTCCTTTTTGTATAGATTCCCTTGGTTAATCATGTGACCTTGCATTGACAGATTGAGGGATAGGCTCCTCGGAGTAGTCTCCGATGCTGTGATTACTTGCTGTGGTAAATCGGCAAGTTGAAAATGTAGTAGGTTGTAAAGACATGTTGGTAAATGAGTTGCTGTGCTGGCTGAGATAGCTGTGCATAAATATCTGAAGCAAGAAAACCTTTTGCAGGCTGCAGTGCAGGGGATGAACATCTCAGGCTTTCCTGTAGGTTGGCCTTTTAAGCTGGTGTGTTACCTCTGTGCAGGTGACACTATTGTTTTGGTTTCAGTCTAAGAATTCCTGTATCTTGCTCCTTCGCCTACTCTTTGAGCAATAGCAACTGGCCAGAGTTTTAGATCTAGGCAAATCAAGAGTTAGGAAGCTGAGACTCTTGCCAGGAGAAGGGATCTGGGGAGCTGATTTAATCAGACATTTGATGTCCTAATCAGTCAGTTGGTGGCAGGAGGCCCAGTTGGCATCTCAGAAGTGATCTTGAGGATGAGCTGCTTATTTCTCTAGCTAGGAGACTCCCTGTGGAGTGTGTGTGCATAGGCTTTATTTTCAGAGACTTTGGCTGTTTGGCCCTTTGGCTGGTGGCCAGTGTTTAAAGTTGAGTCCTCATTCAGCTTGGTAACTGAAAAATACTGGCCTAAAAGGCAGGTCTGAAGTTACCTTGTTTTCACAGCTTGGCTGTCTGCATATGGCTACAAAAAGGCTATAAACCTACCTTCTGGCAAGCTGACTCGCATGTATGAGCAATTTTAGTAAAATTTGAAATATGTGGAAACAGCTTAAAGTGAGGCCTTGATGCAGGAGGTTCAGGACTGGCAGCCACCCTGATTTATTCATATTGAGTTGTTCGAGTAGCTTGAGAAAATTGTGTCCCGGCTTCTTGCCTTGGTTTGCTTATTCAGTATTAAAAATACTGACTCACCTTGAATCACTGGAGTCTTTCTACTATATTACAAGCTAGGGAGGATTAAAAGTACCATTTTTCCCCACCTGTCCCAATGCTGATAATAACTAGATGGTCCTGAAACAAGATTTTTCTTTCTATAGAATAGGAATATTTTCTGTATTTTCTTTGCCCTGTCAAACCAGTGATTGATGACCATCTCTGAAGCCTTTGCTTCCTGTGGCTCAACAGTTACAGCAGTAGGTATTGGTTAGAACAAAGCTACCTGAACTTACATGCTCTGGCCAAGTTCTTGCTAAATTCAGAGACTGGGCTCCAGTTCTGTAGGACTGGATCCACTATGATTGCCTCATGGAGGAGGTGGCATTTGTGCCCTGCGCTGCTGAGGGATGGAGCTGGGTATGGCTGTGTGAGCACATGCTCCTTGAATGGCGGCATCGAGGTACCCGTTTTCCTACAGAAAGTAAAAGCCTTTACACAGTGCAGATAATGCACATTGTAAAACACTTAAAATAGCATTCACTGCAGCTATGAAAACAATTTTACAGCAGATTAAACACTTAGGATAAGGGAGGAGATGAGAAAGCAGTGCTGACACCAAATTTGGGTTTAGTCAATGGCAGGAAGAGGACATAAGAGAAAATGACAATATGTTCATACTGTTTAGTTTCTTCCCAGGCCATCTCTAATCTGTGTTAATCTATTTTGTTGGGGTCCAGTTGGAATTGAGAAGCTTTACTGCTGTCTAAGATCATGTCTATTGGTGAAAAATGCCACAACTGGGAAAAGCATTAACTTAAATAGTGCTTAGAGCAAGTCAGTTGCATTGTTCTTGGACAAATAGCTGTTCAGTGGGTTACGTGCTCTCTCACGTCAAGCAACCTGTGAATGCTTGAGAGTACTGGAATCTTAAGCAAAGTGCCATATTTAGACTCATTTCAATGATCATGTTGGTTGTTGTAACCAGGCTTCTGAGAGTGATGTATTTGAGGTGCATTATCAAGTGTGTGGTGTTCATGTGTGGGGTTTGGAATCTGTTGGGCTGAAATGCTGTTTGTGGTGGTCAGGCAAATGCTGAGTTTTGATCCAGACATGGCCTGGAAGGGTTACAGACTGTAGGATCAAAGTCTCCTGTGATCCAAGCCCTTATAGCCTATAGGGGATCGTAAACCACAAATTCTGGTTTCCTGGATGATGCACCAGATGTTCTTTTTCCCCTCTAGTGGCTGAACCACAGGGAGCAGGGGAGCAACTGCTTAGGTGAAGGTCTGTGCTTTGCCAAAGGCTTCAAGCAGGTCTCCACTGTTGATTAAACTTGAGGTCAAGCACATTTGCTTTAGCTGATGGACTGTATTTGTAGGATTTCCATTAAGGAGCAATTGGTTCTTGACTTTGCATAATCAACCACCACACATGTAGAAGTATCTTTCTGCAGCATAAACACCTGCTGAAAGAGTACCCTTGTTAGAGGCAAAATCACATTTGATCATTAAACATGGTGTGCTTATAGCACACTTGTCAGAGCTGCTTAATTCAGCAGGCAGCTCTGTCAGAGCAGCTATTGATTCATGGGCATCCCTTGGCATCTTTGTAGATGTTCATCTTTTGTGTCTGACAAGCTACTGGGCTATTGCAGAAGGAGGTGAGTGGGTCATAAATGCTACAGCCTATGTCTAGTTGACTTTGTGCAGATGTCCTGACTCTTCTGTGATCTTTCTCCCATGTGCATCAGTACTGGTCAGTGTTCCACAGCCCAGGTGAGTGCTNTATTTATTATATATAACACTAGCTTATTTTTTCACATGTGCTTCAGGAAAATGTTGGTTATGGTAACTTGTCTCTTGATAGGGAGAGGTACCAGTGGAATGTGTACAATGAGTACTGCTGGCNAGCAACTGCTTAGGTGAAGGTCTGTGCTTTGCCAAAGGCTTCAAGCAGGTCTCCACTGTTGATTAAACTTGAGGTCAAGCACATTTGCTTTAGCTGATGGACTGTATTTGTAGGATTTCCATTAAGGAGCAATTGGTTCTTGACTTTGCATAATCAACCACCACACATGTAGAAGTATCTTTCTGCAGCATAAACACCTGCTGAAAGAGTACCCTTGTTAGAGGCAAAATCACATTTGATCATTAAACATGGTGTGCTTATAGCACACTTGTCAGAGCTGCTTAATTCAGCAGGCAGCTCTGTCAGAGCAGCTATTGATTCATGGGCATCCCTTGGCATCTTTGTAGATGTTCATCTTTTGTGTCTGACAAGCTACTGGGCTATTGCAGAAGGAGGTGAGTGGGTCATAAATGCTACAGCCTATGTCTAGTTGACTTTGTGCAGATGTCCTGACTCTTCTGTGATCTTTCTCCCATGTGCATCAGTACTGGTCAGTGTTCCACAGCCCAGGTGAGTGCTCCCTGCTGAACAGGATCAGCACAGCTCTGTGTTTCTGACTTGGCACTGGTGGCAGTGGACTTTCCTTCAGTTTCTGAACCCCAAGTGGGTAACTCTGTGGAACAAGGGTCTGGATTTTGTGTTACAGTGAAGGTCTGGCCATGGTGTGTTACAGCAATGACAAGTCTAAAGACTTGGCAGTTGTTGCGCAAGTTTGGTGTGCTCTTCTGTGACCAGCATAACTGTCTTTACTTGCATGTGTTTCTTTGAGGGTGTCTGTGGTGGAGTATTGCAAAAGTTCTAACTCTTTAAGGATGAGAGGAGGTTAAATGAAAGTCAAGAACTTGATACTAATCAAGATCTTCTGGGATTTTCAAGTCTGGCAGATTCATTACTTTGAGAAATGATAACTGATTGTATCTGAAGAGGTGAGAAGAGTGATTTAGATCATGTCCTTTACCTGTCAGTAACTAATGCTGACTGAGGAGTGAAATGAGTGCATCTGCTACTATTGGTATCTCTCCTATAGGACTNGAGTACTGCTGGCTAAGGATGGCCAGCAGAGCAAACGAAGTGACCCAAAGTGAGAATGCTTGAGGGGATATATGGTTGAGAGTATAAGTTAAATGTAAACAAACAAAATAGCAGATGACCCACACATCTCTTTTTATCCTTTGAGTATATGAAGGATTTGAGCACAAAGGTACCAAGATACCAAATCAAAAAAAACCATACTCTGGACACGTATGGCTGGAAAGTAGCTTTCTCTTGTATATAGTATAACTTTCTAGTTAGTGAGCCTAAGATGTTTGGAGCTAAGGGGGATTTATTTACATGCCATTTTATTTTCAGACTTCTTTTTTCTGTTTTGACACCTCTTGGCAATTTTCCTAAGTGCTTAAACCACATGTTACTGTGAAGAATGTTTTTAAGCAGCTATGTGTTTAAATTGGGTAAGGCTTATTTACTGTTTGACTTCTGGCTCTGACAGCATTTATTTCTCTGAACGATTTCTGCTAAATGAGTTATTTTTCAGTTAGATTGAGCAGGTTCCCACACTTGCATCTTTTCCATTTGCATTTTCTTTCCCTCCTGTGGATGTCAATCACGCAGCTCCCAGAGTAAAGGATGCTTTTAGGAGTCAAATGTTGCCTGGCAGTGTGTGATAGAACGGGCAAAAATCCTATTTAGTCTCTGAGCTTGTCTTGCCTTAGAGGCAAACTGAAGACAGGGGAAAGGTTCTTGTTGAAAGGGCTTTGGTGTCACTGCCTTTCCTGGTGGGTAAGGGCAACTTGCATCAGTGAGCTGCTGGGTTTGTGCAGCTTCTGCTCCACAGAGCTGTTGCTGCTGTGGAAGTGTCCTGTGAAGCTGAGCTTTGTACTGGGTGTTTGAGTTGCTGTAGAGAACCTGAAGAGATCTGTTTTTCTTTCTAGCCTGGTTTATCAGTAGATTTTAGTTAAGGCTGAGCTGTTGCATTGCTTTGAGATTATTTCTCCCAGGTGAGCAGTGAGGATGTATCTTCATGCTGACCTTTATGTTGTTTAAGCTGGTTTCCTTTGCGCTTCACGAACTGAATTCCTCTATTTTTGGTTCAGGAAGATTTGTGTTACTTGGCTCAGGCAGCTCTGTACATCTATTAAGTCATATTCATTAAACAGATGAAATAAGTTTAGTCCTGTGTGTGAGACTTGGCTATTAAATTGCTTGCTTCTGCTTACATACCAGTTATTTGCAAATGTTAAGTGCAAAGTGTTGTGCATCTGTGCATCAGAGCCAAGGTCTCTGAGCTTTGATAAGAGAAAGATGTGTGTGTGATGTTGAAGGTTGTACTGGCTTGCTTTCTACAATAACCTCCTGCATGAGTTCTCATGTGAGTCCTATCCCTTCTTGGCCTCAGCTGTTACACTTGCTAACACTTGGTTGTCATGAGGCTCAAACACCTTGATAAGGTTGGGCCACTTGGTAACAGGCAGATAACATCCCTGTGCCTCCCCTTCCAGTGAAAGCTGGCTGAGGTGAGGACTGACCTGCTGTGCCCTTTGGGGATGCTGGTGGCTGAGGTATACTTTTTAGACTTGCAGTTCTGTTGAACCCTATTTTGTGTCCTTGGCCAGAACACCCCTTCAGCCTAAGCACAGCTTGGCTGTTACTAATTCATTTGCAGCAGCGTGTTGTACGGACTGAAGATCTTAAAGCTTTCCAGGTGGATCTCTTGCCCTCCAGAAATGAGAACTTGCGCAAAGCAAAGGAGCAACTTAAAGGTTCCACAAAAGACAGGTTTGACTTCTTTCCAAGTTTGTCAGAAGAGAGTTTAAACTTTATACTCCGTTTTGGAATGTTTCTAAGCAGTGGATGAAGGGTGTGGTGATGCTGTTGACTGAAAGCTTGGAATTGGGCTAAATTTGTGACTATTGAGTGCTGCCTCTAAGGGGCTCTGCAGAAAACAATTCAAACTGGAGTTTTGAGCTAGGAAAACTGTTCCTTGGGTAATTGGAAGTTTGATTTCAAACAATAACAAATGTCAAAGTATTGATGTATTCAGAGAATTAATTGGAGATACTTAGGAGAAACTAATAATGAATGTTCAAGTGATAGTTCCTTTTCAACTTTGCAAGGCTGTTAAGACAAAGTAAACATCAGAGTAATTATAGTAAAGCAGAGAAACTGTATTGGGGAAATTAAGCATGCAAGCTAGAGGACTGCATAAATCTGCACGTTATTAATTGGGGGAGACTTCCTGAAATTATGGGCTGACTACTAAGTGTAATAAACATAAAAATAATAACAATGAAATGGAAAGGGTGCTGTGGGAGGGAATGGTACCATATAGTGAAGAACTACTGCAGGCTTCCTTCAAAGGGTTGCAACTTTTCGTGGTGCTTTATAATATAGCTGTGTGTAATTTTGAATGTATACTGTCTCCTGTATTTGCAAGGAGAAATGCTCAAAGCCTGCAGTAACCATAGCAAGCAACTTTTTATTAGGAACCTCTGTAATTATACAGCTTTGAAATAATGCTCTCAGGTTCTGTTTTGTTTTTCCTTCTAAGTAAGAGGAATACCCTAGAGGTGCTACTGACCAGGTCAGTGTTTTGCTGTTCTTGATTAATGGCATCCTCTCCTTTTCTTGATGTTAGTGTTTTATTGTGTTGCCCAGATTGCTTGTCTTAATGTTTGGACAGTAATTTTCACAATGAATGCAGTGCAAGTAAAAGCTATTTAGGCAAGTATAGTGCAGCAAAGTACACAGCAAAAGCTGACTGCTGTGGTCTTTTGTAACTGGTGTTAAATCTCCACATAGTGTGTGTTTTCCTGTTAGGTTTGAAGTATCACTGCCTTTCTCCTCAAGCATGTAAGTAAAAACTAAACTTGTGAAGTGTGGCTTGACTGAACTGTTCAGGGAAATCTTTTTGGCTTTTCATGTTTCCCTGGAACAATTGCTTTTGTGAGAAGTATTATAATTGATTAAACAGGAAATTAATGTGTGGTTACGTTATAGTAAGTGTGAAGAGATTATATTTCTGCTGTCTCATGTTTCATTATGAGCTTGAAATATGACAGTATTAGGATATTAAGGAAAGCGACAGTAGGATTCATGCTCGGGCTTCAGGGAAGCTGGGGAGGAGTGATGGGAAGGAAGCCAAAAGGGGACCCTTTTTATTAGCATTGTTCACTTGTGCACCCCTCTTTTCTCTCCCAGCACTATCTGGCTGTTTATATGCAGATTGGTGGTGTAAAGCTTGCTTTTTGACACAGACTCTCATCTTGAACTGCAGTGAGCAAAAGGCAAGTAGCTCAGTAGTTTGTGGGTGACACTTAAGCTCTTGTTTTGCATTTGCAAACTGTATTACAGTATTTTCAAATTTGTTGCTGCCTTGCTATTGAAGAGTTCAGAGTGTGAACCAGCAAGCAGTGCTGTCAAGTCTGCCTATCAGGATAGCCAGTTGCTGGTTGGTTGTGACAGTCTTGGCTAAATGGCCACCTCCAAAGGGCTGTACAACACTAGCAGCTGGTGTTGTATAACCAAGACAGAAATAAGGAAAAGCTTTACCCCATAGGTTCAGAATGATCTATAAAAAAAAACCAGCTGCGAAGATGACTGCCTGCCATCTACACTGATTCATTTTGCTCCCTGAATTCCAGGCATTAAAAATAATGTGAAAGTGTCACAGCAGAACTTGAGCTATTGTGCTGGCAGCATAGCTTGGAGAAGACACTTATTCTGTCTCTACAGGCCATGGACCTGAAAACTTACTGGATGCAGTCTCCAGAGTGACTGAAGGAATGCTGCAGTGGCAGAAAACCTGGGGAAGAGCTGAAAAGTAAGAGGTAAAACGTTACGGAACAGCTTGCCCTATGGATTTGGGAATGGAGTGTTGAAAGTTCAGGTGCTTTCTTCACATACCCTCATTTTTGACCAGTAACAAAAGTAGTAGAGTGGGTTTTTTGGTGTAGAATGCTTTTCTGCATTTCTAAGAACTGGATAATTAAGAATTTCAGTGTGCTAATTCACTACATGTTGAGAATCTCTAAGATGCTAGAGTCTAGACTCTACTCCTTCCTGTTTTTTTTCCTAGCAAAACATTATAGTCCTCACTGATTTGTGTGCAACTGTTCCAGGCTTGACTATGCCACAGGTCTCTTTGCTGTGGGTGGGGAGATGCAATATGAAGGCAGTGATGCTGGTGAGCTTCGTTCCTGATGCAGCACAGTCTCTGGTGTTGGATTGCCCCTAGCCAACATGACTTAGCAGTAACAGTTCTGCAAGACAGCTGAAATGCTGGGTAATCTGTCTGCAGGCTGTGTTGCTGGGGTGGAATAAGGAAGCAAAAGGCTTTTAACTGTTCAGTGTGCTGCCTGTGTTCCCCTGTGACCCTACTGTAGCACCTAATGTGTTTGTAAAGAGAGAGCAGACCTGGGGCTTGTTAATTACTGTCCCTGCTTGATCTCAGTGTCTGGCCTTCTGCTTGTCAGGTCAGATAGCACTTTCTGCCGGATTTTACAGCCTGCCTTTCTAATGAACTGTTAAAAATAAGTACCAATTAAAGCATTAAACCAGCTCTACTCCTGAAACAGCCGGGCATATTTTGTTGGTGGTTATTAAATTAGATGGCCACAGACAAGCCATCAGCAGGGACCATTTGTAGCAGTGGCCTTGCTCTGGGTTTTGCAGTAGCTGAAAGGGGCAAGAAGAGAAGTAACAGTTTGTAGAAGCATGCAGAAGTGGTGGGAATTCACATTTTAGTCTAAGCTTTCATGTTAAGTGGCCTTGAGTTTATAATCACTTAAAGCAAGCTCAGTCACAGGAAGTTTTTTTCCTGATTTTTGAGTTGGGTGTGGAAAATACACTTAAAAGTAAATGTGGTATTTGAATGCCTCTTGAACTCTGGATTGAAGACAGGTATTTAGCTTGAGCTAAATGTACCTAAGATGACAAAAATGCTGTCCATTGATGCTGAAATCAACTCAGCAGGTAAGGATTGGTGAGGACTCTCCAGTGATGAGAATTCCCTGGGTGAATCTTTCTGCTGTCTTATCGATCTTGTCGGTAGCTGACATTGTCCTGTCTTCATCTATAGCTAAGAGCCACCAAAAGAACAACAGCTACTTGTCCTTCATCCTTGGCTCATGTGCCCTGTTGGTGGGAGGCATTTTTCTGGCTAGGTTGTATCAGTTGTTACCCTTGCAGCAAGATCTTAACGAATGCAGCAGGCTGTGCTAACAAAACACAGATGTTTCTCTGATGCCACTTGGTTTAACATACTGGGCTGCTTTGATTCTTCATTTTCAGTTGGATTAATAGTTCAGAGGGAGTATTAGAGAAGAAGGGCAGACAAGCTGCTTGATGCTTTTTCCATTTGATTACTTAATTCTGTGCTGTATAAAATAAAATACTTGTGATTATTAATATACTTCAAGTTTTTCTAGGCACCATGCATAAGTATTGGTGCATGGTATGTGGTTTGTTAGGTGCCTCTGCATGGGTGCTGAGGGAACTCATAGGCTCCCCTGAATACTACCATGTTCCTCTGTCTGAAGCAGTGCAGAGTGACGTTTTCTGGGATACCTTGTGCTAGGTTGGAAAACGAAGCAGTTGAGACAACAGATGCTGTTGTCACAAAGCAGTATAGAAAATAGGCTTTTAGCAAAACCAAATTCAGTAGAGCGAGTATGGAACCATTCTAATGTGTGGCAATTGAAATTCCTACTTCCAAAACTTGTCACTTGTTAATGCTCTTGCCTGGGAAGGCTTAGAAGGAGTCGTAATGGAGGTAAAGAGGCTGTCTTGTTTTCATTTCAGCTGGATCATCTGGCAATACATTGCTTGTGTGAAACATTATTTTTGTTGTTTTTTTCTGTAGCTGTCTTTACCTCATTGTTTATTTGGAGAAAACCCCAATTCAGAAATGTATCTGCACAGAGGGAATAATTGTAGATAGAGTAGAACTGAGGCTTCCTTTCTTTTGCTGGCATGCTAGCTGAAGTAATGCGCTGAGTGAATGTTACCAAAGTGGAATGCTTAGCTCAGGCCTTTAGTATTAAAGGAATCAATTAGTGTAATGTTTTGTTCTTGGGATTGCTCAGTAATTTGCTGATGTTACTCCAAACACAGCAGCCTATCTGACTGCAGCAAGGAAATATGATCACATTTGGCTTCCTTTAGTCTCTTCACTGGTTACTAGTTTTTTGTGGTTGATTTTGGCACTTCCTTTGAGTTAAATTTTATTCTAGGTGCTTGTATTTGCTCATTTATTGGTTGCTGTGTTTGACCAAACCATATATTCATCAGCAAATGCCTTTGTGTTCTAGTGGTGGTGAGAAGCAGGAGCCTCCTGCAGGAGAGGTACTTTGCTGCTGTCTCCTTTGACTACTGTGAGCTGTCAGGAGCCATTTCCAGGGTAATCCAGATGTGCTTAACTTGCTTGTTTTCAGCAAGGATTTCTTCCATGGTTTGGGTGTGACTAGAGATGAGATGCTGAAGCCTATTGGGAGGGTTTGGGCTACCTGGTTGCAACAGAAGCTTAAGGGCTGAGCGTGAGATTTGGATTTTATTCTTGTCTTTTAAGCAGGAAGAAAACTTCTGCCTTCTCTTGCATAGCCTCATTGTGAACCCTCTTCCTATTCTGCAGGTACTTTTATTGAGCTCATGGACAACTCCCTCTGTTCTCTATCTGTATGAGAGAATATAATTTTAAGGATATTCTTATTTTTTCGTCCTTCAGCCTCCTGGACTATCTCTGATATGAGTATAGTATTGAAGTGAAACTGCAGGTTGTCAAGTGCTGGCAGTGTGCCACTTGGCAAAGCTTGTCTACTGGGATCTTTCCTGCACTGTGTGCTTTGTACACAGGGAACACACGAATACATCAATAGCCTTATTCTTCCTCTCAAAGAAATGCAGAAGTTAGCTTTCCCTGGATTTCACTGCTACATGATCCTTTCCTGTACTTTATTCTGAGGGTAGCTTATTCTGTAGTGGCTGGAATGCAGAACACTCTCTGAAGTAAGAGATTTTAATTTTCTTTGGACCTCTTGCTGCTGTTCTTTCCCCAACCGCTCTTCTTTTGATGATTCATAATCGTTCTTGTTGCCTTGAAGAGATGCTTCCATACCTGCTGTGACATCCAGAAAATACAGCATATTTCTTCTGTATTTATATTGCTCCTGTTTTGGTGGGAGTTTGAACTGTAATTTTCCTGTTCTAATGGATACTGAAATGGCTTTTGGGCCGGTGGCACACATCGCTGTTCAGAAGTAGAGACTGAAGAAGAAAATAAACCCCCCTGCTTTGAAAATGATTCTTCTGTGCTTCTCAGAATACAATTTATTTTCTCCTTACTAAGATTTCCTGTGCCCAGCTCTCAAACCTGTGTTTTTCTGCTTTTGTCTCAATGAAGAACTTCTGGAGCTGTCAATTAGGCTGCTGTTCTGTTCCATGCGGGGTCTCAATTCTTGACCTTCCAATGATTGCAATGTCAAAAGGAAGTCAGAATCTGAAAACAAGTGATTGAAAACACAAATAGCCATGGCAGCCTAGCCATCCAGCGTAAAGGCTTTGATGCAAACTGTCACTAGAAGAAGCACTTCCCATTTGTTCAAGCATCAGTTCTCTAACATCAGCTACTTGACATTTTGCAGGGATCTATGGCGTAGCTCATGACACACCTAATGCATCTTTTGAGAGTCTGAAATCTGTAGAGTACCTACAAATACCAGCTTATTTTAGTTTTCTAACTTAGGCTACCTTGACTACTTTAGTTTTTTCCTCAGCACTAACTTCCTGACAGCTTTTCCAAGTTACTGCCTTTAAAGGAAGGGGGTAATTTTTTTGTGTCCCTAGGCTGGAAGTCCAGAAGCTGATGCTGAGAGGTGAGGTGGCAGATCTTTACTGCCCTTGCTGCTGCTGCAAAGATCTTCGGCTGCTGCTGAATGAGCCAGCTCTGTTGCACAGCCTGGCTAGATCAGGGGCAGCTCTGCTGCAGGAACATCCCTGCTCTGCTCTTGAGGCTTGGCTTGTGACTGTCCAGTGTTACACTTCCCTGTGAACTTATGCTGCGTTTGTAGGGAATATCTAGGCTCTCCATTGTGCAGAATAGATGTGCCAACTGTATCCTAGGTGGGTGGCAGCAGGATAAGTCCCAGAGCTGGATTTCAGGTTTGCTTAGCTGGGTACTCCTGTGGAGTAAGCAGGGTAAAGAACCCCTGAGCCTCATCTCTCAGCCAACAACTCAGCTGGCAAGCTGCAGATGTTCCCTAAGAGGGATGCTCTCGGAAATTTCATATGCAAACAATAATTAGAGCAATACATGTTCTGAATATAAATTCTGTTTAGAGCTGGCTTTGAAGATTTTCTGCAGAAGAGAGGGTGGGGAAGAGAACAATGAAAATGAAAACAATCTTTTCAGAAAATGCTGTGTGAATAACTTTGTGGTGTTTAAAGGAAAACCGAGCACAAAAACAAATACAAAATGCTTGGATTTCTAAGTGGAATTGACACTCGTTTTTCAAATCAACAAAATGGGTACATACCTAGAGAAAACCATGTTGGTTTCAGTCCTTGTTCTGCCTACAAAATACTTTTCACTCAGTGAAATTTCACTAAGTATTTTTTCTTACCTGAAGAGCATGTAATTGGGGATATGCTTGGAAACTGATTTAAGAGTCTTTCTAGGTAAGCTGGAGGCCTTGCAGTGAGTCCAGCTGTTGGAGAGACTGATATTTTGTCCTCTTAGAGATGGGCTGCTGTGATATTGTCATCTGAACTACAACACTTACAAGTCTTCCAGTGCTAAGATATCCACATAGGTCAGCGTGAAGGGATATGTGGTGAGGGAAAAGTTGCATCAGAGTTTTGTGGTTACTTGGTCTAAAAGGCCCTCTTTAGTATAGTTTTAATAGGGGCCCAAGTTCCTTCTGTCTTGCTCATGTTGAGGAATGGCTGGAGGAGTAAGTACAAGTGGATTACTGGTCCAGAATTGAATTTCCAAGTGTTCAAGAAAATATCCTGGTCTTTTGCAATGGCTAAAGAACAGTTCAGTGATTCTGAAGTGCAGGAAGCCTTCCCTACTCAGACCATCTCCTTGGCTATTTCCAGGTCTGGCAGCTTAGTATGAAAATGAGAACAAACTGATGGTGGCTGGGAGGAGCAAGGGTCACAGTGAAAATTGAGGCAAGTGGCAAGACAGGAATGGCCATGTTGTAATAGGAAAGGGCTAAAGAAGAGGAGGAGTTGAGACTAAAGTCACAAGTGGATGAGGGGAAATTTAGGAGTTTGAATCAGACCATAAGAACAAGGCATTTAATCTAACCTGGGTGTTAAACACTGTCACAATAAAGGTTCAAAACTAAACACAACTCCACTCTATTCAGACAAACACATTTAGTTCACTTTAAGCAAGATGAATTGTTCTCAATGTTGGTTTCTCTTTTGTAAGGAAAATGCAGCTCAAAAGGGTGAGAATGCAGACTAAGGGAGAAGCAGGTACTTAGTTTATGTTTTACTGTAAAGGCAAAATTAAAGAATGGAATCAAAGCATTTGGAACAACCTTTTCTTTCAAATCATTCTTTGTTACAGGCTAGTCTGGTTTGTTTTGGAGAAGCAAACCTTACTGCCTCAAATACACAGGAATTAGGGTGATGTTGACAGGAGATGCTGAAGGGCTTGTCTGACACTGCTGGTATGACACTGCTGATAAGAGGGAAGCTGTGCTTCAGCACAGTCTTCTCAAATGTAGCAAATTACTCAACAAGGGGCAAAAGTTGCAGCTGAATTAATTGGTACCTGGAAAACAATTTCATGCTAGGCTAAACAGGGATTAAAAAAATTCCATGGTCTGGTTCACAACCCTAGCATTGGTTTTAGGAAGAAAAGTGAGGAAGGGGGGAAGAAATAAGACAAGTGTGACTAGAAATCTGTCCTATAAATAAGACATGTTTTGGGATGATCTGAGTAAGTAAAGATCTGTGAAGCAGTTGGCCACTGGACATAAACTTTACTTGGCTCCCTACAGTAGTTTCCTGGAGAGATAGACAACCTAAGTATGGCAAGGGACAGATAATAAGAGTACTGAGGAGTGAATGGGAAGATTAGTACCCTGCAGATGAGACTAACACAAGGTCCAAATATGTACAAACACTTAAGGTCAATTTAAGTGTGCCTCCCAGGTGTGAAAAATGCTCTTACACGGCAGAACTTCCATGTGGAGAATACACTGGGTAATGTGAGTGTTGATAAACAAATGTAACAGCTGTCAGTGTACTACAAACACAGATCTCTGCTTCTGTTCAAGAGTTTTTTCAATGAGAAGTACCAGGGTTTAGAAACAGATTTTTTTGTCTCATTTTGCAGACCCAGTTTCTCCATTAAATATGCCATGAGTTAGATGTCTTCCTTGTTTAAATGTCTTCCTTTTAAGCCTGTAAAATGGATCTTTCAGGAAAAACTTGAAATGCACTTTTTAGCGCTGCTTCCTGTGTACCAGTGACTCAACAGCACAGAAGGAAGGCTATTGTATGCAGTGTGGCCTTTGTTAAAAGAAACAGGCTATTTTAATGATAACTTCAGAGTTGTGTTTAAGGCAAGTGAAGAAGCATCATCTCTTCAGTTCCTTAGAACCAGACTGGCGGTTGCCCTGGGGACTGGGCTATATTCCCCCTGGAAATAGAATTCACATTGAGAGAGTCAGTGGCAAAAGCTAATAGAAGCTTCTGCAATGGAAAAGGTTTGAATTCATACATGAGAGAATGGAGTCTGCACAACTGGACCAACCTTAAGGTCTTCAGGTACTTTTTCATAATTGCTAAAGCAGCTCTGACACACTTGCAGGAAGTAAAAGTGAAGTAGCTATCCAGTTGTTTAAGCTTGGAAATGGGAAATAATGATATTAGGGCACATTATGGTGGAGGGTAATTCAGTAGAATATATCTGATGGCTGATGTGGAACAGTCCAGCTGCTTGGAGCTTCATGTTGAACTGCCCAAAGCTGTTAACCTGCCTGTGTCCTAGAAAGCCATGCTCTGCTCTTCACTCTGTATTATCCAGCACTGGGAATTGTGGCAGTTTAGGGTAAGGAAACCACTTTGGGCATTTGTGGGAGGAGAATGATGGTAGTACTGTGACCATCTTTGCCACTTTCTGTGCTACCTGAAGAGTTGTAGCTTCTGTATCTGCTCTTAGCCTGTTAGATGATGTGCGTATTTAATATTTGCCTTTCAATTAAAATCCTGGTGGGGTATTACTGGCCTGAAGGCTTTCCCTCTGGATGGGACATGTTTGTTTCATCTACTCTGTCCTGTCAAAGCCATTTGGTGCTTTAATCAGAATCTGAGAATTCCATTAAGAGCATCTAATTTTTCAGTACTTCAGGATGAAGAGACTGAGAAATCATTCTGAGTGCCTCTGAGTTTTATGAGGTCTCTTAATATAAGATTGGCAGCTTTTGATAAATTACCAGCCTGATATTTTGAAAGGCTTTTCTTTTCCAGATATTTTCAGACACTCCATATTCTGTTGCTGGCACTCACTTCAATATTTTTTCTTTCTAGGCTTTGGCACTTGAGCTGCTAGTTTGGCCTTGGAGACTTCGGACATGGTCCAATTTCCCTAGCTAAGACCTTTTGCAAGGTCTTGGCAGAGTTTTAAAGAGTTCCTTCTGCTTCTGGGTGACAGAATTGATCCTGATTTCAAGAGCCTGTACTGAGCATTAAACTTTTCTGTCCTCTGCAAGAGAAGACTTGTGTTTTCAGAGGGAAAGGTGCCATAGTCTTTGAAATATTTAAATCTATGACTATACTATTTCTTTTGTACCTATTACAGGATAAGCTATGGTTGTACTAAGAATATAGACAAAACAATGGGAGTGGTGGAGGGCACTTTCAAATAAAAGTGCAAGTTGATTTGGGTCAGCAGCTAGTGTTGTAGTAGCAATTTTTTTTTCCAATAAAATGCATGATAGGATCTCAGAAGATCTGGTGCCAAACACCCCAACTGTCATGCTCAGCTGAGTTTGTTCCATCTCTACTCCACTGATTTCTTGGATACCCAGATGAAGTGACCATGCTTTCCTTTTATGTTCTGCTATACCAGACTTTTAGTCGTTGTATAAAAAGGCAATGTACATAAGTCCATCTGGAAACAGCATCTTTGATATGTATTAAACTGCAGCACAGTTACCAAGCTCCACTGTTATACCAGAGTCTATAGCGAGGTAACATTCCTTCTCAACAACTGAAATATTCTTTCACCAGTACCTAGAAGCATATATATTTACAGATAGTTGATGTACTTCACTGTAAGATGTGTTTGCAGCTACCCTAGCTGATCTTTTACTCATTGCTCATTATCTGTGTTATATGTACATGTGGACTGTGGTACTCAAATCTCCTGTGATGGATGTAAAATGAAGACATTCATGGGTTTAAATTTGTTCTGCTGTGGGAACTTCACAAGGCAGTTTTGGAGATGCTTCATTTATTATTCTGCTACAGTTTTCTATATGAACTCCCTGTGAAGAGTTTTTTCCAGCTACTGTTGCTTAAAAATACAGGCCAGGCCCAAATCATGCCCTAGTTTCATGCTGCAGCTCTGTAGCAGATTTTAAGGGGCTTTTATTGTTTACAGGGTTGGGAAATGTTGCTTTGTTCAAAATTAGTGAGCCTTTTCTGGGAAAGGCTACAGCTGTTGGGAATTCTCATTTGTTTTATTACTAACAGCACTAAATGAAGATCCAGTGTTGTACTCTAAACACAAAATGAGAAAAGTCTCCTGGGATAAACAAGCAGGCGCTACTTCAGCAGCAGCAAGTGTTTATTCTCCCAACCTGATAATGAAAATGGAATTAATTCTTCTGCCTGGAACTCACACCTCATACTTACACTGTTTTAGTCAGTTAAACCCTTTCCTGCTCCTAACATGTTCATTGTGCTGTTCCTTTTGCTTGTCCCTGATCCTGTGTCAACCTTCTGGGTACCATTGTCTGTGTCTCAGAGCCACCGTGCTGCCTAGGCTGCAGTGCACAGCGAGGGCTTGGGACCCTTGTCCTTAGCTCAGTGAGAAGCCAAACAATTACACTTGACCACACAGTCTTGAGCAGAGTAATTTAGATGTTTTACAGTGAAGCTGTATCATCGCTGTGTTGCTTTTCCAAAATGTTTTCCACATTGCTGCTGTGGTTCCAGCCTGGGATTGCCCTGGCATACACTGGAGCTGCAGCCAACCCTGTTTATTGTTCTCTATGCTCAAAAATCCTTCCCTTGGTCTCTTTGGCAAATGCTCTGCACATTCATCCTGCTTCCTCTGGCTGATTTAAGCATTAGCTTGGTTTGGTAGTGAAGCTCAGGCCCCATTTCACTGGGTTCATTTTCTGAAGCGTTATCAATCTGATCATTCTGCCAAAGCAAGAGGCAGTGGTGTTAAATCAGGAGACCGATGACATTTTTGTCTATTTATTTACTTTTCAGTAAGGCACAAACCACCTTTGTTAGGCTGCATCCCTGTAAGCCTTCCAGCAGTTTTGCAGCAGTAGCTGTTGGGAGTGATTTCAGATGTCCTTTTTGACAATTATCTGGGTGCTGCTAATCGAGCTCAGGAGCTGGAAGCTGCTGTGAGCTCTCACTGCTGCTGGGCACAACGGGAAGTGAAGAGTTACAGGCAATGGAGGTGAAAAGAGACTTAGTCTTTCCCATCTCTTTCTCACTTAGGACAATACAAAGAAATTAGAGTCTCATCAGAGTAGAATTTTCATTAACTGCATTCTAATTACATAAACACTTAACAAATGCTGCCTAAATCCTCTCAGGCTGCAGCACTCTAAGAAGGCACCAACAGAAATCTATCCTGTGATGTAGCAGCCTTCGTGAACTGCTGGAAGCATTGTCTGCGCTGTGACAAAATACAGAGGCAGCCCGGGGCTCTGTTTCATAAAAGCACATTTATGAAAGATAATCAAAAGCTGTGGGAGAGTTTATCAAGGGGAGGGTCAGTCTGTGCCTGCCCAGTTGCTTTGGCTCATCTTCATAACAGAAATATTTTCTGCTAACCCTTGTCAAAGATAAGGTGGTGGGATAGGTGCACTGAGCTGGTGTACTAGAGTTAGCAAAGCGTTTCAAGTTTGATTTGGGGTGGGGCAGGAGACAATTATCTGCTCAGTGGCTATAAGTCTAGATATCAAAAGCTCTGGTGTAGGTTTACCCTGCTGTTCTACTGCAGCTCTTCCGCGCGGAAAAGGAAAAACTTTGTGTTCCCTTGGTAGGATGGCTCCATGATGTGTGTGTGTGTGTGTGTTGGCACCCTGGCCCCTGTGGTGCTTGCAGATATTTAATGTGTCACTGAACTTGATTCTCTCATGTTAAATCATTAAATCTCATATTTGTTTTGTTGCTGGTGCTCACCTTGCTCTAGGACTGTACTACAGGGAAGTAGCCTCTGTACCAGTGCAGCGTCTCTCAGGGTCTCTGTGGCTTTTGCGTTGGCAAGTGGTGGTATTTTGTGGTGTTCAGCCCCAGCTGCCTCTCCAAGGTGTTAACAGCTCATTGGGACACGCATCCAGGGGACCAACTCCGAAGCCCATGGTGAGTTCTGCGTCTTGTTTATGGGTGTCAGTAGAAGGGACTTGCGTAGCTGATTTTTAGGAGATGCGTACGTATTTGCACGTGCAAGAAAGATGGAGCCCAAGTGGAATTTTAACGTATTAAGCCCCAGGCTTCTAAGTAGCACTACCTGCATAATAATGATGAAAAAAAGGAAGAAGAGGGAGAAGTGGATTGGAGGAGGCACTGCCCTTAGCTATGACCCTCATTCCTGGTGTTTCACAAGACAAAGTGGTGGCTTTAAGTTGAAATGTGTTTGCTGTTTTTGTGTAAGAACTGAGAGGGGTTTTGTTTCAAAGTCACAGATATTTTCCTTTTGCATTGAAGAGAAATCTCTAGTTGGTATTATTAGAATGTTTGTACAAATAAGTAACAAAAACTGTTCCTGTTGTGATTTCCAACTCCTGCCTCTCCCCTGGTTTTGAGCTTTCTGTGCCTCCTTTCCCCTGTTCCCCTAGAAAGACTTGCTGGAGGTGAAATGAAATGTGCAATTGTGGATATTTGTGTATTTTTCATTTAGAAAATGGATATTTTATCAGGTTTTGATGGGTGATGAAGATTGCCTATATGGAAACGGTGACTAACTTCAGGGTGACTGCAGCTTTCTGCAAGGTTCCAGGTCGTTCCCGTCCCCTCTGGTGTATTCACCACAAGAAAGTGAGTAGTGCTGCTGCTGCTGATTTTGCTCTTGACGGTGAGCTGAGCAGAACTGTTCTTTGGTGATCAAATCAGGAAAAATCATGCCTTCCTGTTTTGTGAAGAACCGCTAATATTACAGGGCTGACTGGTTTCTTTAGGACTGACCAAACAGTTTAAGAAAAATAGAACCTTTCTCAAATAAAGTCAGATCTGCTGAAGCAATAGTCAGGTTATTGCTGGAGAGAAGATGAGTGTGTCAGTTCTGGAAGCTGAGCTATTCTGTATCCCAGAGGAATGAATATGCTGATACTTGGTAGGCCTCCAGTGCCTGCAACTGAGAAAAGGACTTGCCTATTTATTTTTCTTGCCGGAATCATCCTCACGATTCCGTGCGTTGCGTCCAACAGCCCAGATTTATAATTCAATCTGCGTCTATTTGTTTCTCGACAGAGGAGGATGAAATAATAGCATGGCTCTGTGTGTTTTCTAGCCAGGAGTAGCTATGGCTTACCCTCAGTGCAAACTCTCCAGGGCTTTGTGGTGTTTCAGATGAGCGATGCTGTGCTCTGTGAAAGTAAATTGCAGGGTCCTGGAGCGAGTCCCGGGTTATTCCGCTGTTCCGGCCGCAGTTTGCTCTGTAGCGGTGCACTTGAGGAGAAGTACATCAGGCCAGGTCCTTCTTTTGGCTTATACCAAGAGTCCCTGGGGCAGAGACAGGGGAAGCGGACTCAGGTAAAATTGATGCAGATCCTGTGGATGGCAGAACCGATTTTGAGTTCAGATTTGGGAAGCCTGGGTGGCTTCATGCTGTGCTAGTGCCGTGTGTGATGGAAAGCAAGTCATTGACCTGCTCCAGTTCAGCTGGTCAGAGGAAGGACCACCTTTCAGCACAGGGTCGGTATTTCATCCCTCAAACAAGACTGCGGTTAAATAGCAGATCCTTCTTTGCCTTACTCTGGCATGTGCCACTGGGGTGAGTTTGACCTGTGAGTTACTTCTGCATAAAGCTGCTAATTTCATAGTTAATTGGGGAACTGGAAATGAGACAAAGTGAATCGAACTGTTTTCTTTTAATCTTTTCTGCTTTTTGTTGCATTTTCCATCTTTTTGGAACTTTCTGAAGTACAAGGGACAAGCAGGTCGAAAACGGGAAGAAAATTAGAAGCACTTGGCCTGGTGCCTGACTTTATACTGTGTTGATTAGGTTTTAATTGGCAATTCTTGTCTGTAATATAAGATAATTACAGAGATTTCCAGGAATTGTTTGTAGAATAGGAAGGAACAGACACATCTGAGTTCTACTGGAGGAGTTTTTAATTAAAGACTTTATAAAGTGCAACAGATGGTGCTTTGCTAGTTAGGAAGACGGGCGTGAGGCCTCCTTGTCGGCATTCAGCCGTGATGGTTGGAGCTTCTGCTGGCTAGGGGTGCTCTGACATCATCTTCCACAATTCAGGGGTAACATACACTTTATATTCTCGTCCACATTGTGAAGGTTGTTTTTTCAGAAAGTGAAGTTAGACGGCTATAGAGTGAAATTCCTTGACAGGCCTACCCTTCCCAGCAGGAGCTTTGCTTTCAGTGACGTCTGCAGGTGTCCTCAGGTCGCTTCTGAAAGGCTTGCAGAAGTGAGAAATCACGTCAGTAGCTGTACAGGTTTCTGCGGAGACACTCCAGTGGCACGAGGGAAGAAGGATCTGCTTGGTTTTCAGACAGCTCCCCATCATTTTCTGTGAGCCAACAACCAACCTTGGCCTGGCTTCTGGACTAGAGTTATGTCAGTCTGAGGGCTTGGAAGACAGAAGAGCTTTTTTTTTTTCTGGTTCAGTAGAATTATGTCTTCTGTTTTCTCTCCAGTGCTGATGAAGTTTAGTCTTGTGCATCACAACAGAGTTCTCTTGGAAAAGAAAAAAATGGCTAGTGGGTAGTGAGCATTACAAGGGAGAGTCCTGTTTTAAGAGTTATTCATCTGGGTTTTCAAATTCCAGGAAGAATCTACAATTGCAGAACGAACAGCCAGCATGCAGGGAATATTTCACCTACAAGGGGAAGAAAAAGAAGGAATTTGTGACCCTGCAGGATCCTTTTTGTGGAATCCTTTTGTTGGGCAGCCAGACAGATCTGCAAGTTGATGACAAGTATGCTTTGAGCTCCCTGCCTAGTGGATGCTTGAAAGGTCTACATTATCTCATGTTTAAATGAGTTTTCAGTTTTTAGCATCGGCGATGCTGCGGGGGAGCTTCCATGGGAGGAACTCTTGGTCGTCTTTTCTTTCCGCAGCTTGGTGTTGATTTCACTTCAGGCTGTATTGCAAAGCGATTACCTGCAAGGGATTGGATTACACTGGGTTTCAACAAAGGCAAGACCAGACGCTCAAGAAACATTTTAAACCCAAGCTCTGAGTGGTTTTTTTAACAACTGTTTACTAGTGCCTATGGCTAATGCTTTGAATTGGCTGGTTTTGTTCTGTAGCCTTAGGATCTTCCTAAGAGGTGAGTAAGGAACTGTCTCATACAGACAGGCTTCTTCTGGTTTAGTTTGGATTTTGTAATTGATACTGATACTGTTCTCTTCTGAAGGCATTAGAGATGGCCATTGTTTTACTCATTCTTTTAAACTGATGAGTGTGGCTGCTGGTCTTTCAAAAGTACAGTGTTTTTTTTTAGGAATTCGTTTGGGGAGAGGACAGGTAGAGAGTGTAGCAGGATGAATTCACCAAGAGGTTTTAAATTTCTGAAGACAGAAAAAAAATGCATGTGTCAGTGTGTTCAGGTAACAGTAATAATGATACCAAGGTGCTTGTTTATGGAATAGATTGAAGAAAAGCCTGGAACTCTCCTTTCTATGCTGCACACACCAGGTACTGGCCTTGCTTCTCTCCGTTAGTCTGTGCTGTTTGCTGTCTCTTGAAAACTTAGATTTTCAGCTGCCTGGTTAACAAAATGTGACCTTTTCAAAAGATGACAAAGACATGGAAAATGCTTTCTGCCATCTACAGTTGATTTAGTTTGATAAAGCATCTGAAACTGGGATTTCCCCCAGTATTTTGTGCTCAGAGTATTTACCTAGAAATCTTAAGGGAACAGACTTTAATTCTGGAAGAGTAACCTTTCCTTAATTTTACCCACCAAAACTTAAGACAGGGCAATAGTGTTGATGAATGGAAAACCCGGGGAGTTAGATTTATTTCCAACTTTGATACGCTCTGTGTGGCTTTGAGAAGTCAGTTCATTCATGTCGTTGGAGCAGTAGTAATGATAACAAGGAGTTTATTTGACTGTGGGTGTGATATTCTTTCTTAAGATAGGCTTAGAATATTTCCTCTTCCTTTTTTAGTTGCTACGGTGTAAAAATTATTATATTAGTAGTACTAGTGCTGTTAACACCAGTGCCAAAATTGTGCAGGTATTACATTGTGGTGTAATAATAACTGGCTGTTTATCTTGGAGTCTTGAACGTCTCTTCGTTGCACCTTAATTTTATTTCTTTTGCTTTCTTTCAGGCACCTGCTCCCTCTCCCCAGACTGCAGCACAGACTGCCAGACCCACTGCCTCATAGACTGCAGGCAGGGACATTACTACACAGCTGGCAACTGCTTGGAATGTCCCACAGGTTTCTAGTAAGTCTCCTTCCTTTCCTCCCACACTTATCTGATCCAATAAGAAGGTTAAACAGTCGGGCCATCATTTTTGCATTAGGAGTGTTCTGAGAGCTATCTTGTGGTGCGGTGAGGGGGATGTTCCTGTGTCTACACAACACTCATACTGGCTGGTAGGGGATGGAATTCCAAAGAAGTGAAAGAATTTATTTTTATACCTTCATTATTTTTGATCCAGTTGCCCTGGGGGACAAGCAGCTCCAAGGAAGTGCCCGCTGGGAACAGCCAATGAACTTACAGCTCAAGCAGACATCACTGCCTGCCAGGTAAGCTGAAGGACGGCGGGGAGAGCAAGCAGGTGAAGTAGGACTTTTTGCTGCTACTCCCATGTCTTTTGAATCATCTGATTTCAGGCTTCTTCCCAGATTTTGCAGCCTGCTTTGAAATTTTTCGGGATATTCCTGCACTACGTTTGGCTTTAATTTGGCTCAGAGAAAGCAGGTTTTCCCTCCAGGTAGGCAACAGGCAGCACTGTTTACACCACGGACAGTAAAGAGCACATGCTGGGAGCTCTCGAGAGCACATTGGCCAGAGAGGGTCCTTTCCTTCTGGCACTTGAGCTGACGATGTCTGAAGCTGCTCTTTTACATTATTCATGCAAGGGATATGTTTCTGTGGATCTAAGGCTTTGTGATCTCACTGCAGGTTTGTCCCAACGGCTATCTCAGCCTAGAGAGCGGAGCCGGCTGCCGTGCGTGTCCGGATGGCTACTCGTGCGACCCACGGAGCGGTGTGCAGAGGAGCTGCGGTCCCGGTCGGTACTCGCCAGAGGGAGAGTCGGAGTGTCGGGATTGTCCAGAGAGATACATCTGCCCAGATGGGCAGAACAGGCAGGTAGGGAATGAGGAAGCACAAGATAAATGCAGTACCGAGCTTTTTCCTGACTCAGATTTCCCTGGGACGCAGCCTTGGGCAGCTGTGGCCATTAAACCTTCTGCTGGTGTGAATTTGTGTTTCTTCACCTCAGCACTGTCTGGCCGGGCAGCAGCCAAATCCAAGCCGCACTCGCTGTGTCCCCCACACTCCTGGCTCTGTCTCGGCTGAGGACTCTCTGCTGTGCCAGCCCTGCCCCCCTGGTAAGCGCAGACATGTTCTCTGGTCATTCAAATCCAAAATGTAAGGACTCTGGGACTTAAGGAAGTTTTTCTAAATTGTACTTGCCAAACATTTGAACGAATGAACAGACACAGGTACGTTAGAGTGTGGATTTTAGAGAGGCAGGTTTGCTGCTGTATTATTACTGTTTATAGTACAAGCTCAGGCAAAGACTGCAGGGAGATTCAACCTCCAGTGTATCAACCACTAAAACTGGAGAGAGGGAGTGAAAATCTCTGAGTAGATGATCAACAGGTTAAATATATGCAGAGTGTCCTGTCCTGAAATTCAGTATTCAAATTAGTCCCCCATGTGTTCATAAATCTGAATAATTCATCCAGCCCAATTGCAAAGCCCTTAGATAGTAAGGAGGTTGAACACCATCACAAGCTGGAGAGGCCTGAGAATTCCCAGCGTTCTTTTCCATGATTTGACTGACTTTAATTATATATAATCTGTGCTCTTAGTATTGCATGCGTGTGAAGGAAGTGTCAGTGCTTTGCTAATACATCACAATATATTTCAACATAGCAGTGACACTTTCATGCCACACTTAAATCCTTTTTTTCCTTTTTTTTTCACTCTTCAAATACCCATCTGGAGGTTAGTAAAGCATTTGATAATCAAATTCTACAAAGCCTTACTTGGAAAGAGCAATTAATTCTAACTGGATATGAGCATTTCATCACTGAATGTACAATTGGCAGAAGGATTTTAAGTGAAAGATGGTGTATTGAACTGGAGAGAGGAATGTGGTCCCCAGAGCAGTAGCAGAGACACTTCACCTGATCTTCAATCCCTGTGATCTTGGAGGGAACAGAAGAATTTGCGTAGAAAGAGAGAACAATTAACTCCAGTGATGCTAACTGATAAAACTAACTTGGGTATTTAGCTTGAAATTTCATGGTATGTTTTGAATTAAAAACTGCCACGATATTAAATGTTTGATTTTTCTTTGCCAACTCAGTTTTACAATAGAAGGAAATATTTTTAGACAGGAAATTAATAAGAATTTATTTTTCAAATCTTTTCAGAATTTCCAAAAGCATAAAAAAAAAAAGGGCTATCTGTAACATGCTGCTTTTAAATAGAGTAAGTCACCTGCTATTCCCTTCCATTATGTCCACGTGTCTCTGCTTATACAGCAGAACCAAGCAATTTATAGTCTTCACAGCAGCTTTGTTTGTATTCCTGAAATGAACATGTTTCTTGGATAAAAAACAGTAATTCATTTAAATGGCAGCCTTCAACAACAAGAGCTGACTGAAGTGCTATTGAAATTCTAAATCTCAAGGAAAATGTTTGTTCAAATTTAAGCAAACCCAGAAAAAAGTAGAACTCCATAACTCCTTTTTTTTTTTTTTTTTTTTTTACAACTTGTCATAAATTAGTTGTAAACTCAAACATTTGGATTTTGAAACTGAGTTTCATTTTCATTTTTTTTGCTGGTTAGCTTTACTAGGAAGCGATACTCCTGGATTTCTGCCCTGAGCTTGTTAAGCATCGACTTTAAACGCAGGAAAACCCTTTATCTGTCTAGTGCAGTGACCTTTTGAAAGTTGAAGTGCTTTAAACATCTTAAAACGTCTTTTCTGGAGCACATTCCCTTGTTTCCTCCAGATAGCCCTTGCCCTCAGAACAGGACAATTGAGCTGCTGACTTGCATTGTCTTAGTGAGTAAAAGGATTGGAATTGGAGGGACAGACAGACAGGAAGGAGTGAGACTTACCCATCTTTGACTTCACCTATTAATTGTTCTTGCTCGTTGCTGTGAAGACTTTTTAGAAATGCAGCCTATTGGAGTGGCCTCCTTTCCTATCCTTCAAGTGGATCTGGCATCTCACTGCCATTAGCTATAAACCCCTGAATTTGCCAGAATGTGGTTTCTAAACCACCTGTTGGTTTTTGTCTTCTCTTTAGGTCACTTCTGTTCCGATGGCCTTGCAGTCCCTCCATGCCCAGCTGGCAGTTTCAAGCCCAAAGAAGAACTTCACGCATTCAGCAGCAGCTCCTCGTGCTTGCCAGGTCTGTGCCGTAGAAGATCGTCATTTTGGACGGTGGAGGCAATAACTCTCCCTCTAAATTTCACTTTTAAGTACATTCTTGTGGAGGGACTGACAATTACAGGACTGACTTACTAGTCTATGGCTCAGGCAGTACAAGAGCTGGGTGGGAGAAGGGAAATCAGGTTACAGGTTAGGCAAACCTTTTCCTTATTATAAGGGTAGAAAAGGGCTGGAATTTATATCTTCAGAAGCTGTAGAAGCCTTGCCTTTAAGAGTTTTTAAAGTGCCAAGTAGGTGAAGCAGCATGGAATGTTCTGAAATGCACTCAAGGAGGTTGGCACTAGGCTTCCACAGGTTTCCTGTTCTATTTGCTGTGATATTTCCTTCTAAACAGTTTTGGTTTGGTTAGATTTGGTTTACTAAATCAGGTGAACTTTGTTTTTCTTGCCTTGGGACCAAGTCACATTGATGTTTGGGAAGCCTGTTGAAAGTGACTGGATTTTCAATTTAGTAGCAGATGAATAGTTTAAAGAGACATGATAATACAGCTTTGCTAAAGTCTTCTCTGCAACTAAATGTTTGCTTAGACACGGAAAGGGAGGCTTTGGGGTTACGCATCCCCAGGTGCACTGTTAGGAGCAGAAACATAGAGTTCAGTTCCTCAGTCTCCCTTTGCATCTACCGGGCTCTTGCCTTCAGAGAGGTACATGGGCTAAGAAAACAATTATCGGCTTCAAATCCAAGCCATGCGTTTTTCTATCTGATCATTTCTTTTCTAGCAAATGACTCGGCTGCTAAAGCATCTTGACTGTTGAATTATTTTTGCTTTCTACACATCAGTTAAGTCTCAGAGATTGCTGCTTTCTACCCACTTCTGAAATTAAAACCAGAAGTGCATTTACATGATGCAGCAAGGAGCAAATCTCACATCTTATCAAGACAGCAAAATTTAAGAGATGGGGCCAGTGGCACCTGAACAAACACTGTCGAAGCTGTAAATTAAATTAGAGTTTAAAAGCTCTTTTGGTTTAATAATGTAAGCTGTTATGCTTTGCCTATACTACTTTGTGTACTGATGGTATCAGCTCTCCTAAGGAACACTTGGCAAAGGCAGGACAATGCCTGCTGCAAAATAAGCAGGGGACTCAGGAACAAACTGACAAGCCATGGAATATTTCAAGTATACCACCACGAAGCAGATGATGGCTCACATGGTATCAGCCTGTGCCCACCATCAGCACTACGGCGTGTTAAGTGTGATGTGCACAGTGAAACCAGGTTTTTCTGCATTGTGTTTGTTGCACAGCCAGTCCATGGGCTAGTCTGGTCCTGCAGAACAGGTGACGTGCTGTAAATCTGTGTCCTGATTGATCTTACGTAAAGTGGCCAGCCAGTCACCCTGTTGAGTTTTTTCTGAACTCCACAGGGAAGCATCATTTCTAGAAAGTCAGGCAGGAAATGGAAATTTTATATCCCTGTAGCCAAGTGACATGGATTCTGGTTATATAGAATGGCAGTCCCACTGGATTTACTGGAGGTGCAGATCCACATTGTGAAGCTTTTGCCAGCTTAAGGCAATTGTTGAAGGGTCCCACAGCTCCATGAGGTTGCAGCCCCCCTCAGGTGTGTTGATTCAGGTGCTGTGCTCAGAGGTGTGGGATTTTATCATCTTGAGAAATTCAAATCTTGTCGCACTGGGGGTTTTGAACCTTGAGTTCCACTGTGCCGTGTGGTGTAAAGGTAATAAAAAGATTTTTTTGAGGGTTGGGAATGAGCAAGCAGGTGGAAGACAGAGGGAGAGATGATCCTTAAACTTGCTTTACACCCTAAGGAATCCTAATCTGAACCTATGCCTTCAATCTGTGGAGGAGGAAGCCTAGATTTTAATAAATGCTTATCATTTTGGCAATGCCCTGAGGCTCTATTCCAGCCTGCAGAGGTACACGCACACTAGTGTATGCTTGAGCCTTGCCTTGACAAGCTTTTGGAAGGCAGCCAGAGGTTCAACCTGGAAGTACTCCAGGGAGCCATCATCATCAGCCAGTGTTTTCCTTTCCTCCTGAATTGCTCTATTTGCTTTGTACTGTTGAAAGACCTGACTCAGGAGGATAGCAACTACTCCTGTGCTGAATTTGTTTTTCTTTTTTTGCCAAGTGAAACATTTGGGGACATTTTGTAATGAAATGCACTTTCTGAACACGGCAGCACCGGTTGTTTTATTATGTATTGATCGTACTAGTGTTTCCTTAAGTTACAATGCAAGCATCTTTTGTTTAACACACGGGATTTTAGAGATGATCACAGCTCAGACTGGTCGTCATTCAAGCAGGTATCCGTGTGTTTGTACTGAGTGTATCTCCAGTCTGCGAATGTAAATACGGAAACAGCTCAGCTTTCCTGGAAACCTCTGGCTCTCTGTCAACTGAGGCTGAAGCATCATGATTATTAAATACACCTGCATCAGAGCATGTTTTAAGGCTGCTGGGTTTTGTTTATTTTTTTTAATATACCTCATTTCTTGTCTTATCAGCTCAGAACACAGCCCAGATGGCTTTACCATTTCCATGAGCCACTCAACCGTAGTGACATTCAGCTAATCCAACACCACCACCTTCTGGCTTTGTGGTAACTTTATTGCTGGTACGGCTGAACCTCCATCATACCTTCTTGCTCTAGGTGAAAGCCAAGGAACCATCTTTTGTAGGACCCTCTCTTTCGTCAGCCGGTCATGCTCCCTTTGGGACCATAAAGAGAAAATCATTAAACTATTATTAAAGCAGACCTTGTGTCTTCTTTCTCTTTAGGACTTGGATTTTGTTTGAAGTGCCCTGCTGGGTATTTCTGTCCTGCTGGAGCAAGTTATCCAGTCCCATGCCAGCCAGGTACATACAATCCTCTGCAAGGACAGGATGAAGCCGCTGACTGCAGAGCCTGCCCTGCAGGGAGAGCTTGTACTCAGGCTGGCTTAGCCCAGCCTGACGCAGAGTGTTTACCAGGGTAAGCCTGGGTTGTTTTCTGTCCTCCTCTTTATGTCTGTTATTTATTTCACCTCTGTTGGTTTTGCTTTGTGTGTGGGGAGGTGCGAGTGCCATCCTCTGCTATGTCAAGGTGGTTAAAATAGACAAGAAGAAAGCAGGGCCACGCATGATTACAAGCAACACAACCTGGCTGAATAACTTGGTTTTGGTGAAAAACATGTGACACAACCAGTCTTTTTACAGCGGTCGTTTTCATTATTTCTGCATTATTGGTTGTCAGTTACATTGCCGTCAGCCACAGCATCGAATGCTCCAGCTCTCTCCCAGCTGCAGCATCCATCCTGATATTCTAGATGGACACAGAGTTTGTCTCCTTCTTGCATCGGAACATTTATCCCAGCTGCCCTGCTGTGTTTCGTTAGGTACGTGTGCCCAACGGGCTCGTCCAGCCCTCATTTGCCCGGCAACGCCTGTCCTCCGGGAACAGTTGGCAATGACTTCAGCCTCTTTGATAAGTCCCAGTGTGAAACATGCCCTGCTGGATTTGTCTGTGTGAGAGGTAGGTGGCTTTGTGACAAAGTGGACCGTGTTCTTTGGTACCCAGTATCACCAAGCCCACCAGTAAGTACTCGAGGTATCACAATGATGGTAAACTGGGAGAAGTTGCCCTTTAGCGTTACTGCAGAGACTGCTGTGCCTTCTGGACTAGTTGATTTTATTTTTACTCTGAAGTTTTCTTTTTATGCCACCCATGGTTGCTGTTTTAACTTCATAATCTGGAAGTAGCTAATTTTTAGTCTGATTCAAAGTTTTTAGCTTACTGGTGGCCTCTTCACTTTAACGTCTACGCCAGCTTGGGACAGGGGCAGCATGTAGGATACTTGAGGAATAGTTGCTTTAGTAACCAGTTCTGTGGTAGAGCCCTCTCATCAACAGAGGAAGTAATTAGCCCACTTTAAATAGAGGTGCAAAATGAGAAGAAGGCTTGACTCAGGGTCATCACGCAGAGCTGAAAACAGAATGAAGGAACTGAGTTGTCTGAAGCCAGTTTGCTACCCACTGGGCTACGTTGCTTCTCTCAAATTTATCTTTGTGTTTACAGGAACAGGGGGCAAACAGAAGCCTCCCACTCCATGCCCGGTTGGTCACTACTGCCCACCAGGCACAAAGCACCCGATGCAGCACAAATGTGCCCCAGGCACTTGGAGCAACAGGACAAGCCTGACCTCGGGAGAGGAGTGCTTCCCGTGTCCTGCAGGCTGGTTTTGTGTAGGAGGAGCCCGCATCCCTACTGGGATGTGCAGCTCAGGGCACTATTGCCCTCAAGGTAGGCAATTTGTCACAGGAACAAAGGAGATTTAGGTTAATTCTGTCTTCAGAAATTTTGTAGACTCTGATAAAAGTCACGCGCTGACTTTATTAGCTTATTTTTTGCACCAGGGTTTTTCAGTGTGGAGTTGGACAGCAAACTGTTCTGTAGAGTCAATACTTTAAATCTATATACTGTTTGAATTGAGCATGTTGACATTGTTATTTTCTTTCCCTTAATTTGCAAGTAATTAAAATGCACAAATACAAGCGCAATTCTAAATTTGAAGCTTCCTGCAAAGATTCTGCAGCATTTGCTAAATGGTATTTTTTTTGTTGTTGTTCTCAGAGCTGTGAGCAGTGATTTATAGGTATTTGTATTTCCACATAACTCATATAAATACTTAATAGCAATGAAGAACAGGGGGCCTTATTGCCTTCTGTCTTCAAAGCTGTATTGAGAATTAAGGTGATTCTCTCCTCTGTTTTTTTGGAAAGGTACTTGGAGGGGCACACAGTACCCCTGCCCTGCAGGAACTTACAGTACTAGGCTGGGCAATGGCAGAGTGGCAGACTGTGGTGCTTGCCCTGCAGGAGCTTTCTGTACCAGTGGGACCTCCAAGCCAGTTCTATGCCCAGTGTAAGTCTATGTGACGTTTCAGAACGCTTCTAGTTGTAAGTAATATTTTTCTATGCTAGATATGTTAGCAAGTTCCTTTCACCTTGCATATCACCAGGTGGTGCAGGCAAGGTTTTCTGAATCAGGCAATATCTTGGCTCCAGAAACGGTAGATTTCCTCTGTACAGAAGACTAAGAACGCAGAGCAGAGATGCACTGTCCTTTTCTTGGTCGTTTTGCTGCCATTTGTGACTCTCCCTTCTGTTGTAATTTCTCCTGCAGAGGAACCTATCGCATGGAACATGGTGCAAAAGTGGCTGCAGACTGCCTGCCTTGTCCTGGAGGGTATTACTGCCCTGAGCTTGGCACTGTCACTCCTCGAACATGTGGTGCTGGCAACTTCTCAGTAAGTGGCAATAACTTTATCCTGACATCTGTTCAGTGTAAGGACTGAATTTTGGCAGAAAGGGGAGCTTGAGGCTTTGAGTGCCTCAAAGGAGGCACTGCAATGAGCACATCTCCTCGCATGATGAATCTGAGTATTTGAGGTGACTGTGCACAGTGCTTTAAACAGTTGTGGCTACCTGTACTGACCCTACAAGTAAGGAGCGTGAAAGTCTTAATCCAGAGAAGACACTGAGAATGTTTTTGCACAGTCAGGCTTGGAACTGCTCTAGGCATGATGCAAAAAGTACGTGTCACGTGTGCAGTGCTGCTTTTGCTGTTATCCCATTGCAGAGGCTTGCACTGGCAATCTGTGTGTGTGACAGTGAGTACTGGGCTAGATACTTTGGGTTTTCATGATATGTTTTATACTGGCAGAAAGCAGGCACTTATATTTAGCTCCTGCTCAAAAGGAACCATTTGATTGCAAGTTGGCTTTGAAAGGTAAAACAGCAAGATGGAGCCACAGGAGGGACCAGTACTGGCACAGCTATTCTCACCAGCAGATGCTAAGGCCTGTTTCTTATTTATCTGCCCCAAAACTGTAATAAATAATTGTAGTGATAATTGCCACATTTCCCTATTGATGGGAAACAGGCTCATCGCTCCTGTTTGATGACCCCAGTATCCCTGTCCAGGCCAGTTTTCTATCACTGCACAGATTTGATCGTTACCACTGGAACCCTTAATTAAGATTGGAGAGGAGATAAATGATGAATGGAGGTTTATCTTTGGCAGGTAGACCTAGACTAGTTCTGGTTTGCACTCTGGAGTTCAGTGTAACAAAGGAAGATGACGGAATGCGTCTGTTTTTCTCTGCTCCTGCTGACAAGAGGTGTTGGATTGACTGTTGTGAGGATCAGAACCTTTTCCATGGATAATCCATGGGCAGTGCTGGGACCTGTTTCTTATTTATGAAGCACAGGCTTTCTTGCCTGCAGAGTGAATACACCGAATTGCAAGCTGGTTGTTGTTCACAGGTGGAATTTTTAAAGGGAAATCTTTGTGTTTCCAGTAGTATTACAGAGCGTAACAGGGAGTGTTTTAGAAGAGCACGGTCCTGTCATCAGTTCCCAAGGGCAATGTCTTTTCTCAGTGGCTGTTTTTTCGTGGACTGTAGAACTGGTTGCATTCATTTCCTATTTTGTACTTCAAGCCAGCTTCCCAAACGTGCAAGGATTCTTTTGCGCTCTCCGAGTGGAATTGTGTGCCTTTTCACATTGCAGGACCAAGGTTCGGCCTCCTGCCTGCCCTGTCTGGTTGGACACTACTGTGCTAGCGAGCACACCAGCCGGGAGGGAATGCTCCTGGCCATGATTTGCCCGGCGGGTCTCCTGTGCCCAGAAGGACAGGCAGCTGTTCCGGATGCCGGTGCCAATGCCTGCCCAAGAGGATACTACTGTCCCCAGGGGCATAAAGTGAGTCTGCTTTTGTCCGTGGGATTCACTGTTCTCTTGTCAAGTTGGCTTTACAATGACAGTCTGCGCTGGGATGAGTCTTGCTCTGGGAGCCTTTCCTAATAATGTTTTTTACCAGTTTCTGTACTGTTTTGGTGTTCATAGATCTTAACAGTATTTAGCTGTTCATGATACTGAGCTGCTGTATACAGTACAGAGGATTGGATCCCCAGTCTACTGTACCATCCCTTCTGCCTTCACACCAGATTCCTGGTGTTGCTTTTTGGGTTTTGTTCCCAGCTACTGGGCAGAATTATTTTCTCCGCTTGAGCTACTGTTAGGTTTGCCGTGGGGGTTGCAGCAGTCACATTAGTATGTTGAAGACCCATTTTTCTGTTTTGTTTCAAGAGCGTGCAGGCTAAGCCTTGCCCCAACGGGACCTATGGTGAGCAGAGGGGTCTCAGCAGTGCTGCTGAATGTTTACTGTGCCCTGCAGGGAAATACTGCTACAGAGCTGGGATCCAGCCTCCAGGAATTTCTCACCCTGTAAGTATAGCCCAGGTTCTCCCATCTGTTTCTTCTAGAGGCTGCAAGTGTTAATGAACAAGCTTAATGCATGTTTTCTGTCTTGTCTTTGCCTTCTGCCTGTCAACGCAGGCAATGAAAGGGACTTCAAAGGTCAGGAACTTGTTGCTGCTCTGTCTCTAATGAGTTTTGGAATCTTTTCTTGAGATTGTCTTGTCTCTGGAAGAGTGAACTCTTCAATTATTAATAGCTGTTAAGAACAAGAAGCCTCTGTTAAGCATAAAAATTGTAGTTGGTTTTCTTCAACATGGATGAATCCGTGCTTTTATTTAAGAGTGAGGTGCTAACTCTTATCCCAGCTACAGCTCTTTTCCAAGTGCAGAAGAGCATCATCTGCACATCTACAGGAAACATGTAGGGCCTGTCTCAACAAGAAGATTTTACCTTAACAAAATCTCACCTAGAATAATCGTCATACGTGGTCAGTATTTTACTGATACGACTGTGAATTCCCTTCCTTCCCTTCTTTTCTGCCCTGTTTTCTTGCAGTAAAACAAAGTCCAGGTTATTCAAATTGTAGTTGGGAGCTTGGATCTTTCTGTGTTGAATCTTAACAGGTTCCTCTTCCCTACAAAGCCATGTCTGACGGCATGTTTTTTCTTTCCAGACTGGAGATTGCCCACCCGGCTATAACTGCCCTCCAGGAACTGGATTCCCTTTCTCCTTCCCCTGCATGCCAGGCTTCTTCTGGGATAATTCCAGCATAGAGGATGAAGACACTTGTAAACCATGTCCACCTGGGTACTACTGTGACTCTCCTGCCATGTCAGAGCCCAGAACTTGCCCAGCAGTGAGTTGTTCTTTCTGCTATGGGAGGGTCTATTTAATAGAAAAGCTTTAGATGCTGTATTAATCTGGCTTTGGTTTGCAGGGCTTTTACTGTATGGAAGGCAGCTCTAAACCTGAACCCTGCCCAGAGGGTACCTACAGCAACAGGAAGGGGCTCTCTGGACCCTTGGAGTGCAGCCCATGTGGCCGTGGTTTCTACTGTGCTGCTCCAGGACAGACCGAGCCAAGTGGTCCCTGTGGGGCTGGATTCTACTGCCAGGACAGGGCCCTGACTCCAGTAAGTCACGTGGCGAGTTTTTTTTCTCCTTATGTAATTATGCTCCACTGTGGTGATTTTTTCCGCTGCAGTGCTTTTTATTAACCCAGTGACTTCAAGAGTCAGAATTTTGGACTGCTCACCTTCGTTTATGGCATGAGGAGCATTCGCACTGCCCTCCAAGGGAGTTTAACCGTATGATATTTTTCTCTCTCCACACTAACACCCCCTTAATGAACGATGTAGCCAGGTGAATAGTTCAGTGGGTGTGAATCACGTTGGGACTGCTAGTGTGAAAAAGTCACCTATATTTATTCTTGTTTGCTGCATTTCCTTTAAGTAGGCGTTGTCTGTTCTCTGTACAACGGGGTATGTCTCTGCTTTTCTTTTTTTACTGCCTTGCATCTAAGTCATTATGATGCCTTAAATACTTAAACACAGATTGGTGCCTTTTCCAATTTCAGTTGCCCACAGATGGTGTGACAGGAGACGTGTGTCCTGCTGGGGCATACTGCCCACCTGGCTCTCCCTTACCCATCCCTTGTCCTCCAGGAACTTACAGCAACCTGAGTGGGTTGAGAAGCCTCCATGAGTGCTTGGATTGCCCACCTGGGTGAGTGTCATCTTCAAAGAGTATGTCTCAGTTCTCTCCTGTTGCAAAGGGATTATTCAACCCTCGATTTGTTGCTCCAGCAGCTCCCCCTGACCTCCAGTTCTCTTGCCGAGGTGTCCCCTCTGTTCCCAGGGCTCTGTATTGGAATTGTGCTGTCCAGTGACAAAATGAGCTTTTGCTACCCAAGGTTTTTGGTTTTCCTCACATAGCCTCTATTGTGATGGGTCAAATAACCAGGCTCCCTCGGGACCATGTGAACCTGGCTACTTCTGTACAGGAGGTGCCAAAAGTGCTCTTCAACAAGTGGTGATGGAGGGACATTATTCCTTAACAGGAGCTTTCAAACCAGAGCCATGTCCTCTTGGCAGCTTCCAGCCTGTAAGTATGTTAGTGCACACTGTGTAAGATACTTGGGGGGTCATCACAGCCCTTGGAAAGTGTAAACTCTGTAAATAGAAATTTATGAGGCGTTTCTAAGCGGTCAGCTTAAAAAAAAGGGAGGACTTGGGGTTTTCTCCTAAGCTGGATAATCACCACCTCCTTTGCTTTTATCCTGCAACAGAAGAGCTCTGTAAAAATAAGAAGGTTTGAGTCAGGACATCAGATCCATCCAGTCCAGTGCTGTTACCTATAGCTCACTTGGCAGTTTTTCTTACGTTTCCTTGCACAGTGCAAATTCAGGAGCAGGCTGAGAAGTCTTTAGCCTGGCATGGGTGAGTTACCATGTGCTGGTGCCTTACTGCTCTGTTCGATCAGGGCTGTGCCTGCCCCTGCTTTAGTGCTGCAAGGTGCCGTTCAGATACCGCAGATCTCTTGCTTTTGGACTGCAGTTCATTCGCTTTGAGGTGCTTATTTGGTAGCACAGAATCTCTGGGAGTTGGTAGAGTCTGCAAAGTTTACTCCTTCATGTGGTAAGCAGTAATACTCCACATCTGCCAGGTTCTTTCTGTGTTCCTTCTCTAGGGCCGTGGTCAGTCTCTTTGTAGGGCCTGTCCAGAGGGTACATTCTGCAACGAGACAGGCCTGGCTGCCCCCCAGGATTGTCCCAGAGGGCATTTTTGTTTGGCTGGAAGCTCCTTGCCTCTCCCATGTCCAGCAGTAAGAATCAAATATGGACTTTTTTTCCAAGTGGTAATTTTCAGCAGGCTTCCAGTCCCTTGGCAAGGAGCACTCATTGGTTCTCTCTCTGTGCAGGGGACTTACACAGATGTAGTCAGAGCAGGTTCCTGCAAGCCCTGCCCAGCAGGCATGTACTGCAGCCTGGCTGGTCTGACTGAGCCTGAAGGACGTTGCCAACCAGGGCATTACTGCAGGCAAGGTTCCAGCACCTCCTCACCTGTGAGTACTGAATATCTTGCATTGCTTCAGACCTTTTGGTGCTAGAAAAAGTTTCATAAACCATACTCATTTTAATTTCCTTGCTTCAGGTGGGGCTTCCGTTTGGAGATCTTTGTCCACAGGGACATTATTGTCCTGCTGGCACGATGCATCCCAGAGAGTTGCCGTGCCCTGCGGGTACCTGGAACGGACAGAGAGGAGCCCAGGATGCCACTTGGTGTCTGCCTTGCACCCCTGGGTTTTTCTGCAACGTGTCTGGCCAAGCTACTCCTGCAGGACTTTGTGCAGAAGGTGAGACAAAGCCAGAACTTCTTTAGCTACTTAGAAATTCAGTTGATTATGAATGGGAGACAGGACTCAAATGCTTTCTGCTTGAAGGCTATTACTGCACAGGAAGGACAAGGACTGCAAAGCCAGAGGATGGTATCACTGGAGATCTCTGCCCTCGAGGACATTTCTGCCCTGCAGGCTCAGCAGCACCCTCTCCCTGCCCCAGTGGAGAATACAGTAACGCAACAGGTCAGGAACCGGATCTTTGCAACTTCAGTGTGACTTGGGGGAGACAGAAACACGAGATCATAGTTTTGTCCGTATCCAGGAACGTCTTGAGAGCTGCTGGCACTTAGGAGCATTTAGTATCTGGGGCTGAGTGGGGTAGAGAAAGGTGCTTAGGGGATTGTTTTGTTGTGGGTTTTTTGTCCTGGTGTCGCACGGGGAATATTTCACCCCTGCAGTAGCTCGTGTGTTAGGACTGTAGCAGCAACACTCAGCACACAGAAAGCTGGGTAAGCGGTTCGCCAGATTTCCTCCCTGTTCTGCCTGCCACCTAATGGTGAGATGTGGAGGTTACTGGCTCTCTGGGGCTGGTGGAGTCGAGAAGCTTGCTGAACCAAGCGCTCCTGGGAGAAGGCACGCCTTTGAAGGCCAGTTATTGCAAGAGAATATTATTACAGAATAATTTTATTTCAATTTCTGCTTCTTTAAGTGCACAACCAGGCAGAGGGAAGTTGTGCATATTGTGTTTTAATTCCACTTCATTACATGGCTCCTTTTAATGCCTGTCTCTCCTTCACAGGTCAGGACAGATGCTTTCCTTGTCCCTCTGGGTTTCACTGCTCAAAAGGACTAAGACATCGCTGTCCTCCTGGCTTTTATTGTCCTCAGAAAACGGGAATCAGTTTTTATGCTTGTCCCCCTGGGACTTACAACCCCTCCTATGGACTCAGCCAGGCAGACAGGTGTCAGCCTTGCCCCCCAGGTGAGGAAACAGCCACGTACTCTGATTGTCCATTGTAGGGCAGTATCTAAGAGGGTGATCTCACTGCGTATCTCTTTTCCCAATCTGATGTGTGCTTCACCTCTAGGAAATACAAACTGAAAAAATATAGTCAAAGGTGGTTCTCTATCTCACCGGTACCATCCCCCAGTGAGCTACAGGTTTTTGATGCTCTGCAGAAAAGTTTGGTTTACATGCAGAGCTTCCCAGAGGAGCATGATCTGAGTCAGAATGCGGTTTTGTTCCAGTTGTGCTGGTGCCAAGGGACTACTTCTCAAAGTCTTGCCCTTTGCCTTCCTGTCAGTGCATGCAGCACAGTAGCTCTCCTATTTTTTCTCCCAGTTTACTGACATTCTTTTTCTTCTGTGGTCTTTCAGGAATGTTCTGTGGAGAATGGGGATTATCCTCTCCGAGTGGTCCCTGCTGGCCAGGATTCTTCTGTACAGCAGGTGCTGAATTTAGCATTGAGAGGGCAAAAAGAGAAGTGGAAAAGTAGGAAGCTGTGGCCCCTTAGGAGTTGGGTTTTTGTACATTCTCTGTGCAGTCTCTTGCTGGCTTCTATTGCAGAGCGTGCCAGCACAGTCGCAAGGAATGAAACTTTTTGCTAAGGTTGTACTCGCTCACATGAAAAGTTTCTCTAGTGAAATACCTGCCTTCTGAGGCTAATAGAAGGAATCAAGAAAATCTACAAGAAGTAGACTCAAGCAAGTTGTTACCAGAGGAATTTGACTGTTGTGCACAAGTTTCCTGGCAGCTTTCAGCTGCTGCTTTTATAAAACAAAGGGTTGTATTTGTAGGGACAAAGGGCTACAGACAGATGGGAAGGTAGTGGAAACTTCATTCATTCCTCTTGCCGTAAAGTAAAAAACCCAAACCATCCAAGTGCTTCTGTTCCCCTATGGTACTTGCTGTTAAGTTTTCCATTCTGCTTTAGATTTTGTGCTTTATTGTCATAAATATCAATCAGCTGTTCTCTTCTTTCAGCTGTGGAAATGTTTCTTTAGGCATGGGGGACAGACTTGCCTATAAATAGCAACCCATATAATTCAGGATACCTTTGGTATGTCTTCCTCATGTAGGAGCAAGTGTCCCAAACCCTACTGGAGCCACAAACACAAGCACTGGTGGCCCATGCCCACCTGGATACTTCTGCCCAGCTGGCACAAGTATCCCACAGCAGTGCCCTGTGGGCACTTACTCAGACAGGTAAGCTGCTCTGTTCTGCTGATGCTAATTTTTATCATCTTTTTCGTTTTTCCCTTTGTCCTTTAAGCAGCAAAGTGCACCTCAGTAAGTCTAAATAGGGCACGTCTTTGCATTGATCATAAAAGCTTCATGGTTGTTTTCCTTTGGCCAACAGCAGGCCTGCTTTTGTCCCTCACCAGGCTCTACAACCGGCAGGAGTCCAGCTGCACCGCGTGTCCCTCTGGCTATTACTGCAGCTCTGCTGGCCTCACGGCACCCTCGGGACCCTGCTCAGCTGGGTACTACTGCCTGTCTGGAGCTTCCTCACCATCCCCCCCTGGTGAGCTGAACCACATGAATGTTGGTGTCTTTATCTGCCTGTGTCCACCTGCAAGGGGTTTTGGCAACAGGCAGCAAGAGTTCTGAGTCCTCAGCGGACAGTTCCATAATCTCCAGAGCTCCTGGTATAGGTGAAGCAGAGCATTCAGAAAGTTGATCTGTTAAATATAGTTTGTGGGTGTTAGTTCCCTTTGTTGGTATTGTCCCTCCTTCCGCAGCTTCCTTTATTGGCCACGTCTCTTCATCTTTCTGTCCTAGGTGTGTGGGAGAAAGGAGGCCCTTGTCCTGTGAGCCACTTCTGCCCAGAAGGGACCAGCTTTCCCTTACCCTGCCTTGCAGGGACTTACAACAACCTCACCAGACAAACTGGGTGCTTCCCTTGTGCTGCAGGCTACTACTGCCCAGAAAATACCACCAGCTATCACCAGAATCCTTGCCCAGCTGGCTTTTACTGCCCTAGAGGTGAGATTGGCCCCAGCGGACAAGGCAATCCATTGGCCAGGCTGAAAGATCATTCTTAAAGGCAAGAAATGTTCTCCGTGAACAAAGCATTTGTCAGTCTGGTTCTTCACAGAAAAAATCCCCAATCTTTCAAACCATAGATATGGCTGTTGCTTAACCCCCTCACAGGCAAGCTCAGGAGCTCCCAGAGACTGTCTTGGCCATGAAGGGCAAGTTGGGCACTGTGGAGATCAGCAATGAGATCAACTGACAAAGATGACATGAAGTGATACAGCAGAATTAATAGCCAGGATGGTATTTATAGTCCATGACAGATTTGTGCTGTCTTTATTCCAAAGGAACCCGATTTGCTACTGAGTTTCCCTGTCCCCGGGGCTACTATAACCCTGATCCCATGACGCAGAGCTTGGATAGCTGCTTGCCCTGTCCTCCTGGGCACTACTGTGGGAAGGAGAACTTGACAGCTCCCTCAGGCAAGTGTGATGCAGGTGAGTCTGGATCATCTTTGCTGATGTAGTATTGTGTAGAAGTGTCATTGAATGTACTATTACTTGGAAAATTACGCCGTGGTCGTGTTAGACTTCGATGGTGATCTCCTGTCCTGCATTCTGTGTGCTTATGGTTGTGTTGTGCAGACATGATATGCTTATGGTAATTTCTGGGGCTCTGTCATTGATGGAGCTTCTCAGTCGTGTTTTCTGTTCTCAGGTTGGTTTTGCATCTCAGCTGCTTGGACCTCACGGCCTTTTGATCTGGATAACTACACCAATGCCAACTGCCTCTGTCCGGCCACTGCCACTGGAGGGAAGTGCATCGCTGGTTTCTATTGCCCCAAAGGAAGCCCAGAGCCTCTTCCTTGCCCTCCAGGGCTTTACTGCAATGCTTCAGGTTAGTGTCTTTGGAGAACAGGAGTGATCTGCTTTGAGGGGGCTTAACATAAAGACATTGTGTGGACAGGGACGTGTTTGCTGTTGAAGAAGTCGTTAGAGGACCCTAAAGCTAAGTTCTGCTTCTGGGTGATAAACCTGCCTTTGCCCAGAACTTGCTGCGTGTCCTCCAGTGAGTCACTTGGCCTCTGGGACCATGTTCCCATCTTTGGAGGACCAATATGAGAATGTGTTGTTACAGGTTCATAAATGTGGAGGCTCAGGGTCTCCTTTCATTATTTTTTCAGTGTGTTAAATTGGAGCTCTTTTTATCCCAGTACTTTGCAGAGCTCTGATGGTGCTTGCAAGATGCCTTTGGTGTCTCCCTGGACTACCATAGGAGAGGGCTCAGGTGTTACATTGCAGTGTTTGCCCAGAGGGAGGCTGCAAGTGGTTGTTTTTCCTGCTTTTCTCCCTTTGTCTTAGTGCTTTGAGTCCCGATATCTTCTCTGTCTTCCAGGTCTGTCTGTCCCCAGTGGGGAATGTGCCGCTGGGTTTTACTGTAAAGGTGGAGCAGCTCTCCCGAAGCCAACAGATGGTGTGACTGGGAATATCTGCCCGGTGGGGACTTACTGCAGTAAGTATCCAGCATCAGTCAGGACCAAAGATCCCATGTCACATAATATCTGAAATACTACTGAAAATGTCATGTTATAAAGTGCCTGAAACACCGAGTGGTGATTTCAAGAGCGTGGTGGCCAAGTTGCTTGGGTCTGACCAGGTTTCCTGAAGTTCCAGGTTCTTCCCCTAGTTCTTCCCTCGGCCTGTTCTTTGAAAGCGGTGACATATTTTTCTCAATGCCTGAACTTGTCTGTCTTTAGGATGTAATGAGCTTCTTCTCTGTTTCCCTTGATAAAATGAAGCTAATAATGTCTGTCCTCTCCCACGCAGCCCTGTTTGATCTGTGAGTGAAAAGTGAGACTTCACTGGTGCTGTTTCCCTGCTGCTGTGCATTCATCCAGCGCCTGGATGGAGCGATCTCATGCATTCTTGTGGCGTTCATTTCTCTCTGTCTTGCAGCTGCAGCATCAGCAGTACCCAAGCTCTGCCCAGCTGGCACCTTTTCCAGCCTCCTAGGGAGGAGAACGCTTTCTGAGTGCCAGCCTTGCCCCTCTGGCTTCTACTGCGAGGCACCTGGCCTCAGTGCCCCGACTGGAGAGTGCTGGGAAGGTAAGTTGAGATGAAACTGCGCTTGCCCATTGTCAGGGTCTCTGGAACATGCTCAAAAGAGTGTGTGTGTGTATCGGACAAGACTGCAATAGATCTGAGGGTCACTGAGAGTGAAAAAGCCAGTCCCGTGCTGGGAGATCTGATGAGGAGTCAGAAAGGTGCTATAGACTGTACAGGCATCCAGAAAATAGGAGTTACATACTTGGTGCATCCCTCTTACAGGAGATGCCTGCTTATTATTGACTGTTGAGCCCTTCTATGGACAAAGGTTTAGAGACTTGCTGCCTGCCTTGCTGGTTTCCTTCTCTTACCTGGAGAAGAACAATTTCTGGCTCCACATGCAAATGCCATTAGATGTTCGAGCAATTCAGATGTGAAAGAAATGGCAACGTCTTGTGTATTCTGTACAATTAGACTTGGCAAAGGAAAACTCTGGTGTTCAAGGGAAAAACTTTGTTTGAAGGGTTTGAAAGGAAACAGAGAGATCGATGCTGTGTCCCTAAGCCTTTTCCTGTGCCACTTGTAACTATTGTCCTGTGTTCTGGGAAGCACTGGGTGGTAAATTTCCTTCTAAAGAGTGCGGCAAGTGGAAAGCTTTGGTGTGTGTTTGTCCCAGCAGGAGGGTGATTCAAATCAATAGTAATTTAAGCTCAGCAATAGATTTATTTTTTCAATGGCCATTGAGGTACTTCGTATGCCTGGGAGAACCTGTTAGGAGTCTTCTCTTCTAATGAGCAGTGCTTCACTGGCTAGTATCTCTCAGTGACTAATTGAGCTTTCTTTCCTCTCTCTTCAGGCTATTACTGTGACAGCCAGCAAGGGCCAGTTATTGATTTTACCCTTTACCCATGCCCGCAAGGTTTTTACTGCCCACCAGGGACAAACAAGAGCACTCAGTACAGCTGCCCTGCAGGAACCTTTGGGCCAAGGCACAAACTGAAAACTGTCAAGGAATGTCAAAGATGCCCACCAGGAAAATACTGTGAATTCTCTGGACTTGCCTCCCCAACAGGTATATTGCTGTTCTGAGCACCTTTGCTACCACTAGAGAGTCATGTCAATGCCTGATGGCTACTGCCAGGAATTGGAGTCAGGGTTCTAGGGTTCTGATCTCAGCTGAGGTGAACTATCCCATTTTCCTTTTCAAGAGCTTTCTGAAAAGGGAAGCATTTCTATTTTCTAAGCAAGAAGAGAGAGAGAGACTGCAGAAACTAGAACTCAGAAAACATGGTAGGGACTTTTTCAGTGTCAAACCTGTCTGGCATTCTGTTTAGAATTAGTTTTTTTCAGCGTAGTTCCCAAAGAACTAATCCTTTCTCTTTAATTGATGTGCATGGGATTAGACTTAGCAGAGAAAGAGAGGGCAAAATACACAACAATGACACGTCTCCTTTTTTTTATCACGACTGTTTTTTTCACATCAGTGCTAATGACTTTTCATTGCTCCTTGTACTTTAAAGACTTTAATTCAGTAAAGCATTTCAATAAAATTCTTAATGTTTCAGGCTTCACTTAAGGATGTGTTGAATATGTGCCTAAAGAGAAATATGTGCTTAAGTACTTTCCCAAACATGGAGGCAGTACTCAGAGCTAAGTAAAGTGCTTCGCTATCTAGAAACTGTCAGTCTGGCATCTGCTACCAGTTCTCCAACCCTACAGTTACAAGCAGCTCCTCTGCTTGATGACAATTGCATCACTAATTTGGAGTCTGGCATAGCCAATGACTACACTTCACTCTGGGTTCTGAACTTTGCCTTTATGTGCCTATTATTTTAATAAGTTCATGAGTTTTGTGTATGTTACTCTGTTTTCTAGGCGATTGTGCTGAGGGATTTTGGTGCAAAGGTGGTGCCCGAGTAAGAAACCCCCAAGATGGAGAATCAGGACTTCCTTGTCCTCCTGGCCATTATTGTCCTGAAGGTAGGAGGGCTTTGCCGAGCCATTGCTGTTCTTCATTCGTAGAAGCGTGAGGTGACATTTCCTCACTTGATGCAATTGACTTTGCCAGGTGCACCACTTCCATTGCAGTGCCCTCCTGGCACGTGGGCTGGCAGCGAAGGCAGCAGGAGTCTGCGGGAATGCCAGCCTTGCCCTGGGGGCTATTACTGCAACAGCTCTGGGCAAAGGGCCCCCTCTGGACACTGCAGCCCAGGGTAAGCAGAAGAGCAAGCACATGTCTGTGCTCTGTTGGAAGGGAGGTGTTCTACAAGGGGTCTTCTCTGCTTTTGAAATCAAGAGAGTATGTTCCTGTGTTCGTTGCTGCAGGTACTACTGCGTCACGAGGGCCCAGAGCCCAACGCCCACCGATGGCCTCTCGGGAGCTCCGTGTCCACTCAGTCACTTCTGTCCTCTTGGATCTTGGAGTCCAGCACCATGCCCCCCTGGCTCCTATATGCCCCACAGCCGTGGAGAGGAGTGCCATGCTTGCCCAGAGGGTGAATACTGTGCCTCTGGTGAGAAGCCACAGCCATGTCCCCAGGGTGAGTTAAGATCCCCTTAAATGTCTGGTTTGTCTTTGGTTTTCCCAAGACTGTGGATTCTGATCCGTTCTCTTTTCCCCAGGGTGTTTCTGTCCCAAGGGCACAGCTCTTCCAATTGCTTGTCCAGCGGGGTCCTATAACCCTTCACAAAGGCAGGGCAGCTGCCTCCCCTGTCCTGAAGGGTAAGAGGCAGTGAACTTAGCATTGTATGTATGAGTAAGGGGCTACAGAAAATAATTGTTTATGCAGGCATCATGGAGCAGTGTACACTGGGAAAATTACTTGTTTTACTACTGAAAAGCGTTCATCTCTGAGAGGAAGCAGAGCAACACTCTGTAGTTGATTCTGGGACCAGGCAAAGTCGTAAACCCAGGTACAACTGCACTAGAAGGGAATTTAGATCCAAAGGCTGCTCAGTCTGAGGAAACCACTGGCACCATAAACTTTGTTTGTGTCTGAAGTAATAGATGGTTCCCTTGGCAACAGGTTGGCAGAGGCTCATGGAAAGGGAAGAGCTCTTTGTGTATCACCTGATGCGGAGTCTGGCTTTTCCTTGGGGGATTCATCTCCAATTACTGACTGGATTTGACCTTGATTAACTTTTACAAGTTGATGAATCACAGCCTGGATATGTTATGACTCAAGTTAAGAAAATTACGTCTCTGTGGCTTTTGCAATTATGCCATCAATTTGGCATATGAGGAAACAACTCAGAATGCAGTAATATGCATAAATAGGTCTCTCTTGTGGTCAGTACAGCCCAGGGCAGCAGCCCCATTAGACTAGCTAGTCCCACCATTAAGTTATTATTCAGGTACTTGTGGATAGAATATTGCTAGAAAATGTCTTTTTTGCTTTTTTTCTTTTTTTTTAATCCTGTCTTTTTAATTTTTCTTTGGACCAGGTTCTTCTGCCCTAAAAATTCGTCTTCATTTTTGGAGAATGAATGTTCAGCTGGCCACTACTGTCCTACTGGTACTGCTTCTGCCACTCAGTTCCCATGTCCTAAGGGGACTTACAACCCACAGACTGGAAGCAGCCTGATGTCTCACTGCACCCCCTGTGACCCAGGTAAATGGCAGACAAGTGTATCCCAGCATGGTGACAGGAGAGCGTAGGAAAATGCGTGTTGAATGTTCTCAATCTTCAGTGGTTCAGTGAATGAGTCATGTGAGTATGTGGCTTGTTCTCTGAAGCGCCTTTCTTTTTTTTCCTGCCAGTGCTCATGGGGTTGCGTTGCTTGCTCAGGGCACTACTGTGCACTGGCGGGGCAGTCGCGTGTTACAGGCCCCTACTTGACCGGGTTCCACTGCAGCGGAGGTGTTTCTAGTCCGACACCTACAGATGGGGTTCTGGGGAACACCTGCCCAAAGGGAACTTACTGTCCTCTGGACTCTGCCTTTGCACAGCCCTGCCCTCCTGGTTATTACAGCAACTCAGCTGGGAATACTGGGATTGAGGACTGTCTCCTGTGTGATGCAGCTGCAGTATTGAAAGAAAAGATTAAATGAAATTCTAGGCAGGCACCCACATTTCTAAGGCTCCTGAGGAACTTTCTGGTTCTAGAGCAAGCAATCATGAACAACTGCTTTCTTGCTGCTTTTCTGCTTCCGAGGATACTCAGTGAGCTGTGAGCTTCTGCACTGTCAGCAGCCCTTTCCACCCTTTCTCTAGATGCTTTCATACTTAGAGATAGTACAAGGAGTGCTCTTTGTTCAGGCCTGTAAGCTCTGTCCTTGCAGCTATTCTCAGGGAAAGCATCTCCAGGAGAATAGATGTGGGTGACCACGAACCTGATGCTTCTGTGATTACTTCCGCGTAGCATCTGTTGCGGTCTGTCTTGTATGGTCGTTTCATAGTCCCTCTTAATTTCAGGATATTTCTGCAATGGGACTGGACTTGTGTCTCCAACTGGGTTATGTGAGGCTGGATTCTACTGTAGTGGAGGAACCGTTTCTCCTAAACCTCCCAGGGTAAGGTGTGCTTGTGGTGTAAATAGCGTTGTGTCTGTGGAACTGAAGACCATAAGGTCACCTTAGTTGTTTTGCATTGGATTAAACTCTCCCTTATTACATTATGTTCTATATCTGGTTTATTTATAGTGAAAGGAGCTAGAGACAGCAAAATACACCTGGCTTGCTTTCAGCTTTTACATCTAAAAGCTGACCAAAAATAGTTCTGTGTTTGCGTATTGATGTTGCAAAGCAGAGTGGAATGCCATGGCATTAAAATTACAGATGTTAGGAGTGCAGGAATTTGATTAGAAAACTGCATCTGTCAGCCCTCCTCCTAGGCAAAATACAATAAGAATTTTCAAAGATGCTAACTCAAGAAGACATTGGTTTTATGCCACAGCTGCCTGCGAATTACAAATAAAGAAAGGGTGGTGCCATCTTCCAAATGGCCAGCCCAGCAAAAATGGTTATGGAGAGAATCCTAATCCCTTCTTTTGGAAAAAGATAAAGACTAAGGGATGAGCACAGATTTTCATGCTACATGTCTAACTCTCATCACCATTAGAATTTGACAGAGATCTTTTTGCAAGGCCACCCTCTTGAGTTTGTAGACTTGTAACTATGGTGTTTTCCTTCAAAGACAACAGTCAGTGGGGGACCATGTCCACCTGGCCATTACTGCGTGGTGGGGAGCAGCAGAGCCCAGCCGTGCCCTGCAGGGAGCTATAGCCCATCCTGGAGTATGGCACGGTGTCTGGACTGCCCGGAAGGCTTTTACTGCACAGCTGCTTCCACAAACTACACCGATTGCCCTGCGGGTGAGTCTCAGAGCACCTACCTAATCATTTGGGGAAATTTTGTTTCAGGGACTAGCAAATCCCCGAATGGCTGTTTGGGGTAGATTTCTCCCTGGACTGGCTTGCATGAGGCACAAATCTCTTCCACTGGGCAGATCAGTGACCTTGGTCAAAATACTTAAGCTCTTTGGGATTTAGTTCCTGCCTGAATGTGGAAAACGGTAAATGAAGCGTGTTTAACGGTAGACCTTTATGACACACTTGGTGATCTTCTGATAGAAAAGCTACATGCTATACATGCTTCATCCTCAGCCCCAGTCGGCTTCATTTTATGCAGCCAGTGTGATGTAGCTATCACAGAGTAGTGGTAAATTGGAAGGTGGGCCCACCATCATAGCTTGGAATCAGTCCTTCTCGGAAAGAGATGAAGAGGATGCGGTATGTGGAGGCTGGGATTCCTCCCAGGCTGTTACCAGCATGTGTTAACCTTTATGAAATCTGTCTTGTCTTTCCTAGGTCACTATTGCCCCAGGAATACAGAATTTGCCACGCAGTATCCTTGTCCTCCTGGAACTTACAGTGAAGCTTTAACTATCTGGGATGCTTCCAGGTGCCAGCTGTGTCCTCCTGGAAGGGTCTGTTCCAAACCAGGCCTAGCAAGACCAGATGGACTGTGCTCGCCTGGACGGGTTTGTCCTCCTGGATCCACGTCAAGCAAACCAATGTTCCCTGGAAGTTACTCTGGTAAGAAGGGAAACAATAAAGCGTGGTGATTATCATTACGGAGGAGGTGGTATTGCAGAGTCACCTGAAGGATTCAGTCAGGTTCCAGATAGCTTACTTTCTATATTTCCTGTCACTAATTCAGTGCTCTAGTTCTCTTCTTCCTGAGCTCTTTAAATAAGGTAGAGTGCTTGCAGGTTTTGTGTTTCAACTCTCTGGAGGTAACATGTTACCAGAAGTAGAAGTGTGAATGCAGAGGTTCAGAGTTTGCTGTGTGACAGCAACTACTGGTTGTTGCAACCTGCTGGGTTAGGATGCAGGAGGAGTAGCTTTGAAAGCCCATCTGTTGGCCGAGTTCCTGTGTTAAGTTCACTGAAGTGTTAGCTCCTGCTGTATAGCCTGGAGGAGATCATGCCTACCCACTCTTACCACTGAATTTGTCCAGTGAAATATCTGGGACAAAGAAATCAAGATTTATTTTTGAGCATATAAACTAAAACTTAAAATCCTGCATATTGGTTAACTTTGTATCTATATACAGGTGTATTTATATCTGTTTGTTTGAATGTATGTACATAGAGATGTGTGTAAACGTGTAACTGGAATAAATAAGTGGTCTCTGCCTATCTCCTGGGGACACCCGACTTGGGCTCCTGAGCAGTGCCCTGTGTCTCACTTTTTCTCTAGGCAGTGAGAGTTCCCACACAAAGCCTTGCCCCGCTGGCCACTACTGCCCTCCCCTGGCAGCTGCCCCTCTGCCCTGTCCCCCGGGCACCCACGGGAGCAGCGGCTTCGCAAAGCGCATCGAGGACTGCCAGGCCTGTCCTGCCGGCACCTTCAATCACCTTCCTGCTCAGGCTGCCTGTTTCCCCTGCGGCAGCTCTTCTTCCTCCCAGCCTGGTGAGTTGCCGTGTGGTGATTGACAGGCTTCTTACCCTACCCAGTGGCTTAATGTACAAATTTGCCGGGTGCTTGTCAAAATGCTGCTGCTGCAAATGTCCAGCTGGGCCTTTCCGCATCTCTTGTTAAATGGACACTTCAGGAAATGGTCTGATGGTTGTGTTGGTGGAGCAAAAGGCAGGCTGGCTCCAGCTGCCTCTCCTGTTGGCTCAGCTCTGCTGTGCTAGTGGGGCAGCAGCTCCAGGAGTGTCACTAAAATGAGCAGTGTGATTTGTCAGTGTGCTCTACACAGGACCTGCTGCTTTTCAGGGAGCACGATTTTTGTAAACTATATTCCCTACCCCAATTACCACTCTAAATCCAACCTCTTCTCCAAGGTGCTACCAGCTGTACCTGCCATGGGCTGAACCGGGCTTTCCAGCAGTCGGATGCCTCCTGTATCTGCCGGGCAGGTTATGTTTACTATGATGAGAGAGGCAAGAAAGACCCTGACAGCAACAGTGATCAGGACTGCCGGCCTCAGGTGAGACTTGGCTTCAGGACAAAGTTGTGTGCCATGCAGGAGAGGGAGAGTAATTCTGTGCTTCAGGCCCTGTCTCAGGCTGTGTGTGCAGTCCAAGTTCAGTTCTCTGGGCTGCTGCAGACACAAGCAAGTCCTTTAACTGTTTTGTTTGAGACCTTTGACCCTTCCTTGAAGGATAATGACACTTGTCTTTATCAGAATCTTGTGAGGCTAAATATATGAGGGATGGAGGCAAAGGATACTGCCATGCTGAGGGCAGTGGGGAGCAGCGCAGTGTCTCGGAGTTGACAGAGGCAGATTTAGGCCTCTATATTGTAACTATGGAGTTCTTCATCAGGCAGGCCTGAGGAATTTGGATGGAAAGTGAAATTTCTTCCATGCTTTCTGAGTTATTTGTTAAGGGCTCTTGTTGGATGACCTTTACGTTGAATGTCAGCAGTGTGGGTGGAGGAGGAATTGAATTTGTGAGAATTGCTAGAGCTTGTCTGGTTTCACACATTGGCTGGAGTGTTGTTCTTGCAGGTGGATGAGCTCTGTGCTCCTGGAGAGGTCCGTCTAGCATCTACACGCCAGTGTGTCTCTCCTGAGCGATACAACTGCTCTACTTCTTGTGGGCCTGCAGGTGGAGAGATTAATGCAGAGCTGGGCATGTAAGTCTCAGCCCAGCCTCTCATTAAGAAGTACTTCACAATTAGTTCTGACTGGCTGAGTTCCTGATCCCATGAGGTCATTCTGGGGTAGGGCTGTGGGAGGTTGTTTTTGAGAAACTTTCCGTTGCTGGAGTGCCTTTCTGTGGAGATCCTGGCCTTCAGTCCACAGTCATTGGCCTCCTCCTACCTGGAGAGTATGCCTGGCTTTCCAACATTGCTTAGTGCTTTTGTGTGCTTGGGTGGAGACACCGGAATGAGCACTGCGTGACAAGGTGAGAGTGGACAGAGCTCATGTTTTTGGAGGTAGATCTTTTCCACATACCTCAGGCCGAGCCCCCTAAAATGGATGATCACTCTTTTAGATTTAGACCAGAATTGAGGAAATCATCCCTCATCTCCCTACCTTAATCCTGGTTGTATTGCAAAATCTCCTGTCATGGATACGCAGAAATCCAGTGCGTTAAAATCATACCATGTTTCTTTTAACTATAAAGCAGAACTTCAGGGAGGGATGCGTAATCTCTGAAGTTGGATCTCTATGAGACACCAACAGAGGCCTGTTAGAGAGTGAGATTCACATTTTGGCCTTTCCCATGCACTGAATGGCACAGACAGTACTGGATGAGATGAACTCTGAGTCTCCATAGACATGGAGTAGGCCCACTCTGTGTGCAGTCTGTAAGAAAAAAAGGTTAGCCTCACCATCGGTATGTGGGAGCTGTTTGCTCAGGGATTGTAAGCGATCATGACCTTTTATCTGCTTCATAGATGTCACTGCAAGCAGTACGTCTCTGCTGAGGAGCTCTGTGACCAGCTGTGTGTGTTGAGAGCCCCACTCATCTCCTTGGGTTTCGGCATCAATAGAGAACTGCTGCTGAGGATCAATGAAAGAGAAGTGAGGGTAAATACAGCCTGGGGGAATGCTTTTTCAGCCTGAAAATCCAGAGAGAGCCCTTAGAGATTACAGCGAGGTCAAGGGACTCTTGGGGGCTGAGGTTGCGGAGGGGTATGAAGCTGTGAGCAGGGAGGAGAGGCTCAGTATGTCTCATTACCCAGAGTACTGACCAGGCAGCAGGTCGAGGCATTTCTGAGAAATGACAGTCCCTGAATGATGGGGAAAAAACTCTCAATCTGAAGGTGAGGCTGGTCACAGACCAGGAGGGTCTGAGTCCAGGGCTGATTGTATCAGTGATCAGTGTTCCCCTCTGCTTTTAATAGGAAGTGACAAACGTCCTGGGCCCAGATGAACATGTGCAGAAAAGCCAGCGGGTGCATTTGGTTCTGTTCAGTCCCATTGGAGTGCTGGGTTTCATTGTCTCCAGCACGGATGTTCTGGATGCACTTCTCACAGGTAAGACTTGAGAGTGGGCCCAAGTTCCAGCCAGACTAAGTCATTCCTTTCCTTTCAAATTGGCACAGCAAGTTGACATGGAGGGAATTTATTGTGAGATGCTCCAAACCATTTACAAAGGCGAGATCTCGTTCTGTCTGGGAGTAAACAATGGGGACCTGCTTGGTTGGCTCTCTGGGAACGGGCCAGATAAAGACCGTGGGATGATACTGGCCTTTCAAGGAACTAGAAGGAAACTCCTTTTGGAGACAAATCGGTTGGCAAGCGTGTGCTGGCTCCAAATTGCAGTTGTTCCCCATTTATGATAGTGTGACCGAGAGCAGAATTTGGCCTTGTGAGCTGTAATTGCCCACAGATACACATAAATAATCCTTCATTGCCAAGGATCGGGTGTTTTCACATGCTGCTCATTTTGCAGAATTCATTTGCTTTTGTCGTGTTGCCTGTGGCAGGACGTTTTACATCAGGTCAGTTGGTGCAGAAAGGTCGTCGAGTCCAGAGGACTTCCTCCAAAGATATCCATGCCTTGCCCCTCATTCCTAACCCAGTAGTATGTTTGGAAGCAGGAGACACGATCCTTTTCCAGCTTAGCATCAATTCCCACGGTGAGTGTTGTTGGGTCTGTGTACTCTTGGCAGATACACGTGTCCTGAGCCGTTTCCAGCAATGACTCCCGGTTTGGTCGTACTGCACAATCCTTCACCTCCCTGTCTCTCCTGCCTTCAGGGGCTTCCAGAACTTTAGTCTAGGCTCAGCAAGTGACTTACCTGGTGGTTCTTTTTTACTTTTTGACTAGATTTCTGCCAGTAATTACTTTAATTAAGTGAGTTGACACTGCATGGCCCTATGAAAGAAATGCAATTACACGATTCTTTGCCAGAGCAGCGTCAGCTTCCCAAACTGAAGTAAGTCAGAGTTACCGACACTGTGCTGAACTGTTTCCAGACCGTGCATCCAGCCACTACCCTGTTTATCAGAAGCAGCATCTGTATAACAGCAACCCAGGCTGGGATTTTGGACCCTTCCGAAGGCTAGACCACCTCATTCAGGAGACTCACCTCAACATCTCCTGGTAGTATCTGGTGTTATGGGCGGCACCTAAAGAGTCTTTCAGAGAACCAGTAGGTCCTTGGCAGTGTTCGGTATGTGAAAAAACACTTCCTTACTTCACCCTTTTAGGTTTGCTCATGTTTTCCTGGAGTCTGGGACATATGTTTTCAGGGATAGGACCATTCAGGAACACTTCCTGATTGTGACCGTGAATGAAGCAAATGTGGGCTGTGACCCCAGGGATGTGTCCTTCCAGCCCTCTTCTCTGTTCCAGCTGGCCAGACATGGGATTTTGAAGAAACAAGATCTGAACTTGGCTCCTAACTGGGCTGCAATCACAGGTACAGCCAAAACACTCAGGTGTCTATCTTGGACCTTGGTGCTTAACCACGACCATTCTTGTACCTCTTTCGATGTGTTTAAAGAAGCTTTTTTTTTTTCTTTTTAAATACCATCAAACCCCTCACTTTGTCACCTTTATTCTCTTTCTCCTGTGGACCTTCCCTCTCCAAAGTTCACTGCTCTCTAGCCAAGAACCTGCCTATGTAGAAGCTTAAGGAGGGAGAGAATGAAGGAGTAGCTGTGCTTCTTCCTGCACCTTGCTTGAAGAATTCAAGTAATTGAGAGCTTTGTTTTCCTTGGCTTGAAAGCCAAAAGCGCCAGTGCATTTCTGTGACAAACCAAACTGAAATTAAATGCATCATTTAAGAGTTTGCCAAAGGCTAAGCACAAGGGCATTTAAGGTCTTTCCTCAAAGCCATACCTCTGAGTGCTCTGCACATACCAGTCCCTTGTCCATTGTTGAGAGGACAGTAAAGCAGTAGAAAGGAAAGTGTGGCTTGCAGGTGGGACCCTTGGTTCTGTCACCTTCAGCTACCAGTGCTGAAAATGCTTTTTTTCTCCTTGCCTACATGCACCAGATCAGCAAGGGGAGAAGCAGCAGCTCGTGCAATGAATATGAAAGTTGCTAAGTGTTGGATTTGTGTAAAAAAGAGACTGCTATTGCTACACACTGCGTTTCTTACTTCTTGCCACCCCTCTTGGCATCCCCAGCGATCCTCTTTGTTCTGGGCTTCCTCCTTGTGGCACTGACAACCCTGGCCATAGTGTTCCAGCCTGCTGTCCCCAGCAGTAGCCCCTTGAAGAGCTGGAAGCCACGATGGAGGAGCCTGGGTGAGCCACACATCCCACCAGAGTACATCCTCCTTAGAGACAGGTAAGGCCCCTTTGTGTGGTAGCTGTGAGGAGCTTGGCAGTACAAAAGCATGTCCTGTTGAGTTTGTTGACTCTCATAGTCCAGGATGCCGGATTTTTTGCCAGTTTTGCAGTACATTGAGTTTGTAGCTGCACACAGAGCTTCTTGGTATTACCCTGGAGTTTCCCAGCCATATTCCAGCTCTGTAACAGCTCTGTTGTGTGTTCTGCACAGAGTATTATTGCCTGAATTACCTGGCCTAGGCTTCCCCTGCATGTTCTGTCTTCAAAATTGAGACAAGAAACCTACCCTTCTGTGTGGACTAGACTGGTCATACTGCAGGGTCTGATTTTACTGAGAAGAATGAGTTTCTGAAACTTCATCCTCTTCTGTGATTCCCTCTAGCCTTCAGTTCTATCAGACAGTTGGTCCTCATGGTTCTGGAGAAGATGCTGGCTTTGGAGAGAAAGGAGCTGCACAAAATCCAGGTGACGTGCTGGGCCAAGCCCAGGTGCTCTCCTGTTGACTCCTTCCCACTTATTCCCCATTCTGTTGTCTTCTGTTGCCTCTCTAGTTTTGGTCCCTACACACGCAGAAATCTGTGGGCACACATGAGGTCACCCAGGCACTTTGGCTGCTGTGAACTCGCCTGTTTGCGCAGGTTTACACACCCGCACACCACCCACGCTTCCATTCTAGGCTCTTTCGGTCTCTGCAGTTGGGGAGTGTAACCTCCTGTCATTGGAATGGGGTAATGTTTTCTTTCTCAGGAGTTAGGAGGCTAAGTGGCCAGCCCTGAAAAGTCCTTTAAAACAATAGTGAGTTCAAATGACTGGTGAAGAAAATAAAGATCTTTAAAATTATTTCCTTAGGCAGTCCTGTTGGTCATCATTCTCTGAAGGCACATGACTCACGGGCCTTGTTTGCCTTCTGGGGATGACCTCATCTTGGGAATTTCAGAATGTTTGCGGGGTACGGCAAATCCAGAGCCCAGCAGATGGCACCATCTAGTGATGCTGAGAACAGCTTCCAGAGACGTAGCACCCTGACAGTTTATGGGACAGGTTAAAGGCTGATAGTAACGCTCTGTCATCCTCCCCCTCACTAGGGAATGAGACCTGCGCTTACATCTCTTGCCTCATCCATTGTCCTTCCTCAGAGTACACAAAATGCTATTGCCTCCTATGACAGGCAGGGCCTCTTCTGGGAAGTAACTTAGAGTAGACTTGTGGCCAGTGGTTAAGTGTGAGACTTAACCTTGTCTTTCAGAAGAACGTCTTGTACTGAGGGTTCTGGAGGATTTCAGTGTCCGCACCCTGTACGATAAGCTGGAAGATCAGAATTTGCACCTGGCGTCGCAGCTGGCAAAGCACAGGATGGATGTGTTGGTGTTCTACAACGGCATCAGCCAGCAGATTCAAAGTCTCACGGTCAGTGTGAAGAAACAGTTGAGGGAAGGGAGTCTGGGAACCGTGATATTTATAAGAAATGGTTATATGGTTATTTATAAGAAATGGTTATATGGTTATTTATAAGAAATGGTTGCCCTGAAGTGACAGTTTACTGAGGGATACTCCTTTTAGTACTGTATTTTGCCATAAAATAGTTACGCTGATGTCTGTTCTTATAGGAGAGGCAGAATGTGGAATGGGTAGATTTCAGAGTGTAATACTGCTGCTTTCTGTAAACAGGACATGGTGCAAGCGCTGGACTCAGAAGGCTCAAAAATGTTTGCCAGGCGAAGGATTTCTGGGCATAAACCTGCAGAGAGCAGCTGGGCAGCAGCGGGTATTGAACCGTGGGGTGAACACTGTAGCAACAACTTCCAAGCAGGTGAGAGAACCAGAGTGTAAAAGTAGCATCAGTGGACTGGTTAAAAAAAGGCATGGCTCTTACACATGAGAAGAGATCCCACAAGATCGTGTCTCCTACTGTTGTTTTAGTTCTGTAAGAGCTGACAGCCTGTCTTCCTGCGAACTGAATGAGAAGACAGGTCTGTGAGCTTGGGAAGGGATAAGCACAGAGTTATTTGGAAATGTTACAGCGTGAGGCATCTTGGAGCCATCTTTCCAAAGAAAGAGTCGTGCTCTTGGGTTTGTTCTGAAGATCGTTGCAGTTGAATTTCATGTGGTACTGTAGAAGTCCATTTAAATCGCTTTTCGGCTTCATTAGGTGCTCTGTGGCAAGAGGCAAGAGAGTTAATGAAGGCTCTGGAAATGCTGCTGGGGAACGCTGTATACAAGAAGGTAGCTGTGAAACAAGAGATGGAGCAGAAGGTCCAAGGACAGGATGTGGTGGCAGTTGTACCCTCACTGGAAAGTCTGGCCAGTAGAAGTAAATCAGAAGTAGTGGAAAGGCAGGTGAGTTGCAAGTGTCTCTTGCTGGGCCATCTCCCACCTTTCTGCCAGTTTTTCCACTTGCCCATTTCTTTGACTCTTGGGCCCTTTTTATCCCACAGGACCATGAACTACCTCACCAACGTGAGCTCTTCAGCAGGAATGATGCTTTTTCGAGCTTCCCTGAACGTGAAGAATGTGGTAAGGGCAGGGGCTTAGCTGTGGGTCCCATGGGTACTTCTCAGGGATCACAGTATAAGGCCTTCAGTGAAGGCTGGGTTGAGAGAAGGTCTATATGTTTGCTAAGAGAGCAAAAGTATAGCTACTTTTTCCCATTTGTGCAATTTCTAATTTCACAACTAAAATGTTTGCAGTTCGGGAAAGCCACTTGCCCTCCTCTGTTCCTCTATAACGGGGAAGTTAAGGAGCTTTCATCCCCACAGACCCTTTACACCCATCTATTAAGCGACCACATAGAGGGAAGAGATTAGGTGTTATTATACTGATTAGATGATAGTATGGGTAGGTCAGGAAAATTCTGTACCATCAGTTCTGTGGTCCCCAGGTAGGCATTCTCTCTGCTTGGTACAGTATTTCCTTGTTGGCAGCAGCCATCTGGCCGTGAAAAGCCTCCTCTTCTTTTAAACTTCAAAGTGCCCCCGTGTTTTCTGCAGATTCTGATCTCCACTTGGCTTACCTGACTGAGCTGGAGGTGGAGGGCCTGGTAGCAGCTTCCCCACTTGCCAACACTCTGTGTGAAACCAGGCAAAGTTTGGTGAATCTGCAACAACCTTCAGACCTTGTTAATCCAGGTAACAAATCTTAGTCTGTGTTGCTTTAGCTATTTCCCTATGAGAGGATAAGATAGAAGATTAAAAAATGGGGGAAAGCAGTTGTCTCTGATCCCTGGTGCCTTGGTAAAACACACCACAAATGTCTGCTGCTGAGCTGCAGGTCATTAAAAAGAAGTCACCAGAAGATCAATAAGTAGAGCAAAGTGCTCGGCCAGTTCGCATGTGTAGATGTGTTTCCTGCTTTCTCGCAGCAGGCACTTAAACAGAGGATTTTTGTTTCTTAGGAATTCATTTGTAAGAGCTTTTCTGTTCATCACAAAAGGTTCCTGAAAAAAGTGTTGTAATAAAGCCAAGATCTGTGATCTTAGGCAGCAATTTACCAGCAAGAAAATAAGGCATCTGGTTTTCTTGTGTACTGGTTTATAGCAGTAAATAAACAGAATTAAAATAAGCAGGATGTCTTCTGAACTGAACATTTTCTTCAAATTGTTGCTGAATTTTTAGACTGTGATGTTTAGGGTTTAAAATGATTAATGGTGTGGTTTTGGTGTAATGACGAGTGGATCATTTGCATTATTTTGAAATTCAGATAGAGTGCACTCTGCAGAGGCCTGGATGTGCTGTCAGCGTGCAGCTGCCACGGGCTCTCGACTCAGTGCGGCAGGGCACCGTGCTGGCAGGAGATCCTGTCCCTGGTTTTTGCCCGTTGGACTGGGCTGCTGTACTGGGGCCGTAGCAGTCCCTCGATGCTGTCCGCCTAATTTGCACTCTGTTTTTGTTTTGGATTTCTGTAACAGACAGCAAACATCAAACAAGCATGGGGAGCTCAGCCCTCTTCTGAGCGGCTGGATTCTTGGGCCACAAGGAGGGACGAAGCTCTGCTGCTGGAAGTTAAAGAGGAGCTGCATTGCTCAGAGGATTGAAGAGACAGATGCAGAAGTATTTCGTTTTTCTGTAAAGTGAACTAGCCACCAGCTCATTCCCTTGAGGAACCTAGCTTATCCTTGGCAATGGCTGAAGGTGGATTGTGGGAGAGTGCGTGTGTCCGTGGATGGAGCTGCTGCACCTGACATATCACAATAGATACGTATTTAGTTAGATATGTACTTGGTCAAATAGGTAGTGAATAATCCGTATTCTGTTTGCTTAACCTGGCTGAAATACTTTCACATTTGCCTTGGTTTACCAATAATTTGTAGGTTCGAGAAGGAAGCTGAGTTCTTGACATTGCTTGCTGATTTTCTAGTTTTCGTTCTGAAGTCAGTAATCAAAAAACTGGTGAGGCTGTGGGTGGCATAAAAGGCCCTACGTACCAACACATTCTGTGTCATCTTTGTAAGCTCTGATACAAAGGGTATTTGTGAGGGTTTTTCAAGTATAGTTTAGAGCCATGCTTCTAAGCCTTGCCCAGCATCTCTACATTGCATTTGCGTGTTTTCTGTATCCTCACTTTGATCTCAGTAAGGTCTATTGGCAGAGCCCTTGAAGGTCTCCAGAGATGTGATTTTTTGAGCAAAGAATACACTTCAGCTGTTCCTCATTCCCGTGGCTGCAGGGGTCAGTGTAGCTGCCAGTGTCCAGTGTGCTGGGAGCCTGATCTTCAAACTGAGAATATTCCTCCTCCCATTCTTATGATATGATGCCAAGAGAACTTGACATGAAGTGGGCTTTGCTTCTGGAGCCCAGGAATGGGATCAGAACACCAGCTCCATCTCTTTCTGAGCAATATTCCTTGGCCCCACGTCAAGTACAACAGTGTAAAGTTTCTTGACTGTGATTCAGCACAGTACCTTGGCAACCCCACAGGTAGGCTTCAGCCAGCTGTTCCCACCAGCAAACCTATCTTCTTCTCATTGCAATATTTACTGAATTGCTGAACCCGTTCCTTCCTAGTTCCTAGACACAAATGTGTGTTTACTCCCTCTGCCTTTGCATAACCACAAGTGGATATTAAGAGGGTGAGACTTCAGTGCCCAGGAGCCAAGACAGAAGCTCTCAAAGCTCTCAGCTCTCACACTAACTGGTGTCTCTGGTACATCCAAAGGAACTGCGAGGTCTTTTATCCTCATCTGCTCATTTTAGTGGTTCCATGTTTTCTGAGCTTGCTCCAAAAACCAAAAGGTTTCTTTTGGTTCCTTTGCAGCTTCACCTTGAGAGTATTTAGATATTAGTGACACTTTGAAGGGACTTTCAGAAAATGGGAGGATTTTAGGAAGCAAAACATACCTACGGGTAAACACTACAAAACACCTGTAGGTCGCACTCTGTGGTAGCCTGTTCTAGAATATAGGAGTGAAAAAACTGTCATCACTCTCCTCACTGCTTTCTTTTTTAGGCTATTAGCAGATATGTTTGTAGCACAGGTACACGAAGGTAAACGTCTTCAGTGATTGCCATCTCTAATATCCACAGGGAAACACGGTACCCAGACAGGTGATAAAGTTATCTCTGACTTGTGGTTCCAGGTTATGTTTGTTAAGGGCAGGGTGGAAGGCAGCAGTAAATAAAACTTGTCACATTTTTCACTGTAACTGTTTTCCAATATAAACATTATTTTTGTTTGGTTTAGATCAAAACAAAGATACGTATATGAGATTTTGCTGGAAGTTTTCTTTTTTCCCCACTGGCGTTTTCTTAACAAGTACATTTCAGTTATACGTAAACCTTTTTGAGTTTCAGAATGGTTTGGGTACTTTTTTCCCACAAAACTGAAGAATATCAATGAAAAACACCAGTTTCACGCAGTTTCTTTTCATGCTCTGCTAATAGTTCCTTGGAAAGAACAAATAAAGAGGGTGGTGCAACCATTGGTTTTGATCTGCTTCTGAAGTATTGACTGTTACTAGCTCTTTTTCTAGTGGTCTCTGGAATCTTCTGAGAGTTCAGGGCTGTCTGGAGTAGCTTTGAAGTCCGCTCACATTCGGAAGGGTGCCGTTTCCTTGAGACTGCTGATAAGAGGAATCGAGTGCCGGGTCACTTAATTTGGTATTTGGAGAAGGGCCACAGGGCTGTTGGTTATTCTTCGGTTGCTTTGACTTACGCCTCTCAACAGAAAATGAAAAGGCCCTTATCAACGTTCAGTGTGAAGTTCAGCTTCTCTTGGAGAGCATCAGATGCTGCTGTGGCTGTGAGGAGGAAGGTATGATTGGGTACCCTGAAAAGGAATCTCTTTGGTTTGTGGCTTTGAGTTTTGAAATGAGCTGGGTGGTTTCTGCTGATGCTGTGTTTCAGTGTGAAACTGTCCTCAAGCCTCCCAGCGTGATAAACAAAGCCGGACAATGTTCCTGGAGGTGTTTGTTGCTGTTACTGAGGCCACTCGGGGCTGTGCTTGTAAACTGGTTAATCCTTGCTGCTTATCAATGCACAGCTAGATCCAGTGCTGTTAAATGCTGTTAGGAGAAAAGGTCCAAGGAAAATGTCTAATGAAAATGTCCATCTGAAGGAAATATCCAGTGAGGGTTTCATTACTTTGTCAACATGATGAAATGCGCTGACAGCCGAGATCTACTGGCAGATTCTTTGCAGATTTTCACACACAGTCCTTGAATAGTCACATCAACCAACCTTTCGAGTTGCCCCTAATGAACATAACTGTCATGAGGATCCACTGAGTTCTCCTAGATCACAGCAAGTGTATTATGAACCAGCTTATCCCACAGCTCAAGAGGTTTGTGCCAAGTTGTACAACTTAAATTTTGCCATGACGAAAAGCGTACGCATAGATGTAACTTGGCTACTGACCACTAGGATCACAGGCAAATAATTATTTTCATATGATCCTGAGTCACAGTATTCAACTGAAATGCAGCCAAACTTTGGGCTGTTTTCCAGATGTGGATTAACTTTGCAGCTCTGAAATACATCTTGAGTTTGCCATAGCTCTTACTAGCTTCCTGCATTTGAACCCTGACCTCGGCTTCTGTGTGTTGCAGGTGAGGTTGAATTGGCAGACGGGAACAGCCAGGTGAAGCATTGGCTCCAGGACCAGGACCACTATGTGTCACAGCTCCTGAGTGAGAGTTTCGTGTACTACTCAGTCACACGTATATAGATTTGCAAATCTCTGTGTTGGAGGGGCTTTTGTTTTCCTTTGTAGCTAAAGAAATACCCTTATACAGGTGAAAGTTGAGAGCTAAAGAGTATTTTTGTTCTGGATCCCTAGTTTGAGCCTCTGAGCATCCTTCGCTCTGCTCAGAGACAACAGGACCTAAAGATGTTGAACACTTACTGAAGACACAGCTAAAATACCAGAAATTGGTCACTGAAATTAAGGCTGCTTTTGAAAGTGGTCTAGTGGAAATCAGGATTGCCTCTGTGTAGGACAGAGATTCCTGGTAGTTGCAGTTCTACCTCCAGGAAATGTTTTTTCATAAGCTTCTGCTTTTAATACTGTGCTTTTATCCTTCACAGGACACGAAGGTTCCCAAGAAACTGTTTTTATACCACTGCTGAAAGACCACAGCATTGTCACTCCAATGTTCCTGGGTAGGTAGCCTGAAGTAGATGTTTCTGTGATCTTTTTCTCAAACATGAGAGGAGAGAATATCCTATCAGTTGTGCTCCTGGGGGAGGAATAAAAGCCTGAAGTAAAGAAGAAGGTTTTTCATTTACAATTACATTGGGAAATCTTTACTTCAAGAACTAAAAAACTAAAGCTAACTAAAGAAGGAAATACTTGTTAATATCTTGCCATTGTGTGTTGAAGTACTGGAGTTATAGATGATGTGTGTCCAAGGAAGGACAAGAATTTGATCTTCTCTTACCAGCTGCTTTTTCTCTACTCTCTGCAGCTAATTTGGGGAATTGGGAATATTTGAAACTGTCATTGACCAGGGGGAAATTTAATCTTGCTTTTGGAAGTTGCGTCCACAGAAGGTGAGCCCCCTGACCTGAATGAAGTTAATACTTACACTTTCTATGGGTCCCCAGTACCTATCCACGAGTATATCATGTTCTACCTAGGTAAAAGGAATCGTTCACCACAGAGCAACAAGAATAAAACTGACTTCTCTTTTCAAAGAAACTGGGAAACTCTAATAATGGCAGATTGAAGGAGTTGCTTAGTGTGGAGTTTTGGAGGCCATTTTTATGCTTGTCGGTTTATTCTTTGTGGAAACAATTTGTTGGGTGGTTTCCAGAAGCCTGAAGTATTAATTGCCTCCTTTTATGAGCAAAGAACAGTCTCCCTGAGCTAGTTCATCAATGAATCAGTTTGAAGCCAGGTACACGCTTAATAACTTTGCCAGATAAAGCCTTGATAACTTGCAGACACTGGGCTTGTGTGATGAGTCACAGAAATTGGCAGAAGGACAAACTCCAGCTCCAGGTTGGTTCATCTTTAACTCAGTAGGTTTATTTCTGGAATTGTTGAAGTGTTCAATTAACAAGTCTGTAGTACTTTTATCTCAACTTTTATCTGACCAACTTCTATAAATAATTTTATAACTCCTCAGATAAGTCATATTTCCATGAAACGGACCCTGTTCCATCAACATACCTGTTGAATCAGCAGTCCTGCCGATTTGCTGTGCTAAGTACTTGTATGTATGCAGCACAATGAGAAGCATATTAAAGCTGCATATAAAAATAGAGATACTCTTGTAAAAGCTGTAAGTGAACCTTTCTTCTTCAAGATATCTCTTAAAAAAAACAAAGACTGTAAAACCTAATCAGTGAGAATGTAACTTTTCTCTGTAGGACACCCAGTGTTACGTTGATCTCTGATAAATTCACAACCAATTTTAAAGTTGCAGCACTTGATTTCATGCAACTCTTTTGTTGCTGCAGATATTTCTCATTAAAAAGGTCTCCAAAATGTAATTTTTAACAGCGGCCTCCAAATAAGAAGAGAGCTATTGGCACTTTCCAATAAGAGAGAGTGTCAGCTTTGGATTTGTGGAGATCTAAAATTTGTTGGGACACAGCATTTTTGTAAAGTAGCATCAGAAATAAGTTACTTCTGTGGGAAATCTCTGTTTCCTCTTGAACTCAGAGAATTCATTCTTGCAAGAAATCTGGGAAAATGAAAATGAGATGAAGGGAATAGTAAACCTGATAGCTTTTCCCAGGAAAGAAAACCCTGAAAGGGTAGCAGGTAGACAAGACTTCATGAATTAAGCAGGGCACAATCGTGTCTTAAAGGAAGTCAAGTATCTGGTCCAGTCATTAGAAGAATGCAAGAAATTTTAAGCGAGGAAGAGGACACTTTGTTTTCCATGTTGTCTTGTACTGACTGGCAGTATTAGGCCCTGAAAAAGAGAGACCCGGAAAATCCACTTACATCTACCAAAAGCAAGAGGCATTGATTCCCAATCTCCCCCTCGCCCATCTGTCAGCCACTGTAAGTTCTGACAAATCCAAGCCCAAAATAGCACAAAATGTGCACTGTTCTCTGTAAGAAATCTACTGCAGCCCATCACTCCTACACCTCTGAGCAACAAAGCAAACAACTCTGTATTTTGCAGTCCCAAAACCACACCAAGTGTACACCTGTGATATTCTTATTGGCAGAAAAGCCACTAATGAGCCTATTTCTTGGAGCAAATTTGCCAAGTCAAACGTAGATAAAGTGAAGAACGTGGCATTAAAAAAGCTGGTGGTTTCCAGGCGCCCAGCTCTTGCTAAATTGTACTGGAGAGCTGTTGTGCGTAGGTCTGACAGGTTGGCCTTTGTAACCAGCGCCAGGACAGGCGCTGGCTGATAATTGGGTTGTGGTCAAGAAGGAAGTCAACATGCCATATAGGTCAGAGACCTCTTGTAATGCTCGATGTTGAGGCCGGTCACTTTTCAGCAAGTGTAAGAAACTGGTTTTGAAAAGAGCTTACTTGAAGCACCGAGCTCTTTAGGATCCATGGACTGAGTAACATTAGAAGGCAGGAAGGGTGAATTACCACAGTCCCACACGTAGATGCTGAGCTAACAGCTTTTTGAAAAAGGGCCAGATAATGAATATACTCACAAATGATACCAGGGGAGAAATTAGAGGGAAAAAGTGGATGTACATGCTTTGGATTTACATTACAAGACTGCTGCAGAAGTTAGAAATTGGAACTATAAAAAGACAGCCCTCTCTTGTAACCTGCTGCCGTGAAGTTGGATTTTACTCCACTTACGTGAAATTTTAATATATTTTGCTATAAATGAGCTCAGGACTTTTGGGGTTTTTTTGGTCTTGTCAGAGAAGACAAGGTTAACTTTTTTTTTTAGCAAAAGAAGTGTTGTATGCTAGAGAAACAGTCCTTCAACTCTCTTTGGAGAAATAAGTTCAAATTTTAAGATCTAAATGTTATTTGATCCATAGTAAGTCCATCAGCAAATGTCCCCCCATCAATGATTTACCACTCTAAGGAATTTTCCTGCAGTGTATTCACCTGTGCTCTGTGGGTCAGCAGTAACTAAGAACAAGGAAGACTTTGTAGTGTTATAAATCCTTTGCTTACCTTGGCTTCTCCACCCTCTCTTAGCAAACTGCAGTTCCAAAACTCTTAGCTAAGCTCAGAAAGGAAGTATTTGTGCAGCAGAATCACTCCCTTCGGGTTTTATTCTTTTATGAGGTTTTTTGTTTCCACCACATTCCCCTTCTGGACTAGGAGGAAATTTGAAACTGGGTTGTGTGGATCCTGGACTCAAGGAGAAACTCACCTTGTGGAAGAGTTTAATCTCAGCAGTGAGCAAGCTGGATCCAGCTGCCATCTCTAGAGGAGGCTGTGAAGCCAAGCGTCTACTTCCCCTTTGAGTTACTATTCATACTTCAGTGGGTGGTGCGCAACGGAGGACAGTTCTCCTGTGCCCCCGGTTGACCTGCCCTTGTGTGTACCCTGTAAAGACAGCTCAGTTACAGCTGGCAAGCTGGGAACTGGCTGATTTGTCTTGGGAATGCTGCCTGTTCAGGATGTAATGAACTTTACTCCAAAGTAGCTCGTACCAGACAGAAATATGTGGTAATTCAAGGCTAATCTAGCAGAGATGACTTGAGACCCCTGGGAATTTAAAGCAAACTTCATTTCAGCCTCAATGAAGAGACTGGTTCTAGCCAAAGCTGTGCTGCTCCCAGCATGGCAAAGGAGTGGAGAGAGTTAAGACAGAGAAAACCCTACGCATTTCCCAAAATGACCGACCTGAATGCTTGGAATGCAATAGCGATACAAGAGCACTGTGCTTCTGACCTCACATCAGGATTTGGACGTGTAAATAGGGAAGTTGATATCAATAGTTGCTTTCTCCAGTTCTGCTGGTAAATGGGTTGGGGTAAATAGGTTAATGTTTGTGCTTCAGGAGTCTCTTGAACCTTGGTAGAAAATGGGGGCTGAAGTTGTTTGGACTATTAGCTTAGGTTTACGCTCTCCTTTCTCCACAACTGATTTTTAGGTAAAAGGAGCCAGCTGACAGCATTGCATCGTATCATTTCTCTAAATCTTGGAGAATTTCAGGCCTCCTATTGTAGGGAGTACATGGACCGCCACCGATGAGACAGACAAGGAATATTTCTTTGTGTGATGGTATTTTTAACTTTCAGAACTCATAAAAAGGCCTGATTTTGAGCCCTTTCGGATCACAGGCATCTTAAAAATAGCTGTATGTATATTTTTCTTCTTTTTTCTGCTTGCTCCTGGCTGACCTCTCTGCAGACAAGTAGCAAAGGCAAGCTCAAAATCAAACCGGTTCAAAGCACTGCTCTGAGTAGTATCTGAACTTCAAGGCTCCCTGTTCCCTGACCCTGGCACCACTTTTGCCCTCAGGAAAGGTAAAGGTACCTTCTCAAGCTGTTGGGATTTCTGCTTTGGGGGAATTCACTACACTGTGTCTTGTGGATCTTATCTACTCTTACTCAATGTTTTCTGCTTTTTGTTTGTGCAGAACTTCTGAAACAGTGCTGAGCTGTTTCACGTAGTCCCTTCGTTCAGCACACCTTTGCATTCCTCCTTCCATCTGTTTTCCTCTCCAGCCATATTGCTTCCACGACTCTACTCAGTGTATTTCTACGCTCTGTTTAGGACTCACACATCGTAACTTTTCTTCTTTAAATGCATGTTCTTTGATTTGCGGACTACTCAGACTGCCAGGTAGTTCACTGAGATTTTGACTTCATGCCTGGAAAACGGGCCTAGAGACCAGGTGAGATATGCCAGGAATTCTACCAGAAGTAGGTTGACGAGCATGATAAATGATACCTTTCACAGGATTTTCCTCAGCAGTGAACCCTACATAGAAGTTGTAGAGGGAGAACTCGAGTCTCTCCTTTCTTTAGTTTTATTTCATCCATCTCCCTGCATTTCATGTCACTTGCCACGTGTTTATGTCTCCATCCTTTGTTCTGTATTATCCTAATTCAGTTCTGTTTATGAGCTCGTTATTGTAGTTACCTTAGTTTCTGAGTGATCCTTTCTGGCATTTAAAGTCTGTGAATCATTAGCATCAGTGTGGTGCAACAGAACTGATCTTCAGATCAAAGAACTGGTACTCTCTCACCAGGCCTCTGATTGTGATGTAGGAGGCAGACTGAAGTGTCACAGACTTACCTGAGCCATTTTACTTCATTTACTTCCCCACTTAGTGCAGAGTTTTCATGTGGGCCAGCTGTAGCTGTGGAGGATTCTTCTACGCTGCTGGAACTTCTCTGCTGACTCGGCCGGCATGACAGAGGGACCGAGTTGTCGGAGCCTGGGGCAGCAATGGTACATGGAGGTGAGAGGATCTGCTGGTACCAGCAGAGAAGAAGGAGCACAGTCTATCTGTGCACGCAGTCTCTCCTGCTTCCCTGCTGGTACCAGCGCATTCTCCTCACTCAGGTTCAGACTGGTGCCAGCATTTCTTATTTTATTTCACTCAAAATAAGTTGGTTTTCTACATAGTTAAAGCAAAGGTCACGCCAGCTTTTACAGCTGAGGGATGCCTGTTAGTTGGAAGGGGCCTTTCCAAAGGCATGGCTCTGAGCTGGGCTTCAGACCTGGCAAACTGACAGCATAGGAATTTCTGCTTAAGAGGCTAGGCTTGTACAGAACAATGTGGTTTTTCTTGTAGTTTCTCAGTTACATAGTCCAAAAAGTCATCTATTTTCCAGTTTTACGAGAGTGGTGGCTGGAGGAAGTATGGAGACTGTGTAGGGCTAGAACAGTGGGACAGAGAAGAAGGGCTGAATGACTGAAAAAATCATAGACTGGAAAAATAAATGATGCAATCACTTCCAATGTTTTTATTGTCAAGATAGTTTCAGGTTAGGACATTTCTTGCCTGATGACAGTAGGTGACTGATAAAGTACTTTAAGCTGTTTTCATTGAGAGTGGTTATTTAATCTAACAGAGAGGTTAGATGTGTACAGAAGGGCCAGTTACTCTTTGTTGGGCTGAAATTTGGAGGAACAGAGGTTTGGCAATAGTTGAAAAGCTTCAAGGCCACACTGTTTGTATCATAGTTGTTATCACTATTTTTCTTCGTGTTTAAAAAAGGATCCATTAAGTGGAACAGAGCTCAGGTACCGTGACAGGACATGAGTTTGACTTACAGGGGAGAGATTTTATTGTTGTCAAACTCACTTCATTTGGTGGAGAAATCTGTTGACATTTTTACTGGGCTTTTTTTTACCTTTTGTGCCTATTTGATCACATTCATCTTAGAAGATCTTGGGAACACAGAAAAGCTTCTGCTTTATGGCTGTTAAGTTTTGTAGGTGCCCATGCGTATTTATAGACAGCTTCAGCTGCACCCACGGGGAGGTAAACACAGAATTGGGGGCTGCATTTGCTTGTTGCCCATCTCTGCCGCACTTGCACATCTCGCTGCCGCCTTAGTGTTGATTGAGAACAGACTTCGGTCTGCTGCTCCCTCCCTCTAGAAAGTTCTTTGTTTGTACCGACTAGAAAAGCCTCTCTTTCTTCAGTTAATAACCTGGACATTGTAAGAGTGTAAGTACCGAAATGTATCCATTTCAAAGCATATTTATTTAGCCAAGCAGATCCCTGAGAAGGGTGCCGGTGTGTGGGAGTGCCCAGGCAGTGGGCGCGGGTGCCAGGCAGCCCCCCTGAGGCGCAGCTGCGCCCTCTTTTTGGCGGGAAACGGGCAGAGCTGTGTGGGGCCCTCATCCGGGCACCTGTGCTGCCCCGCCACAGGGACACGCTGGCTTGGGCTGGGCGTCCGAGTAGGCAACAAGTGCTGTAATGCTGAAGTTGTGCTTTTTGGGCTGTGGTTGAGGTAAATTCTCAGGGAAACTCCCCAAAATCTTTGGGGGGTTTGGAGGGACCTGTGGCAGAGCTGTGGGGAGCTCCTGTGGGGAGCTGAGGCGGCGCTTTACCTCAGGGAGGGCTCAGTGAGAGACTGGCTGAGTCTGCACTTGCTATGGGCTTGAGGCCTTGCTTCTCTGCCTTTCCATGAAGGCAGGGAAAAATGGAGTGTGAGTTGTCTCTACTCATGACTAACACCAGCCACCTGGACCCGTGGGGATCCTGGAGTTGGGATATTTTCCTCAAAAGAGTTGTGGCTTCTCTGGGCTCCACAGTGGCTCCTTGAGGCGCAGGTGGCCTCAGGCGCAGCTCCCAGAGGTGAGGGGTCACCTTGCTGTTCTTAAACCTTTAGCAGTTATGCTTTTGAGTTCACTTCTGCAGAGATCTTGTTGGAAGTCTTGTTATTCTGTTTTTCAAGAAAAAGAGCAACACTTCCTCTCCTTTGTTTTAGATTTTTGCTTGAAATTTTTATGAAGCACTGGACAGAAGGAATTAGGCTTCGTGTCTTTTCAGAAAGAATCATTGTTGCAATCCGTTTTCTAATTAAACTGACACTAGTTGAAAAACATAGTCATGTTTCTGAGTAGGCTGTTATATAAAAGACAATTCTACGCTGAGGGTTTTACTACTTTGCTATACAGATCTACTGGAAAAATCGTGTTTGTCCTTAAATGCAACATACTGTGCTGCTCTGGCTGGCCTAGTGGGCATTCTGCCTGAAATTCCTAGCAACACACTACAACGATTTAGCAGCACCAAACCAGCTAAAGTTGATTCCAGTTGAGTTTTGTTTCCTAAATAGCATTCTTAGTGATGTGAGCATTTAAATGATGCCCAGTGAGCTTTGAAGATAGCATCTAACAGGTAAGAAATGGTAATTCATGTTGCTGTGGTGGTTATGGTTGGTCCAAAGAATCTACGAGGTAGACAAGCTCTGGGAGTAAATACCTTTGCATCTAGCATTTCTGTAGTTGTTTGCTTTTCATTTATGGCCTCAAATTTTGCACCTTCAAATTAAAACTCTTCTATGAGCTTAAAAATAAACTCCACAATGTGCAGTTGAAGGAAACTCAGTTACAGGCTGAGCAAGAAATCGTGTGTCGTTAAGAATGCAAACTACATTGTGCTTTCTGGTGCTGTGACTTGGAATTAGATGAATTGAGTGATTATAGGGTTTGCAGTGCTGCCAGAAAATATCTGCTCCCTGGGGGTCTTTCACACTGGTGGGTCTGGACCAGTTTTTCAGTCATTGCAAAATAATGTTTTGGAAAAAGTTCATGAACTGACCTGGTATAGGCAGGTGAAATAAGGCATGACTTAGGAGAAGGTGATTTTCCTCTGTGCAGATTTCTAGTATGAGAAGAAATTAATGCAGCCATCTTAACAATGTCTAAGAGGTTTTTGTCAGAGGACGGGGCTGGAACAGATCCTTGAGGTCTCTAAATCAGGATGCCTTAGATTACATAATGCTAAAGAAATTTCTGAGGCTATGTTAAAGCACCATAATCATACTCTCAAGTGCAATATTCTCTCTCTCCTTATGGCTTACATATGTGTTTAGGTGAATTTACTTTGCTACATCACAGATCTGTAGTTAGGCCCTTGAGAATTGTTGCCCTCCTGAGTAGCCAACTCAGAGCTCTGTGTGTGGTGGTGCACCAGCAGTAATCTCTTGAATTATCCGAATAAGTGGGTTGTGGGTTGGGTGTGTCTTTCTGGCATCATTGTCATCATTTCTATTTGCAATACGTGTTGACGCTGTAAGAAGAACAACAATTGTCTGCAAGAGAAGGTTAATTTCTGTGGTTTCCTTCCTCTTCTAGTGGAGATAGATGTGGACCAGCAGTGTCATGGCGTCTGCTGAAGAGGCTCTTTTCACTGGAGGCGGAGCCGCCAGAACAGGTAATAAGAACAATTTTCACTGTATAATTTGGCTACAGTTTTTGTTTCAAAATGTGGACCCTGCGTATGAGTCAATGACAATGCAGATACTGTGTGCCTCATGGGAATACAGGTCTTCACTGTATCCCTCCAGTCTTCACTGAAATCTCAACATCACAAGTTCTCTCAAACAACTCTTCAGCTCTTGCATCGTAGTGTGTGGTTGAAAATGTAATACTGAGAATTCCTGATTGTTAATCATATTGAGAGGAGTTCAGTGTCCTGCATGTGGTCTGAAAAACTGATTTACAGGGAGGGGAGAATGTGCTCTGCATATAGTCATCACTGAGAAGGCCACTTACTACACTTAGGTGTTATGTGCATCTGTTCTGCTACTTCTAAAATCAGTTTTGTTTTGAGCTTAAGGGAAAATTCAGAGCTAAAGTTCTTACGTGTGGCAGCTCTTACAGTTATGGTAGGAGGTAGGTATTAGTTGTCACCATCTTAAAGCTTGACTGATTCCGAGATGAACTGCTCATAACTGTGACTTGTTCAAAATCTCTGTTAGAAAGTATAATATCCCACTGTCTTAAGTCTAGTGTGGAGTCTTCTTATGAATAAATTTTTGAGCAACATACTAACAGGGCCAAGAGACAGACCTCACGACAGAGAATCTGGTACAATTTGCTGCCTGTGTAGCTTTTTACATACTGCATTGCACAGCAGGTTTTGCCATCTTTAAATTGTCCCTTTCTCCTTTGCTGCAGAGTGGCACTTTGCCTTAAGCCACCTCTCCCTTTTCATCTTGCTTGCCTTGTGACCAGAATGCAGGAATTGTGTTGTAACAGAGCAGGTGAAAGGGGAAAGGTGTTTGAGTTCTTGGAGGTGGGAGGGGGGACGTGGTGAGAGCTAGTTTAAACTAGAGAAAACTGTGCAAAGAAGCTGTGTTAAAAGAGGCAAAAGGAGGTAAAGGAAAGCTGTGAAGTTCAACTTAATCAGCAGGGACATCTGACCTGTCTAGTCTGGCTGAGGCTGGAGCAAGAAAGCACAGTTTTGTCTTAAAGAAAGATCTCTCAATTTATGAGCTAGTAAATTAACTCTTGGCATGCTTTCAACATAGTTGTAGGTAGAGGAGAAGCAGTCTGCTTGAAGGTATCTTAACTTAAGAGTTCAAAATCTGCTTCTCTCCATTGCGTGTCTTTGTGTTATTGCTACTTTACTGGGGGAGATGAATGTTCATTCCTGTTGAGGCTGTTGAACTGACTCGAGGAATTGATAAGAAGTGAGTGGAAGAGTTGCATTTTCTTTTTGTTTTAGTATTCAGCACAGCAGCATTTCTCATGGTCCACATCTATGGTTCCTACATGGTTTCTCACCCCTCAAAAAATAATAGTAATGACGGTACGCATGGAATAGTAAGAAACATACACAAGGTTGAAGGCTTCCTTACGGATAGTCTTACTTTGATGGGTACAGCGATGTTCTCTGAGTTTATTGGCTTAAACGAGGCCTGTGTTTGTGGACAGTTCCACATTTGCTTGCATCAGATACCATAACCTCCTGCCTTAGTTGGATGTCAACAGAGGATGGTTACACTAGACCGGGAAGTCCTACCTGCTGTTTCCCACCTGTGCTGTTACACAATGACCTGTCTTGTCCCATGCAGTAATTCCCAGACTTACTAGTTCTAACAAACGTTATACATGCCAGTGAGCAAATGTAGGATTCATTCTTTCCACACCTATGGCCTGTTTGTCCCTTTTATCTTAAAGGTTTTGAGATCTTTTGTCATACTGGAAAGTCTCTTAGATTTAGATACAGTGGATCTCCCTTGAGGTGTTCCTGGGCTTTGCCCTTCATGGAAATGATGTTAATCCTCTGATCTCTTAACTTGGCACCTTGTGTACTTGTTGGTGTGTTACAGGGTTGCATTACCAAGTGATAAGCACCAGATATATCTGGAATTTGGACTCGCCCATTATTTGCGTGCTTACTTTTTGTCACTCTTCCTTCTTCCTTTGCAATTCCTCCTCTTCGTGTCTATATGTGAAAGAACCTGACCTCCAGTACAATTGGTACTCAGTGTAATACCCAGCCAGCTATTAGGAAGAGGAGTTTTGAGGAAGAAAGTTCATAAATGCAAAGTAGCTTCTACCCCAGAAGGGTGTGGACTCTTGGGAACAGGCAGACTTTAGACTGGAAAACACTCTGCTTTTTCCCTTGCCTCAGATCTCTTGGTTTGTTTTTCCTTGGTAATGCCACTTGACATTTGCTGCAACAGGAGTTCTTTTCATAACCTCCTTTCTTCTCTAAAGCTCATCTAGACTTGTATTTAAATGTGAAATGTCAACATACATTATTTATAGTTTCTTTTAAAATTGATAAAGCCTTTGTCTAAACAAGCTGTGGTACCAACTAGTTTTTGCAAAAATGACCATATTAAAAACCTGGTTTCAAATACAACTGTAACTGTACCTATCTAATGTGCACTGAGGTCAATTTTGTCATAGAGGTTGTGGCCTTTGGGAAGCGAGTATTGAGTTTGGTATCTCAAAGTGTTCAAATCTACTGGTTGTATCTCAAAAGGGTTCAAACCTATTGGTTTTCACAATGTGTTTATCAAAACTGAAGAGGTATTTCAAGTACGTAGTTGTTTTAATGGGGGCAGAAAAATGAGATGTGCACTTCTTTCCTGTTTGGCCTGGCAGAGGTTAGGTCCTTTTCTGTTTCACTCAGTTTCTCTTTGTCAGTATAAGAAAACAAGATGGAGAACTGTTTTCTGGAAAAAAAGTTTTATTATCAAATTATTCCTATACAGCATTTTTACCCGTGGTGAGGTAACACAGATCTATGTGTGCACTCGCTTGGAAGTCAGTTCCACCAAAAAAAGGAAATCAGCAAACACCACCTTTAGTGCAAATTAATGCCTTAGATTATATGGATTTTCTGTCTTTTTTTTATCCTTTACACGTGTTTTCCTCTCAGAGTGCTCTCCAAGTTCGTCTTTGAATGAGGGAAAATTGTGCTTGTTACAAAAATAGGTAGCATTTCAATTTCTACACAAGTGTCAGCTTTACAGTACAGTGGGAGGTAATTTATCAACCTCTAAAGTCCTTATTTCTTCATTAAATTCATGAAATTTCTTCACCCCTTCATGAGGTGAACTCATTCTTGATATTGCACAGACAGGACGTGAAAGCAGCAGAGGCTGTGTCAGGTGGGGAAGAAGCTCTCCACGAGGAGGAAAGCAGACTGTGATAAGGACTCTTTCAATAATACATGTTCTTGTCCCACCAGCCTGCCATAGGAGAAGGAAAAAAAGGATCAGTTATTTTTTCCTTGGGAAAGAAAAGAGTAATTTCTGAGAACAAATGGTCCATTTTTAAGCAGTTCATGTATCAGTGGCCGCTAAAGTAGATGTATGAGGGAAGGGGTAGGAAAGAACACATTATATTAAAATCTAAACTAGAAAAATCTACTTACTTCCTGGGTATCTCCTGATAAACAGCTTGCGGACTTCATCGTAGACCCATATCAAGACAGCAAATGGTACAGCCACAAACCAGTACTGAACCCTGGGAGTGAGAGAAGAGGTTCTTATTCAGAAGCATCAGAGAAAGGTCTCTGTCCATGCTGTTTGAGGTCACTAAAAGAGACTCTGTGCTTTTCGGGTTTTTTTTGTTTTTTTTTTTAATCTTAATTTAAGCACTCATATGATTAGAAATACAATGATGTGTCTGTAAGCCTCCCAGTCTTCAGTAGCTACTGAATTGGTTTATTCCAGATACTATTCCGAAGGCAATGTTGCCTGGTGGCATTACGGTCTCTGGAGATGGCAGAAAAATGGAGCGTTTCTGACAGTGACATATTTAAGATAAAAACTACTTGCATAAAATGAAGTAAAATGCTATCTAGTCTCACCAAAATGTTGAGGATCCTGATAAAAATAATAAAACATTTGTTCTCCACAAGTAAGTTTCTGGATCCTTGGTAGTAAATGCAGTGCAAATAGTGCTTATTCTGCGGAAACTGTGAGAATAATGCCTTTTTTGATCAAGACGTTGTCCACTCTGTTCTTCATAATGAATATCCTTAAATATTTCTCCCTGAATTGTGCTGCATGGGCATCCTGCTCCCATTTGTGTGTTTCTGGCAGAATGGTAAGTCCGTGCCTGTTTTAAGGTGGAGGGCGAGAGAAGTACACCAGCATCAAAACTCACCGCAGCGGTGTGAAGTTCAGGGCTGTAACGTGTCCGAGACCATAGGTAAGAATCAGAGCAATTCCTATCTGGGAAAATATACCCACCCAGATGACTTTGTTCCTAGGAGAAAACAAAAAGGAAGGGTCACATGCCTCTGCCCATGCTTAGAAAGCTGATGGCAGAGCATAGAGGCAAGGCTGTGCACTTTGGGAGCCACAAGTGCGCTCTGGTTGGTAGCTTGAGCGCTCTGTGTGGCGTGGTGCGCGCCGCAGACGCAGTGGTGTGAGGCAAGCGGGAGACTGTAGCACCGTATGACCACGTCCGCCTGTGTCTGTCTCGGTAGCGTTCCTGCCCTCGCTGGGTGAAAGCGAGCAGCGTGCGTTACTCATTACTCTTGCGCTCTGGCTGTGTGCTCTGTGACTCAACTCTCATTGCAAGAAGGAAATACACATAGGTGTAGGCTCTGTACCTCAGATAAAGAAAGGAAAACGTTTGCTTTCCTATCAGAAATACTCTGACTAAATGCCAGCTTTTCCATGTGGCCTCTGTCCCAGGAGAGATTTTTAACTCCCTGGTTTCCATGGAATTGAAGGATGCAGAGTGTTTGGCAGAGGGCAGCCAGCGCTATCTTAGGGAGCTTGACCAGCTCGTATCTCCTCAGGGGCTAAAGTTATCTCAGAGAAGTCCAGATGTGCAATATGTTGATAACTACCTGAAGAACTTCAGAAATAAACTGGAGAGGAAACTACCTTCTTTTTGTAGTAAATGTTTTAATGAGTGTAGTGTTAGTTTGAAAACGATGCATTTTCAGAGTAACCAGTGCCATGTTGTTCTTTAAAGAAAACCCGTATTTTGAAGTAAGAAAAGCATGGGAGAAGGTATCGTAAAATGTGTCTGAGATTTGCAGTTGCTTGAAGCCAGATTTAGTCTTTGTTCAAAGGCTGAATGTGGGTGAGCTACAGCACTGAGTTAACCTTCTTCTAAAATTAGCAGTAGGCTAATTAGCCTCTCGTATGTCAGGTAAATAAACTGCAAAACTCACCTGAAAAGACCCTGCTGGAAAAGGGAATTTCTTCGTGTTTTCCTGATGATCAAATCAGCAACTTGCTGGATTGTGATGCTGACAAAAAAGGCGGTGTAGCCAGTCCACTGTAGGTACGTCCTCTGGTATTTCGTCTGCAAAGCGAAGGAAAAAATCACATAGTGTTATGTCAGACACTTATATCTTGTGCAAGTGACTGCTAACCTTGATAGTTACTGAGGTGTAAATGCAGAGTTACTCCAGATTTAAATATGTAATGTTCAGATTTTGGCCCGTTGTTCTAGTCTGCTAGCTAACTGTGGATGAGTCATTAGGCTGAAGCACAAGCTTGGTCTAAGGAGATATTTATATTGATTTATTAATGCCTTCTGTGTCTTGTGATATCTGCAGAATGAGTGAGGAGGAGTGAAGAATGGAAGGAGTAAGGAGAGCCTGCAAAGTGCTGTGCAGTAGTGCCGTTCAGCAACAGGGCTGAGAGATTATGATGGGTTTAAACATAAAGTCCAGAGAAGAAAGTGCATATCCAGAGGCTTTGAATCAGAAGGCAGCAAAGTGTAGAAGAATGAGTGAGAGAATGGAGTGTGAATGAAAGAGCTAGGTGGCAGGAAGCGCTAGAGTCTATCCAGAGGGACTATTAGATGAAAATGGAATTATTTTTGCATTTCAATCTCTCTCTTTTTCTCCAATCCATTTTTTTGGAGAAGGGTGTAGAACTTTTAAGAAACTGTTGGGTGAGAGGCAGTGCAAAGATGTTTCGGTCCTCCTTTACCCATTGCTGTCCATATGAATCCTCAAAGTCATTAACGGCAGTGCTTTCCCAGTTGACTCGCACGCCAAGCAGCGAGGAAGGGAGGAAACCTTGTTCGGCATACACGGTAAAATAGGTTACAAAGGCTCCCACTGACTGCATGATACCTGCAAAAACAAAGATGTAGAAATGAGGAAGAAGCAAAATTTAGGGGAATTGGGGAATGTGCTGGATATCAGTCTCGATCTATCTACTATGGCATGAAACTTGCCGTGTGTCTCAAGGCAGTTTTAGAGCTCTCAGTGCTCCGAGGCTCCTGACCTCTGTAGATCAAATCCTGTTGTATTCTTGAATCATAAGCAACAGAAGGGAGTTAGTAAGTTTACCTAGGAAGGCAGAGGAAGGACTTGTGTTTCAGCTGCCCCTTTTCTAAAAAATTAGTCAGCTTGGTTCTGTCTTGGTGCCGATGCAAGGTAGTGTTTGAGAGAGCAGGCCGACCTACCGATCTGCAGATAGGAGTACACAGCGAGCTGGTCGTTCACCAGCCTGTCTTTCCTTTTGTTACGAGGTCTCCTGTTCATGATATCGCTTTCAGCTTTTTCATAGGCTAATGCAACAGAGGGGATCTACAACAGAAATAAACCATCAGAGTCTTGGTGACAACGTTTATCTGCTTTTCAGAAAAGGTTCGGTTCTGAAGGGGTTCTCTGAACACACTCTGCCTTTTTGCTGTACTCAGGGAAATGAAAGAAGGATCCCTGTAGCATTCTCTTGACATGCATAAAGGATCTGAGGAAGTCTGAAACTGTTTCATACATCTGCTGATGATGAGACAGTACAAAGGGCTAGAGGATATTGGTAACATTAAATGGCCTTTCGGACCCCTAGGGCTGGGCATTGGTGAAATGCCTGGTGTTCATCCCCTGTAGTAACCACGGCAATCTCTATGTTCTCTTGTGTGAAACACGCTGTTATCTTGCACACTACTGAGTTTTGCTTGTCAGCGTGGATGAGAAGTCTTTTCTTTTTGCCTCTCCTCTGCATGTTTTTGTTTCTGCTCTTCTTTCATTGTACCTAGCTGCGTTTAATCTAGCCGCAGAGTAAGGCAACTAAATCTTCCAGTGTTCTGCATGTCCTTTTGCACCCAGCCCCTCTCACTTACGGTATTTCAGCAGAAAATAACTTTAAAAGATCCCAACTTACAATATCTGTGCCCAGGTCAATGAATAGGATGGTCATAGTGCCAATGGGCAGTGGAATGCTGGCAATAATGTAGATGAGAAAGGGACAGAGTTCAGCAATATTCTTAGTCAGGGTGTAGGCAATTGTTTTCTTCAGGTTGTCAAAGATCAGGCGGCCTGGAAGAAGAGGAAACACTTTTGTAACAGCTAATTGTCAATACAGTTTTCCAGAAAAAAAGTTAAATTTTAACTAGATGAAGTGAATACATTTATTGCGTATGTCTACTTTCCTCATATGTTTCCTCGTGTATTCTGGGTTTGTTTGTTTTTTTTTAAACTACTAACCTATCTTCGCTTGGAGTCTTCTGAAAATTCAATTGAAAATAAAAAAATCTTTTAGTGAGAAAGACCGAGGAAAAAGTCCCATCCTGTTCCACAATACTTTGTAATTTTAATGGAAACCACAAGCTCTTTACGGTGAGAGAAGAATGGAATGTGTGTTACTGGGACAGGTAGAGAAGGGTGAAGGTGATGTGTGAGCAAGTAATAGAATGAAAATGTAGAGAAGACAATTTGCATCTCTGTGAGGCTGAAAACTGCATAGAAGCAAGATGGGAAGTGCTTTATTCTGGAGCTTGAACAGGCAGCGATAGCAGACCAATGCTACGTGTGAGAGACACACACAATTTATTGTCTGCCTCTCAGGTGCCTATAAATGGAAATAATTCCCAGTTTTTCTCAGTATCAAAATCACATTTCCGAGTGCAGAAAGAAAAAAAAGAGGGGTGAGCATAGGAGGGGAGAATCAGGAGGGACCCACCAGTGTTGTGTGGCTGTCAAGCAGCTTTCAGCTAAGAAAAGGGGTAGCAACATTGTTTTTTACCTTCCTCCACTCCTGTGACAATAGAAGCAAAGTTATCATCCAGCAGTACCATATCAGCTGCATTTTTAGCTGCGTCAGAACCAGCAATACCCATAGCAATTCCAATATCTGCTTTTTTAAGAGCGGGGGAGTCATTGACTCCATCTCCAGTCACGGCAACAACTGCTCCCTGGAACACACAAAAGAATCCAAATGTGGGGTTTTTGAGGAGATGGTGCTGTCTATCCCTAAGACAGTCTGCTCTCGGCACGCTCCCTTTCTTTACATCTCTAGAAGATGCTGATAGGAAGTCCTGAATCCTCTTTGTACCCATATAAAGCATAGCTAGTGGTCAGAAAGATGCTAGATAGGATTAATACAGCAACCTCAGACTTGTGCATGATAGATGTCTGTGTCTGAGCGTCATCTGGACACCCTTCTTAGTAGAGAAGAAAGGGGAAATTCATGGATATGATTTACAACATCTTAAAGAGTAGATGTCTAAATTAGATATGCTTCAGATGCATTTAATCTGATCCTTTCTTGCTGTGGAATACAAGGGAGCTTAAAAATTTGTTAAAAATCTGTTTCTACGTGTATGGTCTGTCCTTCTCTGAGCAGACCCAGGCTCATCTCTTGCACATGTAGGAGATTCAGTTGACACAACTTTTTCTGACCTTGTCTATTTTTTGTGAAGTGCTTATAGAATCAGTCAGTTTTCAGCTTAATTGTAAATTACGCAACTGTTCAGTTTGAGACCATTCTCATCCTGTCCCACCAAGTTCTGGTTGTTGCCTGGCTGTACTAGAATTGCACTAGTAACCCAAAAGAGGGAAAACTCTGATTATTGAACTCAGTTTCTCTGTTATCTTCCAATGAAAGCATCCACTGCAGCTAAAGGTCCTGTTCTAGCTGGTACAGAAGTATTGCTGGCTAGCAATGCAGAGTGTTCCAAGTGGGAAGAAGCCTGACAAACTGATTTAATACAAATACTGAATGTCCTGTCCCCACAGGGATTTAGCACAGTGTCACTACCTATAAATAATGCCGTGTACAGAAGGGCTTATAAGCTCTAAGCACTAAACATAGCGTAGACTGGCTGGCTTGAGTTGAGGCGGGGAGGGTGTTCCTTTTTCATCCCTTAAAGAGACAGATCTACTAGGAGTGTGGGTGTCTAAACAGTTCAGAACGTGTTTAACCCCTGTCTGCCAAAGGCCATTCAAAAAGAAAATAAAAAGGAGGTGAAATTGAATGATTTTACACTTTTTTTTTTTTTCTTCTCTTCTGAAAGCAATTCAGGCTTAAACCCAGAGAGCTGATAATGTCGATTGGAAAGGTTAGCTCTGGCTAAGTTATTTTATTTCAAGAATAAAATAACATCTTGTGCTGCATCTCTTTCTCTCCAAAGTTTAGGCACAGCAGTACTGTGGCTTTCAGTTAACAGCGTCTACTGGGAAAAAGACCTATCTGAAGGGAGAATCTTTTGATAACCATTTTCTGAGCTCTCTACATGTCACTTCTTCCCCTTCTGCCTCTTGTGCTGGCTGCACTCCATGCTCCTTTACATAATACTGGCCGTGGATGGGACAAACTCTCATAAAATCCTGTTTTCTATGGGTTGTTTTAAAATCTTTGAAACTAATATCGATAAGGCTTGGTCCTACATAAATCATCCTGTGATATTTTGCGGGATTCATACCTTATCTCATTTCTAAACATTCCTGTGTGTGGGAAGTACATATGTCTAAATGGCCACAAGAGATAAGATGAGAGGATGTGGTAACGTTGCTTTATCTGGCTTTAAAGAATTCCTGAGGGAAGCCTCCTTCCCAAAACATGTACAGTCTCTGCCCAGGAGGCTTTATGTGCAGAACAGTGGCAAATTCTCAGAATTGTGCACAAAACAGACCCTCGGTACAGCTCCACGCCAGTCAATCTTAGGAAAAGCTCATTTTGTCAATAGGAGTTCAGCGTCTGCAACAGGAATTAGAGTAGCTTGGATCCTGTCCAGGCAGTGTTTGTGGCAGTCTGTTAGATAATGTTCTTGCACAGAGAAAAGACTATAAACAGAGCTTAGAGAGCATTGGAAATTGGCTTCCTGCCTCTCACTTCGCGGATGATTTCTGTGGAAAGCTACTGCCTCGTGAATGCCCTATGGCCATATCTGTGTATAACCTTTTACACCTCTTACTCACCTGCCTTTGGCAGCCTTCGACTATAATCAGTTTCTGTTGGGGCGATGTCCGAGCAAAGACTATCTCTGAGTGGTTACACAAGATTTCATCCAGCTGCTGCAAGCTCATATCCTTCAGCTCCATCCCATTAACTACTGCTGCTGTAGCTTCTCTGTAAAAGCCATGGGAAGGTTGGGTAAATTTTCAAATCAAAAGGCTTAGATAAAAATAGTGCACTCATAGAATGTAGGCGGCTTAATAGTAAGGAAAGCAACAAATTGCATTAATTTCAGAAGCATTAGTTGTTAATCAGCAGGTGTTGAATGAGAGCCACTGTAGAAATTTCAGAGTGAATTACAGTTACCTAGATACAGAGTGTCTAGGGGGAGCAATTGAAGCGTCCTCCTGAGCAGACATAACAGCAGAAAATGCATTTTAAAGAGGACTCCGAGTGGGAGGGTGGGAGAGTGGAGGAGGAAGACATCTTTTCTGTATCTTTCTCTTATGATGTTGTTTTTGGTGGGTTTTCTTTTTCACATTTAATGGGTGGAAGAGAAGTTTGGAGTGATGGTCCTTAGGTCATGCGATTCTGAATTTTGCTTTTCATATGTCTGTGTTTTGACAAATGGGCAGCGACAGCAAAGTCCAACATGGACAGCAAAGTGTAGTCTGCTGGGTTTATTTCAAGGACCGGTGAGAATGAGAACCACTGATCTAGACACATGATTATTTATGTAGAGATGACATGATGGATGGACCAAACGGCTGGGAATGCTTCAAGAAACAGAAAAGCAAAAAGCAGGCGTGATGTAGAAGCGAGCTATAAAAGGATTGTGGAGGGAGAAGGTGCAGCCTCTGGGAAATGAACCCGTAGGCATCCCCTATGCTCTGTTGGCTCTTACCGTCTATTGACTTGCTCGACGGGAATGTTGAGGCGCTTAGCAATATCTTCCACGGTCTCGCTGGTGGCTGAAATGATGCCTACACTCTTGGCAATGGCCTTAGCCGTGATGGGATGATCGCCAGTCACCATGATCACCTGAGGAAGGGACAAGCGTTCGGCGTGAGTGATAAATGTATGTGCAATGGCTGGGGTGAGATAAGGCGAAATATCTATTGTTGCAGACCAGGAAGCAGTTTAGAATCTGAACTCGGAAAGCTGTGCTATGTACATAACAATGACAGATTATTACTATTAATTACTTAGCTTTCTATTGATATCTGGTCTCTAGCTCTTATTTCTGGTGCTGTTTTATCAGGACTGTGAAGGAAGAACTTGTCGCAGGCAGCAGGGTTGGAATAATGCAGAATAAAGAAGCCTTTATGTAAGGATTTATATTAGGTATACTCAAAAGTGAAAGTTCGTTAGAATATTGCATCTTAAAATGGATCCTCGTGACTGAGGTGTCCTGACAGATATGACAGTTTTTTCTTGTTTTTCCTGAAGAAAAGTTGCCAGATCTGTCTTTAGAGTACAGAAAATTCCTTCAGGGCTGGGACTAGGGATTCATTTCAGCCAAGATCAGTAATTCAAATACTGATTTTCCTTTATTACTCTAGATTGCCTCTCTGCCTAGAGCTGAAAGTTTACTTGTGGGTCCCCTGGGAGTGAAATTGGAACAGTTCCTGCTTGAGGTTCAACCTGGACAGTTCTGAGATTACAGATTCCTGTGCATAGAAGCTCACAACAGGTATAGCCCTGGGTCCTAATGCCTTCTCAAGAATTGTTTCTGTTATCTTACTGCGTTTTGCAAGCACGTAATGCTAGCTGGTGTGGTTCCTGTATTCTAGAAAATGGATCTGATGAGACAGTAGCTGAGCTTTTCCAAAATGTGGATTTCCAGTTTTGGGGTTCTGTGCCCTTCCTATCGTCTGATTCCTGCTTAAGCTGTTTTGCTTCTTGGAGCCATCAAGTAGTTATTTAAGTTAGAATTGCAATATGGCATTAACGAACGTTTAGACTTTGGTAGTTGTTGCTAGAAAAGTACTTAATGACAATGTGCTGGAAGATCCTAAAAGTTCTATCATCATGAGACTTTCTGTAGAATTACTGTATTTTTCAATGTAAAATCCCTACCTTGATCCCAGCACTGCGGCATTTTGAGACAGCATCTGGCACTGTGGAACGAGGTGGGTCAATCATAGATAAGAGCCCAACAAAGCACAGGTTGGATGTTGGGAAGTTCATGGAATCTGTGTCAAATTGATAGGTGTCTGGAAACTCATTTTCAGGCAGGTACAAGTGACAGAAACCTGAAAAGAAAATCAGTTTGATGTGACGTACAGGAAATAGCGGGAGAAAGAGGAGTGCTTGCTGTGTAGCATCAGTCTTTGCTCTTGTCCATCAAACTCCGGTGCGTTTAACCGTTAGCTTTTTATGGAGGATATTTTTTAGCCTGCCATTTTAGCCTTCGCATCAAAGTTGATCTAGAGTCAGCGTTTCACGTGGCAAAGCTAGTGATGCTGCCAGAATGGAAGGGCATTTTCCTCTGAGGTTTACTTGCGGGTTATTTGGCTGCTCAGTGTGGCAGATCAACATCAGTATACAGCAGTCGGCATCCCTGCCACAGAGATCTTACAGCGCGTCGCTGTGGTTTAAACGCTCTGCTTCGGAAGCCGTGCGCTTTCCTTTTCTCCCTCTACTGCGAGAGGATTGAAGTCCAGACACACCAGACTGTATCAAGACTTAAAACCTCATTTTACCCCACAGTTCTGTGATAGTCCCGCTAATTGGACTCACCCAGCACTCTCTCTCCCAAGCCCCCCAGCTCCATGTACGCTGTTTGGAAGGCTTCTGCCTTTTCACTGTCCAGTGGTTCTTCTTTGCCGTTGATCATGATGGTGCTGCATCGCTCTAAAATCCGCTCTGGGGCACCTTTCATCACCAGCAGAAAGCGTTTGTCGTTGGGATCGTCAGTCTCATGAATGGAAAGCTGTGTGCCACAAATACGGAACGATTTGAGAGAGCATGTGTGATTCGCGTTTGTTCCTAATTTTGGTCACTTTGCAAGGAATCCGTTAAATGAAATGAACTGTATTTATTTTTAGCTTAAATATCTTCTGTCACTCAGTTACCCCAATAAGATATTCAAGTTGCAAATAGTTGCATTAGACACAGTGATAGAAATGGTTCAAGTAGGGAAACAGTCTGGCATAATTTCCAAAAGTGAAACACACCTGGAATTTGTTGGTAGAGTTGAAAGGAATTTCAGCCACTTTCTTGTTCTGCGCTCTGATATTCATGACGTCACCCAAAATGACTTCTGCGAATTTCAGCAGAGCTGTTTCAGAGGCATCACCTACCACAACCCTCTGTATGCACAGAAGATGAAACACTTTATAGCACATACACTTCTGCACTTCCATCCGGAGAGCTTGTGTGATTCTAGAACATACTGTATGCTTAAGCAACAATTACTTTACAGTGCTATATGCAAGTTGTCCTGCAAAATTGAGGCATTGAGGAAGTAGATGGTAGTAATCAGTGTACAGACATTATTTAAGGCATGTCTACCTTTTCTGTTTTGCTATATTAAATTAAGAGTGTAGTAAAAACCAGTGTAGAAATTCTTGCTACTTAAATTGCCTTTTTCTTTATAGGGACAGTTGCTCTTGGCTCTGTGGGTTTTTTCTCCATCATAAACTTTTTGCGATTGTACAGCAGTGATACTGCTATAAACAGTAACCTGGAAGATTGCTATGCTAAAACAGAACTGATACGTATTGTTCTTTCCAAGGAAGAGAAATAAGCTAGTGTGAAGTTGGCAGTACCTTCATTATTGGGAGATTCTCCTGTCCTGGTCTGAATTCCGCCCGGTTGCAGAGAGTTACAATTTTTGATAATGCTGTCCATGACGGAGAACTTTGATCAAAAGGCTGGGCTGAGAGGAGGCAAAATACAGATTGCATCCTTTAGCATATTATGTGATAGAAGTAGAAACTTAAGTTTGAAACAACAGAATTGAATTATTTGTGGAAGAAAACTGTTCTTTTGAGAGGTTCTGTTATGGAAAATCGATTTGATGCAAATCTTTACATCCATCAGCGGTTCTGTCAAAGCTGCTTAGATGATGTTTCTCTTTATTTCCCTACTAAATTTGCTGTCAACAAAAGGATCTGGATTAGAACCTTCTCCAGACTTACTTTGTGTGAGTGAAGTTCCAATACTAATTCTTTTTTTCACATCTCTACATGGCTAAGAAGGGCCTTTGCTGTTGCACAGTACACTTCTGTGTGGAAGGCAGGCGTGTCTGATTTAGCTAGCAAAAGATACTGCCATTGACATGGGTTTGACAGCCGGTAGGTGTGACACATCGCAGGTTTGGTCCGAGCAGCTCCCCCTTCCCATATCCCCCATTGCCATATTTACTTGTTTGATCTTCACTGGTGTCAGCTGAGTAGATCTGATTATCAAACCAGAGGTGAGCAACAGTCATCCTGTTTTGTGTCAGGGTCCCTGTCTTGTCAGAACAGATGATGGAGGTAGAGCCGAGCGTTTCTACAGCTTCCAAGTTCTTCACCAAACAGTTCTTCTTCGCCATCCGCTTGGCTGTCAGAGACAGACTCACCTGTCAGAAGTAAAGAAGTTCAGCTCACTGTTAGTGAGGTGCAGAATGATGCAGTGAGGTTACATACTTCGGCTAGAGGGGTTGTGTTGATTTGTTTTAAGAAGAGAACATTTTAAAAAAAAAATCTTTTGACTGCAGTGCATTTTTTTATTTTGGGTTTTTTTTTACTAGCAGCGTTAAGGTCAGTGGTTTGGCTGTAACTAGCACTAGTACATTTGCTGCTGAGAGGAACCTGCTTGCCTACTGGTAGAAATAAAGATGTCATATATGTTAGAAGGCTGGTTTAGAGGGAAGAACCTACAGTGTGGGGGGAGGCTCCTAATCACCAACTTGATGAATCCTGACATGATTCTCCTCATTATCGCAGCGCTGCTGGTTGTCCGTTGTTGGTGTGCTTTAGAGCTAACAGTGCTTAGCAGGTGGGCTGCTTCTCAGCCAGGGATTTTAGTGGTGCCTTCTCTGTGTTAGTAAGCAGAATTTTCATGTGACTTTTAGGATGCAATATCCTCATTTCCAAATAGGAACAGGTTGTGGGGAAATGAGTCATATCATTCTCCTGGTTAGCAGTTGAGGGGGAACAGTACTTGAAGAACCTTCTTTCCAGCTGGATTGTTGTGCTGCAGCTTTTAAGGTAAAGGGCTCAGTTACGCCAGAATTCCCAAATGAAATGTTTATCCTTTCAGTTTCACAGAGAAAACTACCCCTATTTCAAGCTCAAGCCAGGTCACTTAATGGGTCATCTGTGCTTCAGTGGTTAGTGTTGTACTGTACTGAATTTACAAGTGATGAATTATGGTAATGATTGAAGAACTACAGTGGGAACCAGTGGATTCAGAGGTAGACTTACCGTTACTGTGGCTAGCAGTCCCTCGGGCACATTTGCCACAATGATGCCAATTAGAAAGATGATGGAATCCAGAATCTTGTATCGCATAGAAACAGATATAATGAAGAAGAGAACGCCGATGGAAATGGCCACTCCTGCCACCAGGTAGACAAAATGTTCTATCTCGATAGCAATGGGTGTTTTCTCGTTTCCTACTCCCGATGCGAGAGAGGCGATGCGCCCGATGACGGTGCGATCCCCGGTGTTGATTACAATGCCCGTAGCAGTGCCTGCAAAGAAATAAGGCTGTCAGCTCCAGCAGAGAATATTCCCGTCTTCTGTACCCGGTACTGAGTGAAGAAGGCCGTCCTCAGCCTTGGTGTGACTGAGACTTCATCCCAGAATTGCATTCTCCCCTTTAGAAATCTTACAGCTCTGTCAGCGAAGAGAACGACCTAAACTATTTTCATGAGAATCTTTTGATTATATTTCAGTAGGAATGCTCATAACCAGGTTAGGTGTTAAAACAAATGTCTTGCTGGTTGATACTATGACCAGCCCAGTGCTTAGGCTTTATTTTGGTATATTAGGATATTTTATTGCTTGGGACAATAGCTTCTTGTGAGCAATTAAGCCTTTCTGGAATTTCTTCAAGTGAAATTGCTTAAAATGAGTTAGCAGCATTGCGCAGCACCCCGTACAGGGGCCATTTCTAGAGGCCCCTCTCTCTGTTCGTACACACCTTCCACACAGGTGGTGGAGTAGAATGCAATGTTCCTGGTCTCCAGGGGGTTCTCGTGGGTGAAGTCACAGGAACGAGACTGTGGTTCTGATTCCCCTGTGAGTGAAGAATTGTCCACCTTTAATGAAACGGAGACATGCCCACGTTAAGGTTAGTAACATGCAGTTCTGTCCAGCCCAGAAGGCAAAGGCGGCAGCACATTTCATAATCAGCGACAGGTCCGTAACCTCTCGGTGCTTTTTCTCTCAGAGAGTTGCTGTTGTCACAGAGAGAATCTGTTTCTGTGGGAGTTCAGGTCAGTTAGTGTTGTCCGTCTGCCGGTAGGGTTTTCAGTACCAGGCTGATAGAAAATATGGTTTAAAGGTCTGCCTCCAGGTCTGTGGAAACTTCATACTGTGTTGGTGTTTCTGCCTCTGTCCTGGCAAAGAGCATTGCTAGGACATGGTGTGGACCTAAGGGCTTCTTTGGACGTTCAGGGAGTGGAGATGTTAGTTCTAGATGAGCTGAGCATCACGGTATAGATTCTGCACTCTATGATTTGATTAGGTTATGTCTAACTAAAGCTCTAATAACTCACACTGGGTGCACAGAAAACATTTCTATGTCATAAGAGTCTCTAAACCACGTTTTTCCTCTTTCCCTGTGCTCTTCAGAGTGCTGTTTACCTTACAGCCCTGAGTAGCGATCAGGCGAATGTCTGCTGGGATCCTGTCTCCACCCTTTATTTCCACAATGTCTCCAACCACCAGCTGTTCTGCTGGCAGTTCCTTCTTTTCTGCATCTCTGATGACAAGAGCTTGCTAGAAGACAGAAGCGTGACAAAAATAAGCATTGTGCCGTCCTCTAAACCTCCATATACATTCAATTTGGGCTTGTGCTTTTGTTATTTTGAGGTGCGTTATTAGAATGCCCTTTTATCTTGAAAGAGGTGCATTGGTTATTCTCACCTGTGGAATCATTTTACTGAAACTGGCCATGATGTTTGTGCTTTTAGCTTCTTGATAGTAGGCGAAGATGCCGGTGAGGATGACAACCAGTGCCAGGACTACTCCAAGGTAGAGCTAGTCAATAAAAGACATAATCCGGTTAATTTAAGACAAGTTTTCAGCAGTTCCTCTGAAAGAATAAATCATAATTCAGTCTTGTCTCAGAAGTCTCTTAAAATGAGATATTGGCCAGGTTAAAATATAGTTTAAGAAACGAACTTTCAAGTTTTGCTCTGCTAATGATCAAGAAAAGCTTTTTGAGTATGAGAAAGGCTTTTAGTAGCAAGTATCCCATCTCTCCAAAAGCCTTCTCTAAATTATACCTGACACAAACCCAAAAAAATTGTAGTCCTGACAAAGTGTAACTCTTAAGTGAACTGGAGGCAAAGACTCCGGAGTCCTTTGTGGACTTTAGTATTGCTCTTATGATTACTTAACTGTTGTGATTGTGGGTAATGGTTATAAAACCTTTGGTTAGGCACTCTTAGACAGAAGTGGTATGTCAGGTATTTGAGCATTTATCAGAAATGTTTGGTAGTGGAGGGAGAGTCCTGAAAGAATAAAAGGCCTCCTTGTAGTTACTGAATAACTGTGAAGTAGTATTTAAATTGCTTAGATTGTCAAAGGGTCAAATACTCACTTTGTGGTTATTCAACTACTTACATTGTCAAAGGCCGATTCAGCTCCCTGTACAAACTGAATGCCAAATGAAATCCAGGAGAAGACAGCTCCTATCCATAAGAGGATGGAAAACCCTCCCACCATCTGCTTGAGGAACTTAACAATTTCAGGGGTGGCTTTGGGTGGAGTGAGGGAGTTGGGACCATCCCGAGCCAAAATCTCTGCTGCCCTTGCACTAGAAAGACCCTGCAAAAGTAATCGACACGGTTAAAATGAAGTCACAGAAAAACAGGTTTTTATCTCAACTCAGAACAAAATTCACGTGCTGTTTTTTCCTTAAATATTGCTTGTGTCACAGATCAGCTGCGGTAACCTGCATCTTTGATTTCCATACTTTCTGATTTGCCAGTGGCTACTATTAGTTATCTGCTATGAAGAAAGAGGTATTTCGTTACTGGAGCATTGAATGTGGGGCTCTGCCCATTAGGAGTTTTCATTCTGTCGCTTCTGTGTCAGGTAGATGTGTTCTAAGTGTTTGGAAAGCTGGGGAAAAACAGACATCAGTTCTTTCGCTGCTGTTTCTGCATTTCCACCAAGATGTTTGTAGTTTATGGCTTTCTTGAAATTCTTGTCTGTGCTCTCGCCACGTTGCAGTACTTTGATGTTCAAATGTTAGGTGTCCAAGATCTATGGTTTCTTAAATTTGGTGTTTCCTCGAACTTAAAATTATTTGCAATACACTCTTTTCCTAAAAATTGTTACAGACGCTGCCAGCGAAAAATGAATTGTAGTGAAATAGAAACACCAGACAAAAAGTTCAGAAAAGCTGAGATCCTGGTGCAAACTTTAAGGTCACATTTTGTGCAGGGATTTTGATTTCAAAACAGTAGGTTAGGCTTCTTCAGACTTGAGAGGACCTCCAGTTTCAATCCAGGTCAGTGCTGCACGTTGACTTGCTGGATTAGACTTTATTGGGAGCATGTGCATCACACTGGTGCACGCCCGCCTCTGCACAGCCCTCTCTCTATCACACCAGTGATCTGAGCGCTTTCCTACTGCTTCTAGGAAGCTTTGGGTAAGCCAGAGGCAAAATAAGGCAACTGAGTCAGGCAGTTTCTTAATGATGCCCTACGGACTTACTTTGTTGATGCATGTACCATACTTTTCCTCCAGTTCTGAAGCGCTGAGTTTGTGGTCCTCCTGGATTCAAAAAAAAAAAAAAAAAAAAAGAGAACATGATAGTGAGTAGAATGTCAGATTGTGGAAATTTTTGTTTCAGGATCTGGAGTATATTCAGACTGCCTGGATATTGATAAGCAAAATGTCTTCCACTGGAAGATGGTATTTTCTTTTGATTTTGGGAGTACTTTTGTAAATAGCTCCCTCCTCCAGCAAATCTGTCAGAACAGAGTGGTGTTTTCATGTTAATGCAGCTTGCCACGAAATAGTTCCTCTGTACGTGCTACAGGACTCAAGCATTCAGTACCACAGGCAATATCTTGATAGAAGGAAAGGGTGCGATGTCAGAGTGTGTGTGACAGCAATCTTTCCACTTGACTGACAAGGTGAAGTCTGTGAAATTATTCACTAGTCTTGGAGAAGGAAGCAGCAGGTTCTAACCACTGTTAAAAGAGGGTGTGGGAGAGGAAAATCTCAAAGCTCTTCTCCCTTCGCTGCAGTGACACCTCTGTGGTACCACTGACCTAATTATAGCTTGTGCTGAACTAAGATTTAGAAGCCGAGAATTTGCGAGATCTCACAATTCTTTTCACAGAATGATTCAGTGGTATTTGGATGAAACGATTAACTTGTCTGTGCTTTCATTTCTTCTCTAGAAACATGAGAGTAATGTTACATCCCCTGCTGGCAAAGATAAGGTACGCTGAGAATTAGGTAGCTAATACTGGGGAGATCTTGGAAGCATTACAGTTAAACCATTTTTGACCCATTTGGGGGTTTTCTTACCTTTGAAATACCATCTAGCCCATAAATAGCCTCTCCTCTGAGTTGCTCTTGAAGCAATTCAGAAAAGAGGTCAGTATAATTACCTTCATTTTTCAGATTGGGAAACTGAAACGTGTAGAGAGGCAGCTTCCCAAGATCAGCCAGCAGGTCAGTAGCAAGCCAGAAGTAAAATACAGATTTCTTGAGCTTAGTGCACTGTCCTCAAAGTACAGTGTGGGAAAAAAAGAAACAACTGTCCTTAAAGCCGAAGTATGCTAGGAATCTCTGGAGGAAAATGTTGTGCTTCTACCTTTCCCTCTGTTTCCTGGCTGCCAATGCGAGTGGCAGTTCACAGCAAATACTGATCACAGTTATTCCATCGGGGAATAACTCCTCGTTGGGGGGATAATGTTCTGTGCTATTGATGGCTCCGTTAAATCAAAACCGTTCTTTCATTACAGGTATTAATCCTGCACAGCTTTTTTTTTCTGTCACACTTCAGGAGTGTGAGGAAGCAAATCCTTTGCTGTGTTAGGATTTTCAGTGCAGTGTGTCTTTCTTAAAATGCTGTAGCATCGGTATTTGAGCTGCGTTCAAACAGTGGGTAGAGGCTGTCCTGCCAGGTGTGATGGGAGCTCAGCAACACTCACCAGGTCCAGTTCTTTCTTCAGATCCTCTGTCTTTTTTTTCTTGTTGCCTTTTAAGTCTTTGTACTTCACCTCTTCGTCTCCAATCTCTGTTTTTGCGACATCTTTTGTCCCATAGATCTCAACCGAATAAACATCAGACTTTTTCTGTAAAAGAAATAAGGTTTTGGCATTGTTGTGAACATCTGCTGGGACTTGCAGGAAGCGGTAATAAATACCACATACAAGTCAAACTCTGACAAATGTGCTTTTTCTTAAGCTACAAATTCCTACTCTCTCTTTCTCCTGGCAAATTAAGAATGCTAGTTCCTGTCTTATCCTGAGTTCTCTCCAGCGTGTGTAGCAGTAATCTTGGTCAGGTCTTCAGTGGTTGTAAATTGCAATGGTTCTTTTAGAGATGTGCAGCAATTTTAGTAGCTTATGGTCTAATGCAAGGTGTAGAAGTACGGCCCTGGATCTCAGCATTGCTGGTGAAAACCAGCAAGTTATTTATCAGCTTCGGGTGTATCAGATCAATGTAAAAGTAAAAGATTTTTACAAGGAAAGGGGAGGGAAAAATATTCATTGAGAACTTGCCTGTTCCCCGAGCATTTTTAGATAAATGTCTTCAGTATTTACTTCTCTATTTTAATTAAAATGAATGTTTACACGTTTACATTCAATCACATGGTGAGAAGTAGAGGCAACCACCACACTGGTAACCAAGGAGAAGCAAGTCTGTTTCTCCTTACATAGAGCTCGGAGCTGACAGGGGTTTAGCAAACTTCACTCATTTTTTGCCAGTCTAACATTGGGTGCAGGAAACTGTTAACCTGGGGATGCTGGTAAACCTCTGACAATATTTTACTTTTATTGATAACTTGTAGATTGTTCTGTTTCCTAACTTAAAGTTAACGCTGTAGTCTGAAGGGCAAGCTTCCTGTGTTGCTATAATCATAACATTCCAGATCCTAATTGTCTTGTGAACTACATGCCGTGCCTTGGAAAGAACTATTGGTTGACCCCATTTCAGAGGCTTCCTTACAGAGGAAGCGTCAGAGCTTCGTGAGAGTCATACTGGATGTTATCTGTTGGTGTGCTGCACTAGTGGGACAGATGAGCTCGTAGGCTGCTGCCGCTCTCTGTCTAATGAGTACATACACACTCTGCAGGGCATGTGTCAGTGTTTGGACTCCTGCAGAGGTAATATTTCAGATCAGTTGAGAGTAGGCATCTTAATTATGTACAGGCTGAACCAGAGAGCTCAAGAAATGGAAACAGCAGGAAACAAAGGATTGGGGCATCTTACTACTTAATAGTATTCTGAACTCCAAAGTGGCATCGTATCCTCAGGTGCCCTTTAGTGAGAGGAATGCTGAAGTCTTGATATTGTATCTTCAGGAAGGGAAAAGCTAAGAGCTGGGGAGTACTTTGGGGAGTTAAGAGTCTGAAATCCTTTTCCTAAAGCACTTGTGAATGTGCTTGGTGATACATATCCCAGATGAAGCACATGTCTGTTACAAGAAGTTCTATTTTTTCTGCCTTGCTGGAGATTCACAATTTGAAAAGTTGAACAGATTTTTGGGTAGGATAGGTAAAGAGAGGAGGAGGAGAAGGAGGAAGGCGAAGGAAAAATCTTAATAGATATCCTACCCGAAAATCTGTTCAACTTTTCAAATCTCCATAAAGCAGAGAGACCAGGAGAGAAAGAAAACAGCTATCTACGGTGAGAACTTAGCAGATGGAGGAGAGTAGTAAAGAAAATGAATGAAGTTAGTAAAATCTATTGATCGCTTTTATACGTGATCTAGATTTAACCTTTAACCTGCACATTTTCATAAAATCTCAGATTTTGGCATTTGCAAAAGGAGTAGTGTTCATTAAACTGTTGATTATGAAACTAGCCACTCCTAGAATTCTGCCCTGTCCAATCTGATCTCCTTACTTTTCAGGATTAGAGGTGCATAGCCACCTACAGTGAAAATTTTAGTCATTACTCTGGATGCCCAGCAGTGTTCAGTAACAGTTCGGTTTTTCACTTAGCTCATATTTATAACGCACATCTGAATATTAAAACTTAAATTAATGCTTGTTCTTAAGAAGAAACACACAGGCAGTAGCAGTAATTCTGTGAACAGTGTACTTACCTTTACCATCTTGGTGAGTTTATTCCTTTCCTGATGGAGTGAAAGAGCCAAGCTAAAGTCTCTGGATAATAAGCAAAAGCCCAGCTGGAGAATGAAGGGGCTCAGAGCAGTTTTGGCTGTTGGCTTGGGAGAGCTCGCCAAGGTTGTAGTTCCCTCTCAGCTGGCAGGCAGATGTTAGCTGGAATCCTGCTTGCACCTCGGCATCCTTCAGGCAGGACGAGTTTGTTGTCCAAAGCCTGTGGAGAAAGAGCTCTGTTTGCTAGTGCTTTATAAATCAGCATCTTGTGCTGCCACTCCACCCCTCCCCTTCCAGGTCCAGCCCATCTTCTGTTTCACCTATAGTAGGTGGAAAAATACCACAGTAATGGGCATGTGGGTTTCAGGTCAGATAGTTTCTAATTATTCCTTTGTAGTGTTTGCTCACAGCTAGGGAACAGGTGTATTATTCAGCTTGCTAGAAGCAAAGAGTTTCCTTCAGAGACTTTCCAACACCGGACTCCCCTTAGGATTTCCAACGGTCTTGGACACGTACGGTGGGGTAGAGGAAGGCTGTGCACATTTTGTCTTGACTGTTTACGTGATGGTCTGTTTGCCTGCCTAGGGTCCCTAAAAGTCACATCCCTGCCCTGTTTAGGTACTAACAGGGATTAAGTGGAGAAGTGCTCCTTCAAGGCTCCTAGCTTGGACTTTACTTTAAATTCTTGCATTGTGTTTATTGTCTTTCTAACCTTCATGCTAAGCTAAAAACAAGCACTTCCTGGTGCATTTTCAGCAGGAGCACTTACCTGAACAGCTTCTTTAAATAGTTAGTCTTACACCAATTACCAGCTTCCATGCAGGAGTGATTATGAGGTTTATGACATTTGTGATACCTGGCATATCTCATTACTTAGAAGTAAAGTTAACTTCCTCTTCACCTCTGAAATCTGATTGAAGATAAACAGTCAAATACAGTGAAAGATTTCCTGTACTTTAGCATTATTTGGGGGGGGACTCTTTTTTAGTCTGTCTGACAGAACTGGTCTCACTGAACAGCACAGCATTTCAGCAGCCGGCCTTTTACGTTATATAATTCATTAGCTTCAAATTGCATCATTTGAGATGCTGAGAGGTACCACAGCCACTAGCAGATGATGACTCAAAATATGTTAATGGAGATAACTAATGTTGACCGTTTCAAGCCATATGGATAAGCTGTTGGTGTAGGGAAAAGAACCAGGAAACATCCTTTACTACTTCAACAGGAGCATGAATAAATTCATGTTCAAATCAGGGGCAAGTTCTCGGTGATTTAAGTATCATACCTCCTTAAACAACACTTCTATTAAAAAGCCAAGCTCTTTCCACTTCTGGGTTTATGTGTATTGGTCTTTTTCCATGGCATTCTTTAATCTTAGAATGTTACGCAAGTTACTGAAGCGTAGCTGGAAAGGTTTCACGTTCAGTTTGTGCTGTTTGTTTTCTTGAGAACCAGATTGTGTCCTGGGGCTTGAATATAAACCTTTTCATATGTATATAAAGTATTGGAGATTTCACAATGTGTGCCATCTACAAGAGCATTACTCTATTGACTGTATCCAGTGAGTCTGCCTGTGTCACGTGTTCCCTGTTCCTGAGGTTGTCCTCTCTGTTGCTGGAAAAGACACTAGGGCAAGTCGATCAAGAGGTATGGTGAGTGTATTTGACATCAGATGAGACTGCTGAGGCTGGAAGTGGGAGGGGACGCGAGAGGAGACACGGACTTGGAAATAGGGAAATGCCTTCCAGGAATGCAGTTGCGTTGTCCATCAGATCTGTTGGTAGAAGACAGAGGGATGCAAAATGGGCAGACAAGGCTTGTTCATTAACAGGTTTTAACTGGGAGCTCAGATCCAATGGTGAGGTATTGCTGGTAGATGGAAAACAAGGATGTGTATTAGTATACCCTGCTGTTCACAGATTTGTAAAAACAGCTACCCTGTGCTTTTTAGTAATGGTTTGTGATTTAGAACGTTATCTGGGTCATTTGGGCAGTTTCTGCATTTGTCTTCTATAAATCATGACTACCTTTGCCTGGGGACAAATGTTAGAAATGCAAATCAGAAAAGTGTTTGCCAACGAAGCGCCCCATACACCCTGGTCTAGAGGCAGTACTTACACTGACGCGTCTGTCCTCGTCTTTGTTTTGTAGCAGATTAATTAAAGTGGGAAAGCCCTATAGACCGTACTATAGCTTAATACTTACAAAGTAGTGAGCTGGGTTTGCTGCTGACAAACAGTCTGTACTGAGCTGCCAAGTTCAAAGTGCAAAACTGATGGTTAAAACGTTCTGTGGCGGAGATTTCATTAATTTTGTCCACTGAAGGAGTTGTTTTCCCGTAAGTTACAAAGGAAAGATGACGAGCACTGTAAAAAAAAGGAAATCTGTTGTTTGCCATGAACCAACATGATGACGTGACTGGACACCGTATTACCCTACTGCTGCGAAGGATTCTCTTTGTTAACAGTAGTCACTTGCCACCGATGACCTTGTGTTTTGTCATTTGGCCCTGCTGAAAAGGTACCAGAAATAGAGTCCATGTGAGAACCTGGCCTGCAGATCTGGACAAGCGCTTGTATGCAACTGAATCCTGCCAGAGAAGCACTTGTGCCTTGGTTTGGCAAGACATGGCTTGTGTAGAGAGGAATATGCTTGTGTCTGTGCCAGAGAGATGTAATCGTCATGTGTGTTTCTGGGGCATCTCAACATTCCCAGCCGAGTCCTGTTTAGAAGGTAAAATTAAGTATTGTTCTGATTTCTAAGTATCAGTCTAGAAAAATAATACGCCCCTTCTGAATTGTTACGTCTCTCGCACTTCATCAGCAGAATTAAGAGGCGTTTTCATCCTCCTCTATGTTCCTGTATGAAAGTCCTGTAAAAGGACAGCCAGGAGAATGCTTTGCTGTTATTTAACACACAGAGACTGCATTTCTGAACTTGAGGTGCATGAAAACTGCAGGTTACTGATAGCTTTGCTCAGATTCTCAAATCCGTTCAGGTTGTGGAGCAAAGGTGTAAGGATTCATAAAGGCTTTTGGAGTAAGGAGAATGTAATGCCTTTGCCTGCGATTCACCTGGTGAACCGGCTGTCTTATTTCTATGCCTCCTGTCTTGGATGAAGCAGGGCCTGCATTAGCAAAACTGGCAGCGTGCAGCTTTAGAAGTACCTGAAGGCACAGGAGTGGGTGGTAGAGCTATACTTCAGTTTGCTCTTGCAAGGCGTGGTGCAGGCTCGCTGCCTTTCCTTGCGGAGAGCCGGCAGAGGGAGCACAGCAGCCTCCGTGCCTGCTGCTTTCTGTGGGCATCCCCTGCTTTCACACAGGCAAAATTCACATTTCAGAGAGCAGAGCGCGGGGCTGTCTTGGTGTCCTCACACAGGCCTGTCTCCAGTGACAGAGAGGTGACATTTGGTTTTTTTCTCTTTGAGGCCAAGGTTAAAACAAAAGCTGAACTTCACGTGATAGCTTTGTGGTGCTCAAAAGAGCTCCCAGGAGCCAAATGAAAACAAAAGCTTAGGTGGCATTTTGACACTGGTAATTTAGGCACTGGTTGTAAACCACTCCTTGTCTGAGTGCCTACAGCATTCATCCTCTCATGATCAGGGAGCTAGCTGCACACTGGTTTACATAATACTGTACGGAGTTTAAGGAAAGGTTTGTCTCAATTTTACAAAAGGACTTGGCTCACTCTCACACATTTGAAACGAATATACTACTGAGGTGAGTTTTGTATGTCCACAGAGAGAGAACACCAATGAAATGTATCCTATTTTATATATATTTCAATATGACATGTATTTCTTTGCATCCTGTGAAGAACAGCTAGTTAGACGTGGGGGAAGTGACTGCTCTTTCATCTTTAGCCCTTGTTGACAAAGTTTCTACTTTGGTTTTTACAATACATTTGTTTGTGTTGTGTCACTTTCTGATGTGGACGGCTGCTCATTCCAAATGTTTTCACAGTGTAACTGTCTTGTTTAAATGTGGTGATATTTGTGACATTGCAATCATAAGTGATTTCTAGAAGTTTGTAAATTCTAGTCTTTGTTTCAAGCAGCTGTTGTCTTGATGCTTTCATCATTCTCAGGTAAAATAGTACACTTTTCCTTTTAAAACCTTATCTGATGGGCTGCTTAGTGTGCCAGACCAGTGCATCTGGAAGTTGCAGAGCCAGCCTGAGGTTTACAATCTGAATCTACTCCTCAAGAACAAAACACCCAACCTTGTGCCTGACAGAACAGCCTGTCAGATGGCAGAGGCCAGCTAACTGCAGGGTGAGGACAGGATGAAAAAGGGGCAATTAGAAGACGGATGTGAGTATGGGCCTATGTGTAGCTAAAGCTGGAGACTTGGGAAGAGAAAATGGGTAGGGATGCAGAGCTGCATTTACCTCGAAGCACCTCTGCAAATGTAGGCGAGGAAGTTTTGGAGTAGACTGTCTTGCAAAATACATGGTGTGTATGTTACACATTTTAAGTAATGCTGTCTGGAAACAGCAGTCTGTGGTCGGCAAAGGTCTCCGTACACAGCCTCTGGAAGGATGTTGTCCGTTATTTGTCAAAAGTCACTTTGAATAAGCAAGAATTATTTCCTAACTTCAAGTGGAAACAAAGCATTATTTGACAAAGGCGCTCTTTTGCTTAGGAAGTTTTAGTCCTGTGGCTTCTGGGATATTTTTATGATGAGAAGCAGGTCATTGCAGTAATGGGGCTGCACAAGTCATTGCCAATTGATACAGCAAGCCTAGATGTTGACTAGTGAGATAATTCTCATTGGAAGATGGTTGAGGTGCCACAGTCAGATGTTTACTGTCTGGGTGACCTCTATTGGAAAGAGTTTAAAAATGAGTCAGTTGGTTCAATGTGGGTCGTTCAGACGGATGATCCTTTTTGTACCCTGTGATGTCCTTGCGTTGCTGCCATGTCACCCGAGAGTTCTTCTAACTGAAAATGACATTTTGTGAGCACAGAAGTGGTGAGTGTTCGGCTGAGAATGCCAAGATGCTGGCTCACAGCTTGCAACAGCTGCTAGCAGAGCAAGTCAGGATCTTTAGTCACAGCTTGCAAAGCCGAAGGCTGAGACTGACAAAGTGATGGCTCATGTTTTACAAGAGCTGACAGCCAGCGACCATGGCTCTGGTACAGATTGACCTCTGTATCTGGAATTCCCATCCATTACAGTGTGAGCAGATTTGCAGGCAGGAAGCAAGGTTGAAATGGCCAGTAGTTGAAAACTGTGGGCTTCAGTGGCTTAGTGGAAGAAAACGGTAAACCATGTTTTAGAATGACTGGTTTTAAACTATTGCTTCATTTTTCCTTTGCGTTTTTGCATTTCCAGAAGAGTGGGTGGATTGTATAGAGCTTGTACCAGAGCAGGCAAGGTGTCAGACGTCTGTCAAATCATTTAACAGAGGATGCTGTGTCCCCCTATTCTGCCATTTTTTCTTTTTGTTTTGCATCTGCATGCAATAGCATTACTGTAGTGTTCTGTTGGCCACTTTAAAAGGTGAGGAGGGAGGCAGAGAATTCTTTACTCAATTCATCATACCTTTTGAGATATTTCAGGCAATCTGTATGTATTTCATTTTTCATTTCTGTTTCCTCTTGAAACTCTGTCCTCTAGTAATAAAGGTCACATTTGCATCCTTGAGTAAAACTCAGAGAAGGCTTCTGGGGTGAGAGAAAATAGTCTTGAAATAGTTCGAGGTGTTACACAACTGGGATGTTTGAGCTGTGATATGAAGTCGCAAACAGCATTTTACCTGTGGAATTTGAAAATCACATGGATTTGTACACAGCCCAGAGCAGTGTGAAATCTCAGCCGCACAGATCTTGCACTCGGCCTTGAACAGAAAATACTTAAGGTCAAGAAAAACTTGTTTCGTATTTGTCAAGGCCACATGAAGAGGCTTGGCCAAGTCTCCGCGTCCTTAACTGCCAGTGCCTCTGCTTTGGTCTTTTTGATCCTTTGTACTTGCAGGGCAGGGTTTGACTGCAGGGTCACACAGACAGTCTGGGGTGTTGCAGGGGAGAGATGTGCGGTTCGAAACATAAAATGCAGACCTAGAGAAAGTGCCAGTGCCACGACACAGGGTCTTTGCACGATGAGCTTGAGAAATTAACCGAGCTGATTCTCACCAGTTTCTAAAGACAAGCTGTTTTGGTTCCACAGTGTGTGCTGCTTGGGCTTTTGCCATGATACAGGAAAGCATGATGAAAAATCTCTCCAGAGCCTTCCGTGAAGCCAACGTGAGTGAGGCGCTCGGCCTCTGCTGGCGCTGTTGCTGCCACCTCCCCTACACCAACGCTGAGTGTGGCCCTGTACGTGGGCAGAGTTTCACTTTGTGCTTTCAGTCTTGGGGCAGTTAATGCTGTAGGAAAATCCAGCCTTTACCTTTCACCTATTTTCCTCTTGGGCAAATGCCCTTGACTTCGATTTATGCTGGATGTTGTTTGAGTGCTGCTGAGAACCAGTCCAACTGCTCGTTCGATGCAAATTAGAATAAAGTCAGTTAAGTAAGAAATACAGAAAGTTGTAGAACTGGGCTTAGCCAGCAATGAATTCACTAGTTTTCACAGTCTGACTTTGGAAATGGGTCAGGACTGCATGCTTAACTTCGTGAAAGGGTTTTCTGTCCATAAAGAATGCAAAGTTTTGTTAAAGGCATCACTGCCCCGTCAAGCACCGAGGGAATAGGGTAGACTCACAGCATTACTGTGTAAAGTGGTCCAGAGAGGACTGCTGTTTGCTGGAGGCATCGGGGCTTTTGCAGCTGGCGGTCCCCACAATCTGAGTGCTTCCATAGCAGCAATAAGATCCCAGTGAAAGGATGGGAGCTGGAGTTACTGCTTGTTTGATTTGTGTCTGTCCCTTCCCCATATAATTGCTTGATAGCTGCAAAACATACTAAAATGTCCTAGTACAAAATTGCCTAAGATGGGATGTCCAGCTCATCTAATTTCACTCTAAGGCTGCTCTGTCACTCGGGTTGTCTTCGTAGCCAAAAGGAAGAAAGCGGCACCTGGAGACAGCAATTTGTCTCATCGGTGTTAGGTGTACAAGAGAGAATTGCCCTGCAGAGGCAAGCTGTTCTCTGCCTGAATAAAGGAGCAGCCTGGAAGAATGCTTCCCAGGAAATACCCAGCTTTTAGGGGAGGTAAATCCTGTCACTAGGAACAAATACGTAGAGATGAGTCCAGGTGATGTGACTTAAACACTAAACCAAGCGTTTCCCAAGCTTCCACTGTTTGGATTTGGCTGTTGTATACAGACATGTCTGAACTAGTCACAGATGTGAGCACACATTGTCCCTGGGCTTCCTTTTATCGCCTTTTGCCATGGAGATGTATTTGTTCTTAATGCTGATTTTTACCAGAAGGGGATCTTGCAAGTCCCGTCGAGTTTTACTTCAAGAGTCAATTATTTTGAATGCCTCTGCGGTGAGGTAATGTGTGGAAAATCTAACTGTGAATGAAAAGCTCCCTATGTCACCAAGTCTGTATTTAGTAGGCAGAGTTTTGTGATGAGTAAGTAGGTGGTGGCTGAGGTCTGTCATGAGTTCCCTGCAGGTAACACAGGGTTAGTATAAGCCAGCAAACGGGCTGAAATAGCTGGGCAGTAGCCTGTGCTTTTGACTAGAGGGACAACAAATAAAGTCCTTTTGGTAGTGAATCTGGCCCAAGTGGTTCCCAGGACGCAGAAGGTTGTTCTCGCCTGGGACAAGTGCCGTGTGCTTCAAGTCTTTCTCTGGAAGTGCAAGAGAGAAATCGAAAGTGAGCGTAGTTAGAGGAGATTGAACTTAGTAAGGCAGAGGACTGTGGAGTGCAGCATGTGCTCATGCTCCTGATAACCCTGGTGTTCCTTGCTGCCTGTCTGCAGAGCTGTCGTTGCAGCTCCAGTACCGGGGGCGTGCGAATTGTTGAGCCTGAGCTTCATGCTTTGGAATTCAGTTCTGGTATATTGTGATATTCTTATTCCAGGACAGTGTGAGGGAGATGTGGGTATCACAGCGTAACTGCACCCTGCAACAGGAGGCAGGCAGGCCAGAGACCGCTGGACTGCTGGCAAATGAGCTAGCTTCAGAGCTGGAAGCAGCGTAATTACATCAGCACTGCCTGTGTTAATAAGCTCTGCGACATCATGGCAGTAATTGGTATTTGCATAGCTCTTTGCAAATATGAAAGCATTGCTTAAATGCAAATGATAAATAGGTTGGCTTCCAGCCTGCCTGGATAGCTTGTCCTCTCAGCTAATTAGACAGTTAGGCACTTGATGTGAGTGTAAAATAAAGGATTGCATCAAATATCTTTTTTACAGTTTGATTCTGACTAGACCGGCTTATTCCTCTTCAAATGTGTAGATGGGCCGTGAAACCATTGGAGCTTAGAGAGCTGTTGGCAGAGGAACATGCAGCAGTTTGGGATCTCGATTCCGTGAGGTGCATTAAAAGCCATGGAAACAGCCATGCTCTGGTTTATTTAAAGTGAGCCGTTGTGTGATGAGATTTACAGTGCTTAGCAGTGTAATACCAGCTGTACTTGAGAAGTGTTCATCCTTCTTGGTGTCGATGCAAATTTGAATTTGGGAGTGTGCATGGCTCAGTTGCTGGTTTGGGGTTTCACTGGGCGCCAGCCATGTGCTTTTTAGCCATAGTAAACTCCATCTTTGTCTTCTCATGGAATTGGTTTCAATTGTAGTGCCGTTTGGGCAGGCAGCACAGTGTACACAGATAATGCTTTTGGGATGGCTAGAAAAGTTCCAAAGCCTGCACTATTCCTCTCTTCTATGGAGACTGTAACCATGCCAAATTAAAATATACCAGTTAGTGTTTTCTTCCTTGGGAGTAAAGTCAGATACTTTGAGATTTCCCAGGCACATAATAATGGTTTCTTTTCAGCTATTTCAGAACCCTGAAAATTTACACTGCTTGGCAAAGTGAGGCTTTGTATTCATAGCGCGTAGAGGTTTAGGCTACTGCATCATTTGGAAGTAGATTAATATAATGTATTTTAGGGTTAATAATTTCAGAAGTTTCTGAGTATCCATTCAAGAGAGTGGCTCTTTGGAACAATGTCTGGTTTTATTGGGTCGTTGCACAAAATCAGCATTGCATTCAAATACTACTCTCTTGCAGTATCATCATAAATTGTATTATTTAGCTTCTGAAGTGATACTGCAAAATGAGAATCGTTTTATCATAAGGTGAATGCATGTGAAACCAAACATCAGAAAGGAAGAATTATGTGCAATACTAGTAGGAAACAAAGACTAAAGTACAATAGTGAAACAGTTCTGCAAAGGCCGCCAAAGTTCAGAAAGGGAAAATAGCATCATAAAGAAAATCAGGTTTAATAAATTACCAGTCCTGTGGGAATTGTCTTGTACTCTGAAAAGTAGTTTTGTGTTTTTCTCCTCACCAGAATGATTAATGGACTGCTGCTGGAGGTAGCATGTTTAAGCAAAATGTAAGCACTGAAAATGAAAACTTAGTATTTTTGCAGCTGCCCATTGTGAAATTGGGTTCTCTAAGGAAAAGACAAAAAAATTAGAATGCTTGCAGAGGACACTTGAGCAATGAAATAAAGCAGTTTAATTTTGATCCACCACAGGAAACTGGAAGCACATCAAAACAGTATATTATCCCCAGATAAGTTCTTTGCTTTTGCCATCCACCAAAATCATCTCAGCTACCTTAGTCACTTGACTGTGGAATTAATCTAATTTGACATGTAGTTTGTCACCTGGAAATAATGTGTTCTATCTGGTATTTGGGCGTGCTCTTTGCCAGTTAAAAGTCCTAAAGGCCAATTCCCCTTTGGCACATGTTGGAGCAGCGCTGCTAAAATGTTCAGTGTAAGAGAGGAAAGCCAGGTGCGTGTCCGGAGTTTCTGGGTGGATCGAGCCAGTTCCTATTAGCTTTGCTCTAGGTCGTGCTTTTAAGTCACCCAGATGTCTTTCAGCACTCCAGCCTCCTGCAGGATGTGTCAGTGATGGCCTTTTGATTTACACAAACCCTACTACCCAGGGAGAACAAGTTGTAAATCAGTGCTTGAGAAGTGTGAAGTGAATGAATCCATTTTCTGTTGAAGCAGGTGACACATAAAGCTCTATCAGGTACACTCTTCTGGATCAGCATATGATTTACATATGCTCGTCTTCCTCGTGGAGATGAGTCAGAGGATAAAGAGTTTCGGTCCAGTGAGGATCTGAGTGTCTAAGTTGCTGTACGTTCTTGATTTCTGCTGAGAGGGAGTTGAGCACTTTAGCTGATATCACTGATATCTCAAATGATAATCTGTGGGATAAAGAGGATCAAGAGAGTAAAAATCACAAGCCCAGACTGCAGCAAGCCAGCCAGACAATGCTAAACATTGCCCAGTTACTGGGGGGAGAGAAACTCTGCTTCCCATGCAGCTGCTGCTGTTCCCATCCCTCTGCTCTCTGGACTGCACTCCTGACATCACTCCTCTTTTTCGTATTTCTAGCCTATTAAACACTCTTTAGCTGGAGGTTTTGCTTTGTGCAGCGCTCTTCTCCTGCAGTGCAATACATATATCAGTCGATCAGTAGTTATTTACAACCTGGAGGTATGTTCTGAATCTTTGAAACTACCCATTGTATCATTTGATTGTCAAAATCGTGCAAGTACTGCCTGCATAGTGTTGCTTGCAATCGTGTGTCTGCCTTGACTATGTGAGTGCTGTCGTCACACCAAGTCTGTTTGGTGGACAGAGGTCCTTTTTCAGTCATGGTAAGTATAAAATCTGTTTTTTTCCTAGATTTTCCTTTAGCAAAAACCCTGGATGTAATACCAGCGTATTGGGCAGGAGAGGGAGCCTTCACTTTTGGATGTCACATTATTGGTTGTGATTAATTCCCTTGGTTTTGTGAGAAGGTGGGGTGCTGGTGCATTAGAAAGCATGTTTGTGGAGATAGTAAATTTATCAGGCCAAGAACACATTCTCTATACTCGACAAGAAATTAGTTCTTTCACTACTGAGACAGATAATAAGGGATATCCTAACCCAGAGGAAGAGAGGAGGGCCTGGCGTGAAGCTGACAAGATACAGAAAGAAAAGTAGAAGCAGGAACTGAAAAACACATTTATTAAAGAAAAGCTGCAAAATACAAGTGATCTACTGCAGCAACTCATTCATCAAGGGAATTTGGCCTTGCCTCACTCTAATCTAAATTGAATCTAATTTAGATTCCAAGCAAGGGATGGGAATCCTTTCCTAAACCAAAACAAGCCTTGCCACCTCCTACCTTTTCATTACTCATGCCATAATTTGTTTGGGTTTGTTATGTAGGACACTCAGGAAGAATAGCTTAGAGCTGTGTGTGCCTGTGCTAAATCTGATGTTATAATCACTGCTTTGCCGTACATCGGGTTGAGTTTTATGCAGCTACAGCACCCAGAGCTGGTGATGTGCACCTGCCAGGGGCCCCCAGGAACCTAGGTGTGAACATCTTTCTCTTCTTTCCGGAGCGCTGAATTACTTGCCCTACTCCTTGACTTAGTCTGGAGGAGTCCACTACAGCCTTGGGCTCGAGCAGTGTCTCTGGTTTTCATTCTGAAAATCGGCTCTCCTCATGCCTACACACATAGATCAAAAGCATCGCGGAAGAAGGAACTGGAAGATAAGTTTTCTTCGTTTTTGAGATACCATACTTGCTGGCCTACTTTCTGTTCTTGCATTGTGAGTTGATAAACAGCAAAGCTTGGCCTCCTAGTCTGTGCATGTCTGGGAAAACTAAATGGCATAATTCCCTCCCTGAGGCTTGTCAGGACTCCCAGCGCCGGAGCTGGCGTTCAGAACGTGCTCAGGGCCATGGCACCAAACAGTCTTTATTTAGTACTTTATTGCTAATTCCCGTGTTAAAAGTGCACCATTTCTTTTTCTTAGACTGTTTCCAGAGGAGCAAGAGGAGCTGAGATTTGGGCATTGATTCCAATAGAGACTTCTGTAACATGGGGCGTTTCAGGACACTTCTTTGAAGCATGTCCCAAACCATCGTACTACCTCATCATTTTCAAGCTCCCTGCCTGACTCTTTGACATGTGCTCCTCAGTGTCTTGCCTCCCTTGCTCCTGGAAACTCATCTCAGTTCTGAGGTGTTTGCTTCCCTGTGAATACTCTGCTGCCTTACAGAAATCTCCTGTGATCCTGTGGTTTATGTGCTCAGGTCGCTGTCTCAGTGCCATAAATCTTGTGGTACCTACGTGTATAGGTCCTGTACAACTAATTTGACTCCTACTGATTCTGAACGGCAAGCCTAGATCTGAGCAAAACGGTGAGTTGAGCCGGTTGTTAGGCCCTGGAGGTAAAGAGGCTAGTTGCAAGTTCAGGACACGCACAGAACTTGCCTGCAAGCAGTGAGAGAGCACTGCTTTGGGGAATGGGAACACGCAGTGGCGGAACTGGCAGGAGAAGAGTGGCTTGGAAGAATTTTGGAGGGAAAGAGAATCAAACGGTGGAGGTGCGAGTTTTTCGGGACACCTCTTGAGAATTTATTGGAAGAAAAAGTAAATTATTAATTTCCCTGCAGACCCGAAGGTATGAAAAGGGTTAAACGTTTACGCTGAAGCAGAGCATATATAGTTAATATCTTTGAAGTCCCAACTGACAGCAAGTTTTCTGCCGTCTCTCTATGTTAATGCTGATGAGGACTCAAACCCTAGTGCTCTATTTAGGTATTTTTTGCCAGTTCGTACTTGCCAGCCTCCTTATGGGAAGTATTCTAAGCCATGCGAGATGGGTGCATAGTAAAATTCTTAGCAGCGACCAACTGGTGATGGGAGCAAGGATTGTGGGAATGCTGCTTCCTTCCCACTTCCGAGAACTGCGCCAAAACCCACGAACCTCTATCGCTTGTGAACTGCGCTCCAGAGCGCTTCAGGCAAGGGCTGGGAAGCTTTGTTCTGCTTGCAGTAGGAAATGCCAGTCGAAACCAAGACTGGGTTGGCCTCATTAGAGCAGGACACAGGCGGCAAAACACCACCTTTCCCAAGGTGTCAGTCGTCACACGCAGCGGATGCGCCTTTCTGCCTGCCGACGAGCAGCAGGTACTACTGCCCATCGCCAAGCCCGACATCTGCTGGAGCAGACTGGGCCGGAGGAGGCTGCTGCTGTCCGAGAGCCGTTTGCGTGGGCTCTTCAGAGTGAGCTGTGAGCTCTTTTACTTTCTGTGATGGTGTTTCCATGTGACCAGGTTGTGCTGCTGCTGTTAGTAGATGCCGTTGGTGCCAGTGCCAATACTGAGACCAAAACTAGAACAAGTGAAGGAGATGGCCAGCCGTTTGTCTGGGGGATATCTTCCAAAAGCAATCAGAAGACCTGAACCTTCTGAACCAGCATTTTGGCTTTGAGACTAAAATAGCACACAGGAAAATCTATATGCCGCTGGAAATGTGCCTGACTGCATTGGATCTTCCTTATCAATCTACGCCTGCATTTGGAACCGTGCTGTGGATTGCCAGCCTTGTCTTCAGTGTTGCTCCGTTTCATGCTTGTTTTGAGTGTGAGGCATGGAATGTTTATCAAGCTGGCTGATGACTGTTTTCACTGGAAAACAGTAAATTAGCAGAACATTGAGTCAGTTTACAGAAACTGTAGCTATTTGCATATTTAATAATTTGCAGATCATTACATGTGAATGACTTAATGCCCCAGAAAGAAAAAAAGTATGGAAAGAGGAGGGAAAAAAAAACATGAAATGTTTCATTCTCAGATATCACTAAGTGGAAAGGTGGTTGTGGTTTTTTTACTGTATTTCAGTCAGTCTGGGGCTGTCTGAAGTAAAAAGACAAAGGCCTTCAGTATTTTTAAGTATTGTAAAGTACCGAAGTGCTTCCTGTTTGTGTGTCGGCACCCATGTGTTCCAAGATGAGGAAGAGACTGTGAAGCTTTGCCTAGAAAGGGAAATGAGGTGAGAAGATTCTGCTGAGCAAGATGCAGAAGGGAAGGAGAAAGACCAATATTGCTAAACAAGCCCAAGTGTGATCATGGGACAACCATGAAGGTATGGGGGTCAGCAATGGGGTGGAGGCTCCATAACGTGGTCATTAAAACAGGAAACAGGAAGTTAAGGGCCCTCACCTCAACCCCAGATTTAATCTGTGGCCTTGAGCAAATCACTTCACCTCGATCTACCTCTCTTTCCACTCTTCCTCATGGGAGAGAGGATTTGACACCTCCTGGGTTCGGCTGGTAAAAGGCTGCGTTGGTTAATGGATGGACACGGGAGCAGTACCCACTGAAATCAGAAGCAGGTACAGAACAGACCCTGCTCGTCCGTATCGTCTTTCAGATTCTACATTTACAGACCCCACAGTGGCTGGGAAAAGAAAATCATACTTAATACACTGCTGCAGTTTAGGAGCACTCTGGCATTTTAGAGAAAGCACATCTCCTTCTAAACTGAAAAAAGCTTCCAGCTTTTGTTGAGGATGTGTGAAATCTTATTTCTGCCTTAAAAATAGCTTCGTGCCTGTGCCTTCAGTACGTCGCACTGATGTGCTTTTATTCCTTAATTTCTCAGAGAGACAACCAGTGTGGATATTTATTTGTGTGGTGTTGCTCCTAGATGCTGGGAAAGGGTGGCAATGTCTGCGGGAAGTGAGAAAAAGGCTATTTATAGAACAAACAGCTGCTTTGTTAGGAGGTGTCGTTCCTTGTATGGTTTACGTCAGGATAGGTGGAGGAGGAGGAAAGACTATTGTCAAAGCGCAGGGAGTTGCCCTCTGTAGTAAACAACCCAAACCCCACGGAGCATGTCGCGCCTCGGCTGGCCGGGAGCGAGGAGAACAGTTATCTGGGGGAGAGGAGGACGTAATCCTTGCCTGGCAAAGGCAGCACGTTTAAGTGCGGCTGACTGAGAGTGTCTGTCAGGGCTGTGGTTTAGAGTGCACAGCTTGGGTTTTAATGTAATGAAATTTCTGGCATAAAACTGACGTATTTTATAGACAAAGTTAATTCTGTCTCTCCCCCAAAGGCTTTGTTCAAAGGTACGTTTGACAGAAAGCGGACACCCCATCATCATTTGCTCACTGTGCCTGAGGGTTCAGAGTGATCTCTGCTTCCCTCAGCCTCCCGGCCATCCTTCTGCTGATCCTGTACAGAAAAGCCTGCAGACAGTCTTGATAATGTCAAATGTCTTGGGGATTTAGAATGAAAACTGCTTGCAACAGTGGTTTTAATCAAGTATTGTTTACATTGCATGACAAGGGTATTAACTGGGTGCTGTAGGTGTCCTGTGAGCATCGTGGATGCATGAATGAATGATCAGAATTTACTGTTAGGGGCTGGTGGCCGTGTGTAGTGTCACTGGAATGGAAATGATTGTGCCACTGCTCAGTGGGTCACAGAAGAAGCCTTTCACCTCGTTCTTTACTGGGCATTTGTGATTGTGTGGATGGCTTCCAACGTAACCCTTTTTATATAGAGAGGGAGATACATATATATGTGTCTCTAGGAGGAATATATGTGCATAGTGTTCTTTCATATAGTGTGCTCTCTCTGATATCATCAGCATGAGTCCTTATAAAAAAAATCAATTGTTACTAAGAACCCTATGATGCCGAATCTATACAAATATGAAAAAAGAGAGATTATAGTCCAAGTGGTTTCCTGTTTTGATTATTCAAATGTCTACGTAAGAATAACAATAAGGAAAATGTTACGTAAGTTGCAGATAAAACTGTGTTCTCTTCAGAACAGCAAGCTTGTCTCTCAATTAAAGCAATAACAAATACTCTTTTTTTTTTTCTTTCTCTTTCTTTTTTTAATAGGAATTGGTACTCATAATAATGGCCTTCTGGAAGCATTGTGCCCACCTTCTGTATTTCTGCATGTGTGAGAGTGATCAGGGAGCGTACATCAACACTGTCTCTTGTTCCTGAGTTGGACAGCCCCATCTCTAGCATAAGAAGGAAACTGTTTCTGTTTCCAAAGTAAGTACCATCCAAAAAGTTGGGTTTGGTTTTGTTTAGTTTTGAGGGTGGGCAGGTAATAATGGCATCTGACCGTTAGGACCAAGAACACTCCTCCATCCGTTGCTGGCAGTTAGCACTGATTTTTAGTCCTTGCTAAAACATAGACAAACTGGTGACCTAGTTTCAAGCTGACCTTGAAATAAGCAACCTCTGTGACCTTTAAGCAATTACATGACTCAGGTAGCTGGTTGTCCTGTAAGGCTGCTTTTGTTATGTTCTGTTCAAGGGCTGCTGCTGGAAGTGAATTACTCCTTGTGATTTCCACCTTATCTGATCTCATAGGTTGTTTGGGGTTTTTTTCTTACTATTTTATTTATCTTAAAAAACAGGCTGGTATCGGGCAGGAACTCACTGAGATCTGTACCTGGTATCAACAGTTAGAGATTCATTCCTCTCAGAGCGCTGAGGTTTTTAATTTTAGCCAAAGCCAGTGTTTTATATAGTCCGTAGTTTCTTGCAGTAAGTAGTGACTCACTGTAATTGGTTACTCCTTGCAATACAGTCTATTTTTGTGTAGTGTCCTCTCTGCTCAAGGTAAACCACCTGAGCTTCAGAGGCACCATGGAGCAAAGAGTAAGTGGTGCCCATCAGCTGGGCAGTGAGAGGAGTCAGGGGCAGGTAAAGCTCGCAGAAAACGGTCCACGAGTGGTGAGGCGCAGGCAAAGCAGAGTGACAGAGAAAGGAAGGGTTTCTGTGGGAGGAGCAGGGCAAGAACGGCATGAAAAGGTGAAGCAGGAGTAAAGGAGAGGAGGAAAGTAAGGCAAGCCTGTGACGCGGAGCAGAGTTGGTATTGTATGCCAGAGTTCAGCCTGGAGAGGAATTTTTGCATCCCTCTTGCTTTTATCGTGTCACAGCAACAGAATTCTGGGGCTCGTACCGAGATGGTGCGTCACTGAAGTCCTTTATGGCCATTTGCTTTGAGAATTTGACAGGCACCAGCAGAAGAGCTGTTCTGTTGCAGGGATTTTCTGGTTTTGCTGAATCTAGAACTTGAGATCCTTGGGGTGAAAGGAGAGTATTTGCAGTTGCACACAAAGTGTTAAGTATTGCAGCTGATTCAGTTGCCACATGTGACTTCAGTGTAGGTTTGCGCCCCCGTTTTTTCCAGGAGAATTGATGTACTTCTGTCGAGTTTCACAGTAACGGGAGAAGGTGTGATGCACACGCATCATCTATTTGTAGATAAATTAAAGGGAGTTTTCATAGAGAAATGACTCTAATCAGTCACCAGCTGGGACACTGAAGAATTCACAGTCATTAAATCAAGGGATGGAAAGGCTACACTGAGCTCATAGTCCAGCATTTCTAGTAGAGCATCTTGCTGTGATGGGGACTCTGAGGAGAATAATTAACAGTAATTACATCAGATGACAAGTGGCTGCAGCTAAAAGGTGGAGGAGAAACATAGTTTCTCTAGCTTTAAGTTCTGTGTTCCGTGAAAAATGCCTGGGAACAGCGGCATGGGGCTTTCCCTGCGGCGAGGCAGAGGGGACAGCGCTATCTGCCGGGTCTGCAGGAACGGTGCCAGTGTTTCTAGGATTGCACAGCAGAGCAGCAGCATATTTAGCTTCCTGCCTGCAGCACACACTTACGTACACACACGCACACGTGCGTGTGCACACGTGTTCCCTCCCTCTCTCCCTGTCCCCCTCCCCTCAGATTTCTCCTTGTCATCTTTCCTTTCCTGTACAGTGCTTGGCCTCTGGATGGAAATCTATGATTACTCTAAATGTGTTTCTTTATCCCTGGTTGTGTCTTTGTTTAAAGTTAATTAAACAACTACCAAAAGTAAGCAAATGGTAGCAGAATACTTTGCCGGGAGAAGGCTGCCTGCTCAGATTAGAAGTGTAGCCAGGAATTCCCTTTGAAAAATGGTGAGGTTGAAGGAGAAAGTGACATTTTACAGATCAAAGCTCTGTGTAACTTCCATTATTTTACACAGTACCTTTGAATTTGACCGTGGAGATGTGCCTCACTGTCAGAAGACAAAACACCTTTCAGTTATGTCATATTGAAGCTGGATAAATTGTTTCTCCTTTCTCTTGTGTGACATCTAATGTATTGCGTACGTGCTCGTCGTTTTAGATGAAAGACAACAAAAGCTGTGCTGCTGGGAGGAGAAAGTTGGAATCCCACAGATGGAAGGTGTAAAACATAGCCAAGGACCACAAAAGCTTCTCTTTCACAATGGGAGACTTGATTCTACAAAATATGAAGTGTGAGACTTGAAAAAAAACTGGAAGGTGTATGCAGGTCTTTACTGACAACTGGGAGGAGATTCAGCCTTGTTCACCGTTTAAGGAGGAAAGCAGCCACGGTAAGACAGCAGCACTTGCTGAACAAGCTTTTCTGTACAAAAGTGAAATCATTACACGGTGCTAAAATAATTGATGCATTTGTGTATTTTACTAGCAGTAAGAATTCAGAAATGAAATGAGCAAATGTGAATGAATATGTGTGGCAATGACACGCTAATGGATTTTCATCCACTGCTAAAGTGAATGAGCTGAGGAGGGGCCTAAAAGCCTATCTGTGAAAGTGCCACCTCATTAGGCTGCAGATTGGTAAAAACACTTGAGTTAGAGCACACCGAGGCTTGCCTCTGTGCACATGCACTACTTGGTTTTATTGGTGTCGAGTCCCAGAGGATAATATCCCAGAAGTACCTGGACCAACAGCAGGGCTTAGAATTTCCAAGATGCATAGTATAACACACCTCTAAACATGGCCTCTGTTAAAGGTCTGGAGAAATGTGTTTGTTTAGTTGCTCACCACGAGGCATTAGCGACATACAGGAATATAGCTCAGTGCATTTCTTGGACACAGAGGACAGAATTTTCAACCCAGTCTTCAGAGTGCATCAGCTGCTCAGAGAGATCCAAGTCCCCAGGCCCTGCTGGTCCTTCTTTGGGGCTTCGGCTTTCACAAGACTGGTCTGCATTTGAGGAAGTGTTTCTCTGACAGGGAGCACCGCAGTGTGAAAAGCGTTAAAGCTCACAAACGGCTCAGGCAGCATGCTTGCCAGGGCAGTTACTTGTTGTTCTCAGAGGGGAGGACTTTCTAACATCCAGTCTTTCTGATTCTTAGTCCTGAAAGGAGAACAGTTTCTCTGAGCCAAGGGTAACTAGAGGCCTGCTGAACACTCTGGGTGCCTGCGTCTTAAAGCATTAATGGGGTCCTACATTCTTGAATGTTGGGAGTGGAGAAGGGCATGTAACTGGGGCTGCAGACCTAGTCCCTGGCATTGGGAACTGTGCAGCAGCTGGAAGTGTAGGACTGCAGATGGAAAGATGTGTGGAGAATATAGCTGGAGAGCATAGAGTAGATGATGGAGATCAAGATATTGGCAGGGAATGCATTATAAAACTTGAGTGTGGAAAAGAAAACTGAATGAGTTTTTATAACCCTGCAGGCACCCTGTAAAGTAACAAGAGAAGTCTTCCCTTGCTCTAGGTTTCTGTCGAATGGTTTTTAAAGCGCGTGGGAAGGATGCCTACATCTATTAAATTCAACATTCTAAGATTGGTATACATTATTCTGTATGACTTCTCTGCATACCGGTACTGGTTTCATCCCGGCTAGAGGCTGCTCTGTGGGAGCAGCAGAGAGCAAGTGTAAAGGGTTCTCCCTGCCTTTTCGTGCTCGCTCTTCCAGCAGTTGTGCATCGAAGGATGGCGCTGCTGCTAGGCCTGGAGGTTGGGATGGCAGTGGGTATGTGTTGGCTCCTGGGAGCGAGGAGGAGCTGTGCAAGGAGCGGGCTTTGCTGATGTTCAGCTGCACAGTAAAGAGGGCATTTGCACTGGAGCGAGCTGATGTGATTGCGGATGGCAGAGGAGCTGCCGAGATGGCTGCCACAGGGAGGCCAGGCACACGGGATTTGTGTTCCTGCTCCATAGCCTGGCTCGGGGACCATAAGAGTGAGGGATTAGTGGGGGCAGGGTGCTGAAATTATTTTTATCTCTTCATCGTGTTGTGCCTATGCAAAAGTGCCAGCCTTTTTCCTTTTTTCCTTTTTTTTTTCCCCTCCCTATGAAGCATTAACTGGGTGGGTTGCCATAGCAACCCCCACATGATAAGTTGGGCTGCTTCTCAGCGTTCAAGATTCTCTCTCCCAACGTTCCGCTCCCTCCACCATTTCCCCTGGAGTGCCAAAATGGCTGAGGGCTTTGTGGTGCCGAGCATCCTCCGCTCTAATCAAGGGTTACTCGTGCCTGTCCTCCTGCCTGTTCCCTGGAGGCACCAGGGCTGTGTCAGGGCAAGAAGGAGCTGCTGTGCATCCTCGCGTTGGATGGGCTTGGAAGAATATGTCCTCTCCATCTCCTTCATAGCACAGCAGGGCTGAAAATTGAACCAGGCTTCTAATGTGGCGTCGCGTTTATTTTCAAGTTCTCCTGAAGAGGGCTGAGCAGCATTTGTTGCCTGTTCCAAACAGGCACATGGAGACGCTGGAGTGGTTCCCAGCTAAGCCCAGATCCTAGGAAGAAAGAAAGTATCTTATCCTTTCCTTCTGAAAACATACGGTGTCCCTGAGTAAGTCCAGAGAAGTTTTTCTTAAAAAAATGAAACGACATCGGTTCCAGTAGTGTAGTAAACTGGACTGATGACAAGTATTTCCTCCAAATCCCGTTTGGTTTTGCTGTAGTACATGAAGCATGTTCCAGGTGAAGGCAAACTTCTCCAGAGCTGGGGGAGAGAGAGTGATCTCCATTTGCTTCCCTGACCTGTGGCTTTTTCTGTTACTATCTGCCCAAATCCAATCCAGTTTCACCAGAGATTTTCTTCACTTCTGGGCCCTATTTCCCTTCTTTAAATAGGAGTTACAGCACCGGTCTAGCATGGAGTGCTCAAGGTCTGTACCTGAGTGATCCTGAGGGACAACCTCAGGCTGTTTGTCACTGTAATTTAAATGGGTTGGCAGGAGAAAGAGTTCTGGAGCGCATCAGTGGCTGCTGACCAAATCGGCCTTGTAGAGCTGCTGCTTCCTCTGGATCCTGTCACACCCTCTCCTCCCTGGCAGGATTCTCTGTAATAGATGTAATTAGAGCAGCCGTGGCACAAAGAGTACAGTTCCACTGATCTGCCTCCTGTGTTTGCTGACAGAGCACCTGGCTTCCTGAGAACGATGTGATTTCCACTCTGCTTCATGGAACAAGTGGTTGTCAAATGAGCTCGCCAGGGATGTTGTCCACTAGTTCCTGTGTCTATAAAAAACCCACCACACACGGGCTGCGTGGTTCCAGAAGAGTCCGGAGTGAGTCCTGTGGCTTAGCCTGCCCTTCCCTTTCTTGAGTTGTGAATATAGCAAGGGGCAGTGGGAGAAAAGCTGACAGCTTGATGTGGGAGGCTACGTCCTTCCATCGTCTCTGGGTATCGTGGTTGCCATTTTTATTTCCTGTGGAGAAAACTCAGATTTTAACATCTGGATATCCATGATGGACGGATGGCTGCTAGAGGGGGAATTGGAAGCGTGTTGCTGGCATCTGCAGGCCACTGACCTGCAAGCTGTTGGTCTCCATAGTCACGCTTGGCTCCTGGAGGTACGTTAAACAGGTGTTTTCTTGGAGTAGTTTGCTGGTAGGAGTGCACAGTAACACAAAGAAGCCGAGGAGCAGAGCAGGCAGCGAGAGAAGCCTGATGGCCGGCATGTAGGGACTGGTGTGCCTCTGGTCAGCCCTGCTGCGGTACTTCAGGGCTGCAAAGGTCTGGGGATCAGAGCTGGACGTGGGCTGGAACAGGGCAGAGCAACCTGTTCAGTCAGGAAAATGGAGGAACTGGGAGCGTGTCCCTAGCCCGGAATTCCTTGGAGTTGTCACAGTAGGCCTATAGGGTGACGTGGAGGCAGTTGCGGAGTGTGTGTTTATTGGCAGATGATGAATGCCGCTTGCTGATACAAAGACGATTAGATGACATCTAGGAAAAGTGCTGGCTGTCTTTGCTCTGTGCCTGCTTCACTCGAGCAGTGTAGGGACCGGAGCACGTGTGTCTGCCCTTAGCAGCGAGCCCCCGGTGCCAGGCAGTGCCGTGGTCGTGACTGCCACGGGCTGGCAGTCCCTGTACTGAGAGGCTGGAAGCCGATGCTTTCTGATGGCTGCAGCTTTCCCTGCTTGGGTGGGTCTCGCCGTCTGTGCTCCGAGCTTTGGCACTGCGAGTCGCTCACGTGTTGTTCTCTGATGGGGCTGGGCAGGTTTAATTCAGTAGATTGTGCTGTTTATCGAGAAGATGCTTTAAAAAGAGGGAGCGCGTTTAACGAGCGCTTCATCTTTCCCTCTCTGTCCACTGTGACCTTCAAAGTTGGAGAAGCCCTTCTGGGCACGGTGGCCACAGTCCAAGAAGAGAAAGCCCAGCCTGCTGTTGGCGTTAAACTCCAGGGAATCAGACTGGAACACGAGGAGAGAGGATTTCCCAGTATTTCCAACCGTGACCTTCACAGCTGTGCAAGCGTTAGTATTAAACTCATTACGGGCGGAGGCCTTTCTGTGACCCCGCAGGGATAACTGTGTCCCCCGCCTCCTCGCCTCGGCTTTATTTTGGAGGCCAAATGAATGATGCCGATATCCCCGCTCCAGCTCCTCCAGGCAAGCTGCCNCTCGCGTGGATTCGTGCCACGGGGAAGCGGCACCCCCGGAGCCTAGGCGGCCCGCGGCTGCCGCCCACCCTCGGTTCCTTTCTCGCCGGCAGAGCCGATCCAACAGGCGCGGCGCAGCGGACAGCCCGAGGCATCCTGTTGCGCTGAGTCCACGGCAAGGAGGGGAGAGAAGCGCGTCTTCCAAAAGAGCCCCTGCCCGGGTTGAGATCCGCTCCTGGCTCGGAACAATGGCTGCACTGCCGAGGCTGGTTTGTGCATCTTCGGTCGTGTTGGTGGTCTGGGGTAGGTGCTTCCATTCCGTGTTCTCTTCAGCCAGGTTCTCCACTAGATCTGGTGCTTGCCTCTTGCAGGATGCTTCTTTAAAGCAGTGCTTTCCTAGGAAGGTTCCCTTAACGCTGTCATCAAGACCAGCCTTTGAAGCGGCTTTTTTGTTTACGAGAGGAGAGGAAATTACATTCATGCAGAGTTAGTAGAAGCATAATGGAGTTAATATGAGAGAGAAGATACGTTACTGCCAAGTACACTTACGGCACAAAGCGTGTGCTTTAATATGCATGCCAGTTCTTTAGTGTATCCTGCTTGCTGTTGTTCTGAAATTTGCAATGTAATTTGCCATTTAGTTGCCGTAGGGAGGATGTGCAAAACCCTTAAGCAGAGCCTGTTAGTGCTGGCTTTCCGTGCAGCCTGTATAACCTGGAGTAAATCATCTTATTGTGATTAATTTTTCTTCTGCAACCCGGAGAAGGTTGGTTGGCGTTGCCAACACGGCTCCATTTACTGTACACGTATAGCCAGAGCTCTGGGGGGGTGCCCGTCTGCATGTACATTATCTAATTTGACCGGAATAAAGCATGATCCAGTAGCTTCTTCCTTATTTCCCCCCAGATAGCTGGTGCTGCCCATGGAGCTGGTAGTACAGGAGAATTGGAATCCAGCAATTTCCTGGGATAATACAGTGCTCAAGAGAATGGGTTAATGGTGTCTCAGAGGCTGGGGAGGAGGGAGCAGCCAGCAAAGTCAGCATCTCCAGCGAGCTAAACTCTAGGCTTTGGAGTCCGATTTGGACAGACAGAACCCAGCACTGTTTAGCTCAGGGGACAACTGTCAGCAGGGATTGAGTCTGAGATGTGGTGCTGAAGCATTGCTTTTCTTACCAAATGTGTAGCTTCGCAGACAATGGTTTTTGTCTTGTTTGGAAGAGCAGTATTTCATAGTTGCCAGTGTTAGCACAGATCCAATTGGAAGCGTTTTGAACAGGATTGCCTGTAAAATCAATATCTCTTCCCGCTGCCAAATTTGCTCGAGCCCAAACCCCTTGCTTCCCAGTACTGCTTATGAAGCCTGCAAACAGAAAGGGTGGCAAATCCTCACGGCTTGTTTTGAACACGTTGCCGGAGTAAAAGATCCAGACCTTTTAACTTAGCCCAATGAGCGAGCTGTTTCTCCACGCTTGAATTCTGGGCTTTCTCTCATACCAGCCTGTAACTGCTACTGTAACAGGAGCGTGCTCAGCGTGCAGGGCAGAGAATGAACAGTGCCTCTGAAGCGGCACGAATTACGAGGGGAGAAATTAAAGTTGTGGCAAAGCAGGTGCTGGAGAGGTGAATCTGCATGAAGTGATCACCCTCTGCTAATTATTATGAATTAATTCTCAGAGAAGGAGGCTTGGTAACATTTGCTACGTGAGATGTATCTGTTGTCAGAGGGTGCTGGTGATGGATCAAACGGTTTTCCATTGGGGATGGTGTGATCACAGATGTGAAAAACTAATGTGTCTCTAACGTTGTCTTACACCTCTTCTCTGCTGCTCCTTTTCCCTAGCTGGTTTTTGTTCTGCAGTATGTGTTGAAGTTCCATCAGAGACAGAGGCTGTCCAAGGAGAGGATATGAAGCTACTTTGCATCTCCTGCATGAAGAGGGAAGAGGTGACAGCCAGCACGGTGGTGGAATGGTTCTACAGGCCGGAGGGTGGAAAAGATGAACCTGTATGTATGTTTGGTAGCTGAGCTCTTGTTTTCATAGATCTGACTATGACACACAGTCCAATGAAGTCGTGTGGGAGAAGCCAAAAGGTATTTATGAGAGCATAAGTCTGTCCTGTGGCAGCATCCCCAAGAAAGACTGTATAAGGGAAGGAGAGACCCAAGTGTGAACAGCAGCTTTCTGCCATATTCTTACTCAGAGTCTGTAGAAACGCCCAGCAGGCTGCTTTCATTCCATGGAGGAGAAAAGAGCTTGGAGTTCAGCTCCAAGCTGCACATGTGTACAATTTCTGCAGTGTTGTCACCCAGAGGTTCCACAGCAGCCCTTGTGAGCGGTGACAAAAGTGTCTTTCCCTCACTTAGCTGATTTCCACACTGGGGCACAGCATGACCTCATGGCAGGAACAGCAGGAATCTCTGGTCGAGTTCCAACATTTGGGACTGTACGTACAGGAATGCCAATCCTTAGTTCCATTCCTTGAGCATGTAAAGTCTAGTATGGAAGGAAATCCAGAAGGGAAACAGAAGTGTGGAGTGACAGCTGGTACCCTTGGCCAAGTCGCCCCTCTTAGGACACTTCTGAATCCCAGAGCTATTCTTTGGAGGTTAAATTGGGCTCTGATAAATCTGCAGGGCAGAATTTACTTCTTTTTTCCTCAGAGAAAGCAGTGGCATCTTGACTGTGGGAGGATCTGTCAGGAAAAGGTAAAATTTGTTTTCAGAGTGAGTCAAAATGGGAACTGTACAGCTGAGGGGCAAGTGGAATTGAAGAAAGAATGGTTCAATGGAGAATAAGACAAAGGCTGAGTGTGCACATTTTTTTCTAACTATTTAATCTGAATGTGAAGCATATAGATCAGTGGTCAGCCAGAAACTGGCAAGAGTTTAGGCCTGCAAAAGCCACCCATGATTACTACACTGTCATATTTATCCTGCGACATTTCCATTTCAGCTGAATATCCCCAGGCCTACCAAAAATTTCTTTTTTTTTTTTTTTTCCTTTGCTGTATTTATTCTGTGGTTCCTTTTTAGGATAATTTAGGTGTGGTGAACAGCAGATGAGGCACAAAGACAGCAGGATCCTAGTTTTTAGCTCCATTGCTGATCCTTAGGTCACTGTCCCCTTGTCTCTGTTTTTCTCTGCCTTAGCTTTTCTACCTCTGTGGCAGAGATAATGCAATTTTCTGTCTTCCGTAAAGCAGTCCGTGATTTTGAGGTAAAGGATGATAGAATATGAATAGCTGCTGTTACAGGGAAGCCATAGCGCAGAGCAGGCGTGCGTGTAGCTAGAGAATGCCGCTGTTCCTTGCGTGTGCTCTGGTGGTGTCCGAGATCCAAGTCAGCGATTAATCAAACTACCCCTTCACGTTTCCACGCAGATCTACGCGCACAGGAAAACGAACCTGGAATTTCCCAGCCGCTTCAGCGGTCGGTTACAGTGGAACGGGAGTAAAGACATGCAGGATGTCTCCATCACTGTGCTCAACGTGACCTTGAACGATTCGGGTATCTACACCTGTAACATCACCCGCGTCTTTGAGTTCGAGATTCACCGGCCTCTCTTCACAAGCTCCCGGCTGATCCACCTCACCGTGGTGGAGGAGGGTACGAAGGATTGGCAAAGCGCGTTGTGCTTTAACTCCCCGTGGGCGTTGTCAGCCAGGGTTACAGTTTCTCTGTATCTCTGCAGGAGAGGGGAGACTGGGCTGCCAGATAATTGTGTCTGTCCTTGCCAGCAACAAACACTGCCCAGGGCTCAGGAGGAAAGACCGGCATTTTGTTTGCCAGCTGCAGCCTCTTTTTAGGCTCAGGGTGGCTGCGTGTCAGTGTGGGAAGGTATAATAAACCCAACAGGCTGAGCCAACAGCAGGAACAGCTGGGCCAGGCACAAGAAGTAGGCAGAGGTTGGCCCTTTCTCCACTTAGAGCCCTCACTTCTCCCTTGCCGGTTCTCAGGTGCCACGGCACAGCCTTTGCCAGGGTATCCGCAGCTCTGCTTCCTTCCTTCCGCCCCCTCCCTCTGGAACGGCTCATTCTCCATTTTGCTATCAGTCTCTTGCTTCCACCCTGGTCAATCCCTCCTTCCTTTTGCAGTGTTGCCGAGTCTTTCTGTTCCTCTTGGGCTTGCTCCGTTCAGTGCTGAAATCCTGACTTGTTAGAAATCGGTGGGAATTCTGCTTTTCTCTTCAGAGAGGGACAGGAGCTTTTAGCTCTCATCTTTTTCTGCTGTGTTTTCCCTTCCCTTTTCCCCACAAGCATCTGTTTGATCTCTTTCAAATCACTGGCGGCACAATACAGTCAAGGAACATCAGCGAGTAGGACGCACAAAGGAAACGGTGCGGAGATGAGATAGGTTAACGGTGAGCAATCCGTACGAGTGCGTGGGCGGCAGGGAACGCGAGGCACAGGCAAGCCTCTGCACGTTTGGTTCCACTGGAAACACGCAGTGGGATCCCTGTGGGCGTTTCCTGGTCCCTCTTTTGCCCCCTCGCAGTGGTGGCACCTGGGTATCTCCGGCAAGGTGGGTTAGGAAGGATGACGTGAGTGGAGCTGCTGTGCTCCAACAGCTGCTTGTGAATGATCAGAGATTGTTTCATTTTCTTAACAGCTGGAGAAGACTTCACCTCGGTCATCTCTGAAATTATGATGTATATTCTGCTGGTCTTCCTCACCTTGTGGCTACTGATAGAAATGGTCTATTGCTACAGGAAAGTCTCTAAGGCAGAGGAGGCTGCCCAGGAAAATGCGTAAGTGTGAACCCTCTCCAGATGTGAGCTGTTCTGCAGGGGTTCCTCGCTTGTCTCGGTCCCGATTGGACCGCGGGAAGACTGAACTTTGCTATTGCACGTTTCTAGCTGATGTTTGCTCTGTCTGAAATCACTGCCATGTTTAGGAGAACCAGAAGAGACAGGGCACTTGCCCGGGGCAGCAGGGAGGGAGGGTGGCCGTGGTGCGCGGTGTTCCAGCGCGGCCTGGTTTGAACTGCGCAGAGAGGCTCTCCCAGAAGGTCTGCTTCACTCAGCTGGCTCACGGATCCAGTTGACGCGACAGAGGTGCTCTGATTTTTATACTGGCCCGTTCCCAGCTTTCTAGGTACTTGGCTTGGATAAGGGTGCTCTTTGTACACGGCAGGAAGGCTGTACGTGTAGGATTTTGCAGTAGGGAAGGCTCGGTGTCTGCGCCTGACTGTGCCGAGGAGAGTTTCCTAGTGTGAGTGTCTTCTGCAGGTGACCTTTGTTAAGCTTAGAGGCACTTAGAGGCACTTCAGTATCTCTGCAGGGGGGAGTGAACCCAAACTGGTTTTTGTACTGTAGCCCTCGAGGTTATGCTTTCCCCCTTCCCTCCAACCACAGGACAGACTATCTTGCGATTCCATCGGAGAACAAGGAGAACTGCGCCGTGCCTGTGGAGGAATAGCAGAGAGGAGTCAGCGGAACGAACGGCACCAAGGTAGGAGGTGAGGAAACAGTCGGTTTCTGTTCGCATCTGTCACCCTTTTGACCTTACCGGGTTTGTCGTGCGTGCGGCTGGAGAAGAGACGGACGGGAGGCTCCTGGAGTCTGGCTGTGCGGCTTTTCTGGAGCTTCCCCAGTGACCTTGGAAGCAATACCAGGTATCCTTGGGTGGTGAGCGTACTAATATTACTTTAGTCCCCTAAAGAACATGCGTGTACACTTTTCAGGCCGCGGTGTAATTACTCTTCCTTTGCCTGTTCCTGTGGAGTTGCAAGTCGCTGTTCCCTGCAGACGGGGAGCTGTGCTCAGGAGGAATACAGGGGCACTCTCACTAGAGGAAGCGTCTGCTGGGAAGGGCTTTGTGTGCAAAAAACACAAAATCTAGATCTTTTAAAGTCTTGTTCACATCCCATCAGTTATCATGCAAATTATATTACGATTCTCACGCCAGGAGGGTCAAATGACTCACGCTCCAAGAAGAATTCTCTCACTTGCAGGGGCTCTGAAGACAGAAGGACCATGTCATGCCAGCCAGGTTTGAGGGGGAGCTCTGCGCCGTCGGGAGGAAATTCGGGGAAGTGTAAATTCTCTTCCATTTGCCTTGGACTCTGTACAGCCTTGACTTTGGCCTCATGACTCCATTCTGAGCTGCCAGCCCATTTGCTAAAGGACTCTTCTTTTGAAGCATGCCGAGTAAAGGGCGCGGGGTGTGGGCAGCACGGCTCCTTCCCAGGTTTCAGTCCCATCATCACGTTAATCGCTTTGTAAATGTTAAGTGTCATTTCTTAGCTGCTGTCACCACCACCTTTATTTGCTAAATATGCTAGTTCTCCATTGCAGAGGTAAAGGGTATGTATGTCATGTTACTCTGACCTGCAGGACTGGGAATGAGGTCATTTTAGGGTGCTGTTCCACCACATGTTACTGCTCAAGCAGTCTTACTGGTGTTAAAACAGGAAGAATTTAATTTATTAGCTGTTGCTCAGTAAGTTGCTCTGGACTTTGGGCTGCCCGTGCGCAGGCAGAGTAGGACGAGGACTGTAAGGGATTACGGTCGTTGAAAATGTGTAGGGGAAAGGACAAGTCCCTGTGCCATGCTCACACTTGCTTCTGAAGGAGGAAACTGAGAATATAGATCCCGAAGTACTCCTGCTTTGGGAGGCACTGTGACCCAAGTATAAGAATCCCCTGTAACACCCACACCCCTTTCATTTAGCGAGCGTTAAAAGTCTTACAGTTCCTTGAATTTACCTTCCGTAGCAGGTTTACTCCACGAGTAGGCAGAGACACAGCGATAGACGCTGCGTTCTGCAAGGCCAGGCAGCCCAGTGGGACAAGGGATGCAGCTCACCCCTTTCTGGGATACCCCCAAGAGGAGGGAGGTGGGCAAGGAAAGCTAAGGGGATGCTCAGCCATCCCAGGAAAAGGCAGGATGGCTTTGGGAAAGGGGGAGGAGGCCTTGTCCCTGTGGTACCAGCTCTCAGGCTACAGTTTAGCACCACCTAGAGGAGTAGACACATAAACGTTTATTTTTTCCTAGTTGTAATTTTTTCTTGTGATAATTAGTCACGGGTTAGGATAGGCAGCATTCATTGTAAATGAGCCCCTGCTGCACAGGAATTACGCTGTAAATTCAATGTTTCCCATGCAAACTCACCTTTTCAATTGTAGTGCACTGAGCAGAGGAAAACTTGTTTTCTGGCCTCAAATGTAGATCGACTGAGCTCGAGGACTAGGATTACGGGGAGAAAAACGGGCCGAAACATTGGCTGGGGTGGAGTTGTACCCTGAGACAAAATGGGGGAAGGTTTGGTGTTTTTCATAGAGCAGATGTTGTTACATCCCTGCTGCAATGGAGCCTATACTGCTTGCAAGAGTTGACAAATTTTGCTACACTGACTGCTTCTAGATAGTTACCAAGTGCTTGTGAATCAAGGCATGCTTCCAACCTAGGGGATTTCCTCCGCTTTGTTCTGCTGCTTTTTATGTGTTGCTAAAGTCACAGAAATTATTCCATTTGTAAGTCAGGCCCAGGCCAGATTTCTAACTGGCGGTTGTTCAAAGTTCCTTTTTTTAGAGTGGGTGTCACCTCTAGTAAACGACTACAATCCAGAGCCGAGTCTGGCAACTTGAGCGCGTTTTCCAGAGGAAGCACGTGTGTAGGCTGGGCTCCGCTTCTTTAAAACCTAAGTTCCAAAAGGGGGAAGAGCAGCTCCTCTTTTAATTCAGCTGGGTGTCTCATTTTCCCTAGGCCAACTTGCCGGGCCTCGCAGCAATTTTAGGCATAATCCTAACTCTAAACCCACAGCCACAGAGGAGAGACTAGATTGTAACGCCAGAGTTTCCGGCGCTGACCGCGGCACTGACGCCCACGGTGATTTTTAGGTAAGGTCACGTAACCTCACTTCCCCCTCGACTCTGCTCCTCGGTCCCCATGAAGTGTTGATAACCCTCTGGTGTCATAATGTTAAGTCAGAAAAGGAGTAAACTAAGAACTTCTTGAGAACTCTACCTCAAGTGGTAAAGAAAGGCCGTCCTCTAGTCCTGCACCGTCCCGTATCTTACACGCATCTTAAGATGCTTTATTTTTTGGATATCTTTCATTTTTTCCAGTTCCTGCAGACAGATATGACTATTGCCCTGTGTTGTTCTAGGCAGGAGAAAATGGCGTGTAGATTTTGCTCAAGATTCTCATAGTAAGAAAAGAAAAAAAAAAAAAGAAAAAAATTTAAAAATTGGAATTTTTCAAGGGTGGTGTTAAAGACAGGCCACGTCCTGGAAAAGATGGTCCTGGTTGCTCTCTGAACAGACTCCCTCTGTATTTGGAAATGGCAGAAGAGACTTTAGAATTGGCAGGATAATAAAAAGCCCAAAGCACTCACGAGTCACACTGTTTGATGGATTTTTTTTTTTTTTTTTTAATTTATACCGTACTTCCATTGTACTAGCTACTTTACATTAAGTTTTGGCTGCGTAGCCTTTACAGTTCCTAGGTTCTAGCAGGTAAGTTTATCATTTTACCGCATTTTGCGCACAGCGCAAAGTTTCTGACAGTTAGACAACTCCTAAAACAAAACCACGGTTCCTGCCCCACCCCGGAGTTCATGTTAGCGCTGCAGGTCCGTCGGCCTCGGCCAACAGCCCCCCCGCTTCCCGGGCTCTGGCGGTGACATCCAGAAGGGAAGCTCACGCCTACGAGTGATTGTACGACCCGCTCCCACTCCTTGCTGCCGTCAGGCGATCCTCGTTAATTTGCAGTTAGGCGCAGCGATTTGGGGTTGCAGGATCCAGGGCCTCGGGTGGGGAGAACACGCTCCAGGTTTTTAGCAGCTTTATCCAGCCCTGGAGCGCGCGATGGGAGGTGAACTGCCGCAAGGATGGGAACGGCCCGGAGATGCCGCAGCCGCGCGATGCCGGTCCTGCGCGGTCGTAACGCTGGAAGGGTTCTGCTGCTCCTCCCGCCCCCCCTGACCTCGTCGGGCCAAGAGCCAGGTTAGTGCTGCCCTATCTGTTCAGCGCCGTTACAAGGGAGGGGGCTGGCAAAGGTGGGCAACGCTGCGCGTGGCACCGGCTCCGCCTCTTTGCTGGATAAAGGCGCCGTTTTGTAACAGCCCCTCTCCCAGAGGCTAACGCCGCTGGGGCAGACGGGGCCCAAACCGAGACACGACCACGTGGCTCGAGAACCCGAGCTGTACGTTGGTTTTACTCCCTAACTATTCTCGGAGTTTGGGGTGGGGAGGGTGGCCATTTGACGTTAGCAATGGAATTGGCCTAAATGAGTGAGGTAACAGAAACGGCCAGAGGAGGTACCTCCCTGAGCCATGTGCAAATATAATTCCTTCAGCAGAAGGAAGTCCTTTTCCCTACTGAAAAAAATAAAACACATTCACTTAAAGAGCATACAGGCTGCAGCAAGGAAAGGCAAGCGGGGACAGCACCGGGTCGCTCCATCTATGACACAGGGAATGATTGTCCGGCAGCGAAGGTGCAAGGGGAGAGGGAAAAGCCGTAGCAAGCACTGCCCGAGTGCGCAGGTGAGGAGGGCGTGGCTCAGCACGTACCCGTGCTGTGGTTGCGCCGACGCTGGCTGGCGAGATCGGGAAATAATCTCAAATCGGCAGTTGATCGAGACATGAGATTATTTGGCCAGCGTGCACATCTAGAAAAGGAAAGGTATTATGGCACAGAGAGACTCGAGCTGTGGCGACTGCAAAGCACAGAGATCAGAGCCATGCCAGGCAGGGGAACGGGCCAGTCGGCACGGTCGCGGCTTGGAAACACCCTGACGCATGTTCTGTGAGCCACTTACCTCAAGTGCTTTGGTTTAAGAGTCTCTGTTTCGAGTATTGTTTTAAGCGAGGCCCTGCCAGGTATTAGTGCTGAGACTGAAAAGCCTAAGCCGGGGTCCACACGACCGCCACAAAACCTATCACGGCAGCAAGCCTGGCAGAGATCCCATCGGAAAGATCTCTTTGGAGTTCAGCAGGTAGGACAGAAAGCTCTGGTGTGTCAAGAGCCGTGGGACAGCAGCCGCCCCCTTGAGCCAGACATCTTGTTTTAGAGTGCTTGTTACTGACTCGGCTTTTCCACACCGCGTGGAACCACAAAGTCCTACCTCTAAATTAGGAAGTGGTTGGGTTCTGCTCTCACAGGGAAAAGCCGAGGCCGCTTGATGGAGCGCTGCCTGGTTAAAAGGGCTAGTTCAGCACACACCGTGGGAACACCGTAAGGACACTGTGTGGAGAAGTCCTCTTGGAGCTGCACTGTGGACAGAACCCCCTCCTACATGACCGCTCTGGGTTAGAGCCCCTGTACACGGAGGCTGCCTTCTCTTGTCTGCTTCCTCTATTTAGGTACCTTAGGATCACTGAAGGAGGATGGAAACATGGCGCTGAGAAGGCAAAGCTACCAGGAAATGGAGAGGGATTAAGGCCACGTGAGACACAAGTACTGTGTTGACCAAAACCTGCACATACGCCCAGCTGTCTGGTTAGTGCTGCCGACACTCGGAGAGCAGAAGCGTGAGGTCTGCAAGCGTGTCCTTCTCTCAGCCTCGGCGTGTCGCAGGTGCCCTCCCGGCACCTTTGTACCTGCCCAGCAGTGACTGCCCAGCATGGTCAAAAGGTCTCATTTAAGCACCCAGAGCAAAAGTGTCTCCAGCCGCTACCTGGAAAACAAATTTCTACCTTCTTGTATAAAGGTAAGAAAAATCATCTATGTAGGCTACAGGGTTTAGTGTTAGGGAGTAAAGTAGGCTCAAAACTCTATGCCCAGCTACAGCCAGGTGAGCTGAAACTAACGGGATCTGTTTGAGAACAGGGATTAAACGCACGGGGTTTTTGGAGGGGTGCACGGCAGTGCAGGCGTTGGTATTTCAGAGGCGGTTTTGTGCCAGGGCTTTAAACCCAGCAGCACATCATGCTTTCAAACCTTGCCTCTTCCAGTACAGGGTCATGTTCATAATTAGGGCATGTTGCTTATCTCTGCAGTTTCTCTTTCTTAGATGAAAAGCAGGGGTGGGATGGCAGAGTGCCGCTGCACCATGTACATGGTGTCCACAGCGTGCCTGACGTGTGCTAGGGAAGATCAGAGTTGTCTGACTTTAGTCCTTCTGAAGGACTGACGTAAGGGAGCCAGAAAGGATTTACACAGCAGTTAGTATTGGTTAATATCAATTAATGTTGAAGTTTTCTGACTGAAGTATGCCTTGGATTATTGGTTAATTGTTGAGCACCCAAAAAGCACGGTTATCCCCTTAATCCATGGCGAACTCCTGTTCCTACCATTGCAAGTACCTTTCTTTACATGGAACAGGCAGTGCCCCCGTCGTGGTCGCTGCTTCTGATCTCACCAGCTGGAGTATGTGCAATAACCTGCGTCTTCTAGTGCCTTGCAGACCGCACGTGCAGGTGCTGCACTAGATCCCTTTGGCACCTCCTTCACGAATGCAAGCTTGATTGCGTTGCAGTTATCTGGGTCCCACGCAATTGGAGCTCATCTCAGATGCCCTAACCCAAACACCTCTTGTAAAGTAAGCATGAGAAGGCGTGTTTATCAGAAGCGAGACTGTATCAAGCTTGGATTAGTGAGTATATTCTTCTGCCATAGAAACAGGTCAGATAGATACACTAAGTGGCAAATCAGAGCCTTCTGTCCCTTCTCCCTCCTCTCAGTAGGTAGTATCTTACTTGGCAAGAATTAGACTACTAGCTGTTGGCATTAGTTTGCACACTTGGCTGGTAAAATGTTTTGGTTTGTTTTTTTTTAAATTAAATCTCTTTTTTTGCAGTTGTTGAGATTCTGCGAACCAAAAGGCAGCTGCACTCACCAGGCAGAGGAGCCAGAGCGAGGACTGGGCAGGGAAACGCCTCTGCCAGGTGCTATAAAGGAAGAGAACTACCCCTGGCGTGGGATTTCTGGCACAGGTAAGCAAGTGAAACCTTGACAATGGAAGCCAAGCTCTGAGCTGGCCAGGAGTGCTTAGGGAAGGCAGCAGTTCCACCCCCTGTGACATTAGTCAGGTTGCTCAGCCTTGCTCCTAGAAAGCGTTACTAATTTCTCCAGGAAATGTTGTCATAAACCGTGTCCAAAATTGTCTGTGGCCGCAGAAGGAATTAAGCTGTCAATCTGGCCTCAACTGCAGTAGCAGGTGATTCCTTTCGTAGCTCTCCAGAGGAAGGCAGGCAGCTAGCTGAGAACACACCAAGGTTTTGTTTAAGCCCTCACCTTTAGTGCCATTGTGTGTTCTGTTTTAGAAGCTCTTGCTTTTTTTCTGTTTTATTACTACTGTGATAACTTAAGAGGCAACGAAAGATCGTGAATCCGATCCAGGGCCAAGCCAGACTTGCTGCCAAGTGGCAAAAATCAAGTCAGTAACTAAAAAGTGGAGAAAAAGAAACGGAAGGCCTCATGCAGAAACCTTCCTTGGTCTGATGGGTGCTGCATGGACAAGTTTCGGTGTGGTGACCACCACCCTTATGCTCTTCATTGCACGGTTTCATGTAGCTGAGCATCAGGATCTGTGTCAAGCCCGTTAAACCCAGTTGAAAATATTGAGTATTGGTGCTTGAGATTGTTCTGTATTGAGCCGCCTCTGCCTGGCCTTGCATTAATTTGACAGCACTTGTGCAGTTCTGCCATTTGGGCCAAGCCTGAGGAAGCCACGTCAGCGGGAATATCCCAACCTAACGCAACGGCGGGCTGGGAGAAGGCTGCAGGGGAAGGAGGATGCATGCATGAGCAAATGGATGTCTTTCTTGCCTCCATAACTAGCAGGAGAATGTGAGATGGGTAAGAAAGCAAGCCTCAGCAGTAGCATTTATTTTCTTGGACTGGACAGGTGCATTTCTCTGCTTCTCTACAGGTTACATCTAAATACAATCCCCGCCCCAGCCAGGTAGCAGAGACCCCTCCCATTCCAGGTTCCTCTCTCCAGCTGTGGCCTTTTTCTTTTTGGGCAAGGTGGTAAGCACGGGACTCGCTCTCTGTCTTCTGTCTTGGTGCTTGGAATTGAATTCTAGAAAAGGGGAAGCTGGGCAGCAGGGGTTTTTTCTGTACTTACTAATTGTGGGAGTGAGTGCCCTTGCCAGGCACTAGCACCTCACTGTACAGCAGCCATTTCAGCAGCCTCCCTGGAAAACTGGCAGGGAGCGGTACAGTAGTCAGCAGCATTAAATTAAATAAATAGTCATAAATACACATTACTCTCTAGTTGCTGAGGCAATTTTCCCAATTGTACCTTGCTGTCACACTATTAAATGTCTTTCTGATAACCCATCCTCCTCTGCACTCCTTCGAACGCAAGTCTTCTTCTGCAGGATAGGAGCTGTGTTTATCGTAGGCGGCTTGGGATAAATCAGCAGGTGACTTCTCCGTACGTTACCTTTCCCTAACTAACTGGAATGCAGGAGCAGGAGCTTGTGAGGGTTTTCCTTTGCTCCGCTCTGTTGCCCAGCTGTGCAGCTGAGACTTTCCAGTACAGAGATAAGAAGACCAGCTACTCACCCTCGTGTCCCCTGCTCTTTCAGCGCCCGTTGAGCTTGAGATCACAGACGAGCTACAGCTGCACCGTCTGCATCTGGGCAATATGCAGCTGCTTCCCGCCTGCCATTCAGAAGGTGGAGATTGAAGGCCTCGCCTATCACCTACTCTAGCGGGCCAGGTAAGATGAAAAAGCATTTCTTAACCATTCCAACAGGCTGCGTCCCAGGCAGTCACAGTGGCATTCGGAAGAGCGCACGGCGTGGCTTCGCCGCCCCTCTTCCTCATTTGGCCGCTAACGGGACTCTGGAATTAGCCTCCAGAACAAGGGAAAACGCGTTACTGTCTTTTTACCGCCGCTCTACCAGCTGACTCGATTGAGGAGCAAAGGCTTCGGGATCCAGCTCATGAGAGAGACCAGTCAGATGCCTCACACAGTGGACACCCCTCCAGATTGATCCTGTCACGCACTGACAGTCCCTTTTTTTCTTTTCTTTTCTTTTTTGGTCCCTGTGACCCTTCCTAACCTCTCCTGGACTTTTGGAGGCCTTGTTTCTATACAGATGAAGTCGAGTAAGTATCACAGTGAAGGAAAGGAAGTTGGTTTTTTTCCTCCCTATGTTTTCCTGCAACGTTTGTAAGATAAGGTGTGAGCAGCCAGGCGGTGTGAGCAAAATGGTCTCTCAGCCAGGGGCGGGAGAGGGACATTCGCTGAGCAGCACGGCGCGAGCGGTTGCAAATAAATACTAATTTTGGTTTTCTTTTTGAGTTGGGGGTACTCGCCCTCTTGTGGGAAGTCAGACAGGTAAGTCACCCTTGCAGCACCGATCTAGGCCTTCAGCACAGGGATGGCTTAATGGCAGGAGCCCAAGCACATAGAAAGCAGAGAACTACAGAAAAGGTAAAGGGGACACTGTCAAGGGGAAGGCAGTGCTTTCTGCGCTGTGGCTCTCCTCCATCTGCACACCTTGCAGGCAGATCCTCCCCTCCTCACCATCTCTGTGGCTATTAATCAATATCAGTAACAGGAGGCAGCAAACGGGGGTTTGGAGAAAGCGTTTCAGCTCATTTACATTGTGTGCTTTGCTCTCTGGACCAGGCTGCCCAGCGCGACAGCAAATTGCGTTTCTGCTCCAACAAGTATAGAAGGTGATTGGATTGCCAGTGAGATCTGCTCTTTACAGACCTACGGCAACTCTTTCGGAAGCCTCCTCTCCGCACGCAGAATCCTTTCGTAAGGGATTGACAGCGACTGCCAAAGCCTCTCTGCCCTGAAGCCAGCAAGGTAAGAAGGTTGACAGTGTCTCCTTTGTATGTACAGATAAATACAGTCAGTCAGGGACCTTCATGCGCGGGGAGGGGTGGGGGGGCACTCACTCTGATGCTTCCCTTTGAAACAACNTATATATATATTTATATATCCTATTTACACGTATTGCACACCGTCCTCTGGCCTCCTGCATTCCTGCCTGTTAGTGGAAACGTTTCCGTTTCTCCTCTGGATCTGACCCGAAGTCCCGGGACCCGATGCCATTCTGAAGATTTATTAGTGAATCCTTCATCTGCAAGACAAGAAATTTCTCCGCTGTGATGCCACCCTAGAGGTGAGAGCGACTGGGATTTCCTTCCCCGTTGCGGTAAAGTATCGATACCATAATGNGGTGCACGGGCCCAGGGGAGCACCCCCCGAGGAGCACCTCAGTGCCAGGAGAGCACAGCCCCCCGCCCACACTCACACACACCACGCTGCCACCCAGACGCTCCATTTCAGCCAGTGTTGGAGGTCANTCCCGGGACCCGATGCCATTCTGAAGATTTATTAGTGAATCCTTCATCTGCAAGACAAGAAATTTCTCCGCTGTGATGCCACCCTAGAGGTGAGAGCGACTGGGATTTCCTTCCCCGTTGCGGTAAAGTATCGATACCATAATGAGCTGTTTTGTAGGAGCAGCACATCAGGCCTGGGATGTACAAACGGGGACTGAGAAGATGGGAGCCCGTTCTCCAAGGGCCGAGCGGAATGAGGTGTGTGGGGAGCGGCTCTCATTTCAGAACTCTGCTCTGAGCAGCTGGACGTACAACAGGTACTGAATCCCCTGCCTTGGCGTCATTCAGGGCCCAGGCCGCGCGCGTCCGTCCCCTTCATCCATGTGAGCAAAAAAATGTTTGCTTTCTAAACTGGGGTGCCAGAGACTAGATAGAAGATAAACTAATCGAAAAATTATTGTAATTGTAGAATTGTCTCCTTGATGTGTGGACCCTTACAAGGTGACAGAAAAGCTGTGGCATCCTGCAAAGAGCCCTTGGGACCTGCTGCCCACCAGCTACATCAGAAGGTGGATCTGAAGGTGACACAGCCGATGGACTACAGCGGGACCAGGTAAGGGCTGGGAGGACATGGTGACCCTCTAGTCACGGTAGTAAGTGGCCGTGCGGTCTCACCTGGTCTAGAAGCATCACTGAGGATTTGATGATCTCACGCCATTTTTGTAGCTCTGAGTCATGATACTTCTGCTGAGATTCTAGTAACTGGGCCCATTCTGTCTGAGATTGGGGTAACCTGTCAGGCAGAACACGAGCAAGAGTGAATCTAAGGAAATGGAAGTCAAGGGGGAGCAAAGTGGATTTAGAGGGGGTGAGAGGGTAGAATTGTATCCGTTTCTGTCTGATCTTCTCACCTTAAAGGGGCAGGTTTTCTTGAGCAAAAGAGCATTTAAACGTGCTTAATCATTTCCTAAATTGCTTACCAATATTACTCTGTCTTAACCGTGGTAATTAATGAATTAAGAGCAAAGATGTGCCTTTTGCAGAAGTTGCTGCGTGGGTGGCACTGGAGGCCCCTTTGCCAGGAGACCGTGAGGACAGAGGGCAGTGGGCTGGAGCTGTCGGAGCTGGGAGGCGCGCAGAGCCCAGGGTGGCACCGTGGCCACCGAGGAGGAGTCACGCGATGCAACGTAACGTTGGCGACAGGTTGCCCGGTACACTTTCTGCATTTTCTTTGTTCTAGACTTTAATACAAGACGACTTCTTCGTTCTAGACTTAATACAAGACTTTTTCTTCATTGTAATGGCAGCTCAGTGGGGGCCAATGACTCCTCCTGCACAGGGCTGGAGGCTGCTGAGTGGAGCAGACTGAAGCCGGATACAAAGCTCTGAAGGTGCTGACGGGAGGATCACCAGGATTGGCTGCCTGACGGGCCTCCAGTAGGTGCCAGTGGTCAGCCTGGCGAGGAGGTGGAGCTTGGTGACGATAAATCCCGGGCGAGGAGAGCGATGGTAGGAGCGGAGTCGCTGGCAGTTGGCGCAGCAATTGGCACGGAGCGGCAGCAGAACCGGAACCCACTCTGCCCGTTTCTCCTGAGAGGGACGGGCCTTTCTTTTTGCAAAGTTATGCTACTTTCTAACATTGCTAAAAGTCTTTCCTGCTTTGTCTTCTTCTTACCTCTTTCAGCTCTGCTGGTTTCTAACCAAACTAAAAGTCTTCCTTGCTTTGTCTTCTGCTCTTCAGGCTCTGCTGATTTCTAAAAAAGCTAGAAGTCTTTCCATTTTGTCTTCTGCTTACCTCTTTGGGTTCTAACATAGATGAATCTCTCCTCTCAGGCTGGAGATTTTCAAGCCTCCTTTAGGGAAGTCCTGCTGTTAGAACTGCTCTACAGCTACAAGTCCCTTCTTGGGTAAGTCAGTCCTTCTTTCTCCCTGGCAATGCAATGTAGTAACTTGCTCTCCTCTTCCCTTAGGTCCGAGTGGGGTGCCGCTAACGCCCGTCAGCTACGCTCCTACTGTCACTTCACTTGCCTGGGATTTATCCTTGCAGCCAATCCTGGTGATCCTCCCATCAGCACCTCGGGGGCTTGCATCTGTCCTGCTCAGCTGGCTCCAGACCTGGAGATAAACCAAAGCAATGTTAATGAAGCATAACAATAAAACAACCAGCACAAGTAAAGGCACGGATCCCCCTCCCTGTGGTCAATAACCCTTGTCTCTAATAAATATCACTGCACTACTACTAAAGACTGCTTTCCTTCTCTGAGAGGAGAGGTTGTGTACATAGTATAGGGCTGATTGCCCCTGCCCAAAGAGAACTTAAGTCCCAGTAGAACCAGACAGAGGGAAAAAAATTGGTTTTGGAGCCTCAAAGTGAATGCTTCTGAGGCCATACGGCCTTTGAGCCTTCCTCACACCAATCCCAGCAGCACCACACTGGAGTCACCAGTGCAGGGGGTGGGAATCGAGCTACCTGTGTCATTCCAGTACATGCATACTACAAGCAGCATATGAACAGCATATAAGTAACTAACTAACTCCTGTGCTTAAATACGGTCTTGTGCTGCTCCAGATAAATAGCAGGAGCGCCAGAGGAAGCTAAAGCAGGAAAAAAAAAAAAAAAAATCACTTACTGTATCTGCCCAGGGGAAAGTAGAAGGGTTATTATGGGGAAAATATACAATTCTTCCCTTCTCTAATGAGGAAAAAGGAGGAAACTTGTAATGGGACACAAATCATGCAAAAAAGTCATCACAAAGTATCCATAGCCCTCTGTGCTGTTAAGTCAAACCTAATTAGCAAGGGAACAACTGTGACCGCACAAAGTACAGCCAGAAAAGGACAAAACCACCTTTGCCAAGTGGACTCGGGACGTTCTCAACCTCTGAAAACAAAGCACCAATTATTCAGGCAGGACAGGTAGCATTTATATACATTAAAAAAACCATTCACCTAAAGATGCCAGAAGGAATTCAAACCACAAAATTGCTGGCTGGCCTTATAACCAACCAGCTGTGGGCCCTCAGGTCACTGCTGCAAATGCCACCTACAAAATGCGCTCCAGAGCATATCCTGGGACAGGCAGAGCGGCAGACCCTAGGCGGGAGGGGCGAGTCTATCTAATAAAGACTGATCCCAACAATCAGCTCCGTCTGCTTGGAGGCTGCTCGTGCGCTTCCTGCAAAAAGAAACGAGGCAACGCTGCCAGACAGCCTGCGGCTCCGCACGGCTCGGCACATGCCAAGTGGACCCTGCAGTGGAACAGGAGATCCAAAAAAGCCGTGGACAAGGTTCCACGCTACCAGTTCTGAAACTCAAACTTCACTGCTTACCATCGAGTACTGCCAGGGACCGCTCCGGTCGTTAAGAAAGAAGCATCCTCCTCCTGAGTTTTCTCTACCTGGACCCACGCCTTTCAAAACACTTATCTAACAAACAGTTGCCCAAATTCTCTGCGTACAACGTGGTCTAACACTCTGCTTTTCACACAGAGGGAAATTTGGCCATCAAAGGAGGGGAGGTGACAACCTTGGCCCAAGATTGCACAACATGTATTCATAGAGCAGTCTCTATGATACGGGATGCTGGGAAGAAGCAGAGGTTGCATTAAAGCGCCATCTTCTGCTGCAGCTGGTCAGCAGTTTCAGATCTGGAAATGCCAATAGCCCCGCAGCTCCAGCCAACTACCTGCTGCAGCGGCTTTGTACAAAAAGGATGCGATCTGCAGGAAAGCCCAGAGCTCTGGCAGAAAGCCTCCAACAGAAGCCCAGGAAATGTGCCAGAAGAGGCAAAGACAGACAGGTGTGACGGTACCTTTCCTGTAGCCGCAGGCCCTGCCATGCCGTGAGCGTCTGCGTAGTATATTCCAACATCCAGAGTTTGTAGAACAGCATCATATTGAGAATGACCAGCAGCACCAGACTGGAAATAAAGAGAACAGTCGATTTACTAGGAGCTCCTCATAGCCCACTGCTTGCCAGCTGCACCTGGGAAAAGGCCCAAGGCTTTAAGGTGGTGTCTGGGGCCCAGGTCCACACTGTGTGTGAGTGGGAATTTATTGTGAGCTAGGGCCAGGTGATCAGAACCCAAAACTTCACCTCGTGAGAGAAATGTGTGAGCAAGGAGGACAGACAGAAAGATAGGGATGATGGGTCAGACAGAACAGGCTGGATGAGTGGATGTGCTGAATGCAGAGAAAGGGAGGGAAAGGGGAGAGCAAAGAGGTAAAAAAGAGAGAGACAGTACCTGAAACAGATCCTAATGGGAGCAGGGAAGAGAAAAGACGGAGTAGCTGCAGGTTAGAAACGGACTGACACAGAACAAGAGAAACGGCTGAGCGGAGAAGGCTCGTAGACAGTGCAGAAAATATACGGGGGAGAGGAGGGAAGAAAGGAATAGTGGGAAGAGAGGCAAGAAGGACAGTCAAATAACCGTGTGCCTGCAATTAATGGCGACATTCGCCCAGTTAAAGCTGGGCCGTGTGAGGCTGTAGCAGACGAGCCCAGAGGCGCTGCAGCCTGTGCCCCCCGGCGACGGGAGCACCAGTGCGGGCCTGCGCCTCGGCCAGACACTGTACCTACCGCTCCTCCTGCCCCCGCGGTGCCATTTCCGCTCCTCCCGTCAGCCACGCGGGGAACAGATCCCAAAATAACACGCTTGTGCCTGTCTCTGAGTAGTGCGGCTATTGGGCTGGAAGAATGGCCCACTATCCCCCAGTTCAGTCAGGCGGACGGCAGCTGACCAGAGGAGTACTCTGAAAGGGCCGGAGGGCTCTCTGGCCGCTCCTGACTTAAGCCAGTAGCCTGTCAGGAGAGACCAGTAAAGCTTTTGTGTCCTCCTACCCAAAGTTTTCATTGCATCTCGCCCACCTAGACACAGAAATAGCACACAAGGCCATCTCCTCACCATTACTGTACTCACTGTTACAGCAGCTCGCGGGGTTGCTGCTGCAAACCTCTGCAGTCTTATCCCCACTGGGAAAAGGAAATGCAGAAAGGAGCTCAATTTGAAAAGTAACATCAGTCTACAAAGCCTCAGCTTCTTCCCACCTCACTGAGAAGGTGGGTGGAGCTTAAGAGAAGAAGGAGCCCAGTTCTGCTGTTCCTCTGGGGTTAACAACAGTGTGCTTCCCTTTCCCTAAGTGATGAAACTCCTTTAGCCTGTAGCGCTGCACAGCACCCGCCCAGCGGCCGCTGCGGCGCACGCACCAAAGCTGCCGTCAACCCAAGAGGCAGAGACACAGTAAAAACACCTGGGTTTGGGCATAAAGACTGAGCCTTAGGGACAGGAGAGGCCCAAACCCAGCTCACCTCCAGCCAAGTCCAAGACTAGCAACTGTGAAAGGCGGTAGCAGGAAACAGACCCAAAGCAAACACAGTTCTCCCTGCTGAACTAGTGAAATTCTGCCAATCTCTCTGGCTTAATTTCTATCATTTTTTTTTTTTTTTGGAAATCACCTCTTTCAGCTTCTTTCTAGATGACACTTCTGGTCAAAATCACTGCCCAAGACTAGGCCAGACCGGAGGAAAGAAGTACCACACAGATTCCTCACATACACCGAGCCCTGCTCAGTAATTCCCGAGAGCTTTGCATGGTTACCTTTCACAAGAGCAGCACATTTGCTGGCAGATTACATTAGACTTACTTTAAATTAAAAAAAAACCCAAACCAACAATTTCCGTATGTCATTGAAAACCTCTAAACTGAGTCCCTGCAATAAAAAAAGACTCTACTTGCCAGATCTCTTCTCTTCTGACTCCCCTCTCCTTGCACAGCTGCCCCCCGCCCCGTTTGCCACTATCAAGGCTGCCTATGTCCAGAGAGCATAGCTGAGCTGCATTTACAACTCCAGAAACACACAGGGCTGCAAAACCCATCTTTGGTTATAAAAAGGTCAAAACTGCCTGTCGTTGCTTTCCTCTCCTCCGTGCTGCACAAAGTTTGGGATCAGAGAGGAATATGAGAGAGAAAAAACCGGCACAGGGGAGCACAGAACAACAGAAACATCAAAGAACCCAAATTGTTAAAGACTGTCTGAGAAAGAAAGCAAAAATATCACTTACACAAAACTGATGACAAGGAGCAGCTTGGAGACACTCTGCAGGTGGAAGCCGCTGGGGCTCTCCTCGGGAATGTGCCGTGTCTGAGTGGAACCTGAGGAGACAGCCGTGTTCAGGCCAGGAAATGGTGCCCCATGGGGAGGGAAACCCCTTTCCCTCTACCCACCCTTCCCATCTCACTCAACCATGATCCAGCCTCCCCTCCCTGCCCCGGAAAGCCCATTAACCCCTTCCCACTAACCCTCTGTGAGCAAACCTCTCGTTTTTCTCCGGAGGTGCCCATCCCCAAGCGTGAGGGTTTGCAGTCCCTTACCTGCCACGTGCTTGATTCGATGTGCGACCTCCTCATCCGTGGGGGTGGTGACGGGACTCAGCACCTCCTCCAAGTGTGGCACCCGCAGGTGGGCATGGGCCCGTTTCCTCCGACGCACGGTCGATTGCTTGCTCACTTTCTCTTTGGGGGATTGTCTGTGGACCTCAGCCAGGTAAGTACTCTCGGTTTTGGTCAGTTCACTCTCTGTAGAGACCAGAAGGGAAAGCACTGAACAGAAGCGGCACTGACCCTGCAGAGATCCACGCTTAAGCCCTCTAATGGCACAGCTGCCGGGCCAAAGAAGTTGGCAGGGTCTAAGAGGCCCATGCCAGAGGACAGACCACACATCCCTTACACCTTCTGCAGGATTTGATGACCTGATTAATTCCAGCGAGTGCTACCAACACTGTGGCAGTACCTTTGGCTGGCCCCTCTCACAAGCGGCTCTGAGGCCGGACCCCAGCGGGCTGGCAGCAGGTCACGCTGTCACACTGCCCGCTTGGCAGGGAGGCACACAGAAACTGTGGAGGGTGCCACTGTTTGCAGGACTTCATCACAGCTCCAGTCACTGCCACTCTTACCCAAATGACGGAAATAATCTTCTAGGCCACTCCAAAAATTCTTCTCAATGAAGGATTTCACCAGCCCCCAAGGCTGTTTCCTGTAACGTAACTCTGTGGAAACCCTGTGTGAGGAAAGGAAAGTCATTCTCCCAATTTCACTTCCTGGAGGTAATGTCAGTTCACAATCCTTTGTCAATGTAAATTTGATAAATAACGGTGCACACCTATTTCTGGAATGGTCTCAGCCCTTTGTGTTTCTCGAGGAAAAGCACTGCATGAAAGGCAGTAGCAGGAAGGCCTCAAGAGAGCCTCCCCCCGAGAGGACTCCCGAGCCCTTTGGCCATGCTGGCAGGCTGACATTTAGATCACTTATTGAAGTCAGACACCAAATGCTGTAGCTTTGCCTGGTACCAAATTTCTCTGCGTGTCTCAGAGGCACAGTCCCTGGAAGCACGTCCTCTCGCTTATCACGTGTACTTGATTGAGTCTGACAACTCGCCCTTCAAACCACTGCTTCCAAGAAGGGGGAAAGAAGTCTGTAAATCCTCTCCCTGACCCAACCCCTTTTAACACATCAAACTGCAGAACTCCCACCCAAAGTGACTTTTGGTCATCAGTAAAGCTCTTCATCCCACGAGAAGTGTACCTGAGTCGGCTTTTGTTTCTGGCAACACGAGTCAACGTGTAGCGGTTAATGGTGTAGAAATAATCATGGTAGGGGACGTCGTGAGTTAGCACCTCTGCATCTATGACATAGCACTCGCTTTCCTGGCTGGCTTTGTACATTGTCTGCATAAAAGACAGCATGCAAGGCAACTATTAGTCTGGTTAGAACACAGCTTTGATAGGTCTGCACCTTCGCTAGCACTTTACAAAAACAGCTCTACCACAAGCAGGAGATCACGCCCAAGCCCCATCTCTGCCATTTGTCCATGGACAGCTCACCTTTCAGGGAAGACACACTCAAGGAAACCAAGTGTTTCACTCAGATGTTTCCCCAGGACCTATTTGCAAAGGGGCATTCAGTCCAGGCAGCTCAACCTCCAGCACGTTGTATCGGAGATGTAATTACGTACACTGCCACATGAGGACAGGTTCTTTGGGACCTTTGCTCATTAAACTCATGTCTGGCTTGTCAGGAGCAACCTGATCTAAAATCAGAGGTGGCCCTGCTTGGAGCAGAGGTAAATTATTCTGTGATTCTGAACACCATAAAAACACGTCAATCGCTTCTTTTAAACGCTTCGGATCTGCTTCTTCCTTTGCCCCACAACAAACCTTACAAAGGGGACAGCCACCGTTAACTGCAGCTCCATATGCAAAAGCAAGGCTCTTCTTAGAGACTATTCCACTTCCCTCTGCAGCAAGGACACGGCGCAGCGTGCCTCGGTGGGTGGCCCCTAACCCACAATAAAACAGGCCACGTCCTTGCTTGTTTCTCCAGCTGCAGCCCCTGCTAGATCCAGCTTGCCTGGCTCTGGCCAGCGCACTGCAGATCCTCCCCCTTTTCACCTTGTTAAACAGGTCATCTAATTGTCCTCACCAGTGATAAAAAAGCCTCCACACCTCTATGCAGAGCCATGGGAAGGACCGGCCAGACAGTATTTTTCTTGTGCCCCGCTCGTGAAGAGCATCTGCCAGACCGACCACAGCTCGAAAAACACGGGTGACAAACACAGTTGTCAGAGTGTGCTTCTTTGTTTACAAACTCATCTGCTTTTGGTGGAAAACGTAGAGCCCTTTCCTTGCAGTGCAATCCAGTGCAGGATTAGCTATTCACCTGTGCAGTGACACTGGGTAGCAAGTTAATACAAGAAAAACGTGTAAAGGAAAATGGAGAGGGAGAACGACAGCGTGCAAAGCAGCATGCCCAAGGCAAGAAAAGAAATACGGATCTGGTTCTACAAAGCATCACAGCTCTGCTCCCCTTTCACATACCTGCGTCTCAGTGACAGTGGCAGTTTTGGGGGCCAGAGGGTTGGTGAGGGTAATGGTATACAGGATCACTCTGGTCTGATTGCCATTTTCTTCCTTCTTCCAGGGGTGAAAGATAATATCTGAGAGGACAAAACAATATTCCATTCAAGTAATCAGAGAGGGATCTCGAGTCGGGTCCCTAGGGAAAGGCATAACTGTATAACCAAGCTCAGGACAGTATTTCCTTCCCCTTGGAGAGCTTGGTACAGGAGCACCAGCGCTCACTTGAGTGTGCAATGAAGGTCTCCTGCACTAAAATGTGACTGTTTTTCCCTCATTCAAGTGCAGGGACGGAAGGAGCAGCTGGGGACACATCTCCTTCAGTAAACCCACAGTTTAGAGGGAAAGGGGGACTGCAGCACACCATGGGAAACCCTCTGCACCGCTGACTGCTCAGTCTGGGTCAGTGTCTGGTGTGGAGCTAGAAGAGCTTCTTCCTCACAGGATCAGGCCTTAGTTGATGTTAAAAAAACAAAAGAGCTCGCTTCTTCCATAACTTAGATCTAGACAGCCAAACAAGGCTGGTTCTACCTGCTTTTGATTACTGTCAATACAGACTACAGCTGTCCCACATCTGCTCAGGGTATTACTCAATCCCTCTATCACCAGGCAAAGTTACAAGGCCTGTGCCAAGCCCGGGAACGCAGCCTCCGCCACCAGCTTACCAGAGAACCGACGCTGCTCCATGAAGTCCCTCTGGAACTGGGAGTCCGTGAAAAGCAAGTCGTAGAGTTTGTCCACGCTGAAGTTGAACACTTCATTCACGTACTGACGGCCGTTCAGATCCTCGTAAAAGGCCTGGACTTCCCCTGTGGGGAAACGGGCCCGCAAGCCCCAGCCATCAGCCTCCGCCCCAGTATCCCCCAGTATCAGAGGCTCTGCTTTCACAGCAGCAGGACCTCAGTACTTCACTTTGTGAAGGAATCCAAAGGCACCCTTTCCTTCTAACCCTTTTCCTCCGCTGACCCAAGGACAACAGTTGGAATGTCAGAAAGGGTAATTAGCTCCCTAAGTTATTTTAGGGACATCCTTCCAAAGAGGCTACACATTCACCTTCTGCAGCCCAGACGGGGATTCTTTGCATTTTCTGAACTGTTAGGGTCCAGAGTAGCTGTTCAGTACACGCCACCCAGTCCCTCACTCAAAAGGATGAGAGAAGGCTGAAAAGACCACCAGAGGAATGGCCCTTCCCCACATACCTTCATCATGGGTCTCTGACGAGTCACTGAGCTCAGTGGGAATGTCTTCGTTGTCATTGAAATCTAGGGACGGGGAGTTCACAGGGCCAATGATCTCTATCTTCTCTCCCATGATGTTTGCAATGCCAAGGTCTTTTTCCACAGGACTCTCTGCCACTGCCTCCTCCTCTTCTGGTAGCACTCCATCAAACTGCAGCAAGGAGAGAGCATAGTGAGGGCAAGAGCAGCACCTGGAAATTGAGGGTTATTTCTGAAAACTTCACCATGGGCCAACTTTTGTACCTTGGAATATTTTGCCTCAACATGTCTTGAAATTAAGTAATAGAGAGAGGAGGCAGGTTAGCATACGGTGTTTGTAAAACACATGGGCATATTAGATCACCTCCTCTCCAAGAACCACATGCAGTTCAAGCCTGGGCCATACACAAGGCTTTCTGTTTGTTCAGACAAACACACAAACAAACTGGTTTTGCTCCTGAACAAGCCTGATACAGCCAGGAACATCTGAGGTTATGCCTAAACAAGGTCTCTTCTGCTGGAGTACTAGGAGAGCACACGCAGTTTCCTAGGGAATAACTGAAGGCAGGGGAGAAATTATGAACTGTTAATCTCCGTTTCTTCTCATCTAGAAGCATAGAAATGAAAATGCACTTGCTGCCGAGTCCCAGTTTACTGGCTTTTAGGACAGGCACACTTTGCTCACTTTTCTTGGCCAAACGCCACGCTCACGGGGCTCACTGACTGGAGGACTGAGGTCAGCTGCGCTGCAAGAGGAGCTGGGGGTTAACAGTTACCTTGTACATTCGAGGATTCCAGAGCAAAGAGCTACTGCTCCCACTGCAAGGGAGAAGGACACTCACCGAGGCCGGCGCTTCACTGCTTCCCGTAGATGTCAGTGTGCTGGCAGTGACAGATTTCTTTGGCAGCTGAGGGCTAGCTTCTGGCTTGGCCTCCATGCTGCTTTTTGAGGAGCTGTCGTTGACTTCATTCTCTTCCACAGGGATTTCTTCACAGTAGCTGAGACGCCACAGAGAACAGAGGTTTTTATGTTTACCCCTCTCAGTACAGCTACAACTGGACACACAGAGCAAGTAAGAACACTTCTATGAAGTTTCCAGCCTGACCGGCAGCAGAAAGGGCTCAGTGTAAGGAAGATCAAGCCCAAACTTTTCAAGTGTTTATCCACAGACTGACAAGCATCAGCACTTTCTGACCATGCAACACGCAGACTGGTCTTGTGACTGGGATACGCTGGCATTTACAGAACTGCTCATCTAGCTCAGCAAGCAGAGAGGCAGGCATTTCAGTCCCTACTTCCATGAGAAAACGGTCAGCTTTCAGCTTTTTAGACATTACACATTTAAGGGCAAACATTTGGCCAGAACCTCTGGCCAAGGGCAATCAGCAGTTAGAGGACTCCTGCTCTCCCCCTTCATCACAGGCAGATTTTATTCCTCCTCACTCACCCCATTGTGTTGAAGTCATCATCAGGAGGCACATAGTCTTCATCATCACTGGTCAGACCCAGCTCGTTCCCGTAACACTGGTGGACAAAGTGCCAGAGCTCCTTTGGACAGAGAGGCTAAAAGAGGGAACAGAGCACAGTGCGCATTTTCACCTGAGAATGCTAAAAGACAACGAATTTCTGGAACTACCATCGTCAGGAGTATTATATTCTGTGCCCGAGAAGGAGTGAGAGATTCTGACACAGCCCCTGATGGGAGGTGAGGGTCTTCCAACGGAGTTCACCTCTTCTGAACTCCAGGGATGTGACAAGGTGTACTGTGTGTTACCGGCAGGCTGGCCCAGCTCCATCCTACGGGCTCTGGGCATAGGTATCCTTCTATTGCTAGGCCAAGCTGGTTTAGAGATTGCCCCCATCAAGCTGTAAGAGGCCCCTTGGCCAAGTAAGCCTTCACTGTCAGCCCAGGTTCTGCCCTAAACTGTGACTTGGTTATTTTTCTACGCCACAATCTCATGTTAAGACTATCCAAAAGTCAGCATGAGGCTACACCCTGAGCAGCACATGAGATTTCCCACTACTACAATGCTGTGCATGTAATAATGTAAGCAGTAAACCTGCATTTCCCTCCACACGTGTTTTCCCTGTACCTCCATTTAATGACTCCTTCTATACTAAAGCTTTATGAGGCTTTTTTCCACTGCAAGTTTGTTTAAGTTAAAGCTGCCTAAAGAATCACAGCTGCAGGGAAAATGAATCTAAAACAGCAACAAAGAAAAACATTTCCTGTTGCAGTTTAAAATCAGAAAGAGTTTGTCTCACCAGGCACTATTGTGAAAAGTTTGTATAGGCTTCCAGTTAAAAAAGGAAAATGAATTATCACAATCATACACAAAAGCCCAGCCTTTTAGCAATGCAGGTCAGTTGATCACCATATGACTGAATTCTGAGGTTCTTAAGAAATGAGGCTGGAGAACTTGTGATCTAAATATGTGGTAGAGGGATGAAAGGGGATGAATTTTTATCCATGAGAAATTTCTGACCAGCAACAAAGATTTCTTGATAGTGAGGGAAAACAGATCTAGTGAACTTAGTTCTGAGTTGCTGGCTTGAACTTCTTCCCATAGTTACTGCACGGGATAAGGCAGGAAATTTTTCAGCTAGCTCCCAAAAGAAGCAATCTAAAGCATGGAGAAAAACCCTCTAATGAGAAACTTTTATCCAGAAAACACGTCTAACTGTTACACCTTCTTTCTCACATGCACTCTAATTCACAGGTCTTACCAGGAAAAAGGGACTAGGGGCCTTCTCCTCCTCTCCTGCCAGGCAGGGATCCTACACTTGGAAAAAGAGCTCTGAAGTGTTTCCTCTCTTTTCACTCCACGTATCTTGGCTCCCCTCTGCTTTGACTTTCAAACCAAGGGCACTGAACTTTGTTAGGAACTTCAAAAGGCTGATTAAATTACAGCATATGGTCTCAACACAAGCTGCCCAATGCAAAGCGATCCTTTTGCATACTAAATATCAGTCTGCTTTTCAGGATGGGGTATTCTGGGTGCTTGATTACTTAAGCCTTCCAGTATGGTATGAACTCAAGCCAGAACATCTCGAAATGCTCGTAGCACGGTAACATCACTTCATGAGTCTTACTCCCGCAGTGAGGCCAGAAATATTCAATGGACCATGGAACAGATACTCAAAGATCAAATATAAGATATATGGGGCCTCTGGCATAGCAAGTGCATAACCCAGCTTTAGTTTAAAGTCCACCCTTACCCAGTGCACCCCACTGGTCTCTGTACCTTGTCTAGGAGAGCATTCTGCCAGAGTCTGAACATCATCATGTACGTCCTGTCTCGAGCCCCAAAGGAAGTAAAAAAGTGCTGAATGGGAAGAGATGGAGAGAAAAACCAGTTAGAAAAGGGCCTAAAAAGGGAAGAAGAGGAGACAAGCCTATCTGGATCACTTTCCAGCTGCAGTTCCCAGAAGAAGAGCAAGCCATACAGCACAGCTGCTCAGTTCTTCAGCACAGAGGCCTCACACAGAGGCTTGGTGCCTTTCCCGCAAGGGAGTGAGTCTGAGCACAGAAACAGTTCCGTTAGAGATGTGCTACTATATAACCTGGACCTTCCACACCTGGCCCCACACCCCACATAGGAGTTTTGTGTGTTCCAGACTCAGCCCCAGGTCTGCAGAAGCTCTGTAGCCAGCCCTTTTCCCTTGGTGCTTCCTACCAAGCCCCAGGTAGCACAAGCAGTCACTTTGGAAAAATCCCACCACATACTTATATTCCCCAGTCCCTGACGGCCGCACAGGCTGGCCCCAGAAGCAGAGGCTCCAAGGATGTACCTTTTCAGTGTCAGTGCAAACTTGGATGGCATTAGGAATGAGCCGTGCTGTTTTTTCCTTGGTCATCGAGCAGATATCCTTCAAGCGAACTGTCAGCTACAGTCAGAGCCATGCAGAGAGGGGAAGGCAGAAAAACAACACAGGTAAAGAGAGACACTGATGAGAAAGACAACGGAAAGAGTGCTTCGAAAGCATTGCCAGCAAATATGCTGACACAAAACACATGCTCAACGGGGCAGTGTGGCAGCCTTACCAGTGTCTCCCAACGGAAGATGTTGCTGTAAAAGCAGATCCAGTTTTCAGAGAGGTAGAGGCGGCCCTGCAGGAGAATGTCTCTCTGTAGCGCACATGAGTAATCTGCGGGTGGACAACAGACATTAATTTAGGAGCAGCTAAACCACAAGACAGGACAGCCTAAAGCTGAGGATAAGCAGCAGCAAGAGAAGCAGCTACTCAACACAATTCTGCAGAAAATCAAAGGCAGAGCCAGGAGGAACTGAGCCACAGTTGCTGCTCTGTCCACTGGGTTATGATTCCTCCCAAGGGCACATCACAGACAAGCTCTCTTACTGACGGAGGATCTTGCCTTATTAGCTGGTCATTCTGTAGCATCCTATATACCGTTTCCAGACTTTAAGCTGTTATGGCTTTTTTTCCTTTTCACCTTCTAGTGTCATTGGTCATTCTCTCCCAGGTTAAGCATCCTAAACAATTTCTGCTCCTCTGCTAGGATGTGCATCTTTCCACACCAGTACGAGACACAGCGTGAGATCACCACTTACATAAGATAAAAGAACAGATGCAATGCAGCGGGCAGTCACTAATCAGCTGCAAGGCCAAAGTCTGAACAGACATGGGAAGGGCAGTCATGTGTGAGCAGGGAGCATCAGGGATGCTGGAAAAAAGGGAAGCTCAATGCTGTGCATGTTGAGGCACCAAGGGGCTGACCTTACCTACAATGAGGCGCTCCGTGTCAGGAAGCTGTTTGAAGAGTTTCCTGAAATCTTCATTCCGTTGTTTGTACGTTGGACTCAACACCTGCAAATAACAGAGCGCCTGTTAAAGAGAGGGGCAGGCGTGAGTACAGGAAAGCGGAGCGGGAAAACGGGGCCACCTTGGTAAGGAGACGGGGGATCGGATGCACTTACAAAGCATGAGGCTAGGAGCTCCCATCGCAGCAGACACACGGATGGAAGGAGTTGGGATTTAGGGCATTATTAAGCGAGGAGAAAAGGAGAATCTGACGTGGGAGAGCAAGTACAGAGCAGAAGGGCTATGCTCGTATCTGCTGGGTAGCAAAAAGGAACGGCACGGGAGCTGCAGCTGCAGGAGAAATCTCTTTTCCTGCAGTCCAAGAGCGTACAAGGCAGGACACGTGCTCTGTTTGCAATGCCTCAGTCAGCTGCCGATCCCCAGCTCCCCCGGAACCGTGCAGCACCCCCAGAAAACAGGAGCTTCGGTACAGCTGCAGCCCTGCCAGAGGAACCTCAACGACCAGTGCTATCGAGAGCTTTGCAATAACGCAGCCCTCCTGTTCCTCGCCCCACCAAGCGCTCCACCTGGCAGCCAGCAAACACACGACCGCCCACCGGGACCGGGCAAACACTTCTGGGGGGCTCACAAGAGGTTTTCGCAAGGACTCAGCCATGTTTTGCGCTTAATCCGCAGACGCTTGGCCTCACGGAAGGCCTCAGACACAACGGTGCTGGTGACTGGAGGGAGACGAGGAGCTGGCTTCTGTCTGACATTCCCTAAATACAACGTGACTGCCCACGTTAGCCCGCCTCTTCCACACCGTGCCCACGCTGACAGCTGCTCACAGCAGCCAGAACATCGTTTGAAGGCAGAGTTCACCAAAATGGTCAACAGGTGCAAATTCAAGAGGCCCGTACCCCCCATCTAATCTGTCATGCTCTTTCTCCCACAAATGTAGGGAAGGCAAAGCAACCTGGGGTACAAGCTCTTCCCTCCCTATCTCCATTTCCTCAACAACTCTCTCCTATCTCTTCCAGCTACCAATACAAATCTCCCAAAGCAGAAAGCTGGGCACACCTCAGAGCCTCCCAGTGAGGCCCCAAAAATCATAGTGATTATAGAAGGTAACTTCTGTTGGAGAGTCTCTTGGTGGGGTCACAGGGGTGGGAGGAACATGAAGTTTACTTAGCGTCAGCCTTAGCAAATTGTCAAATGCTGTCAAATCAAAGAAGGAAATACAGACAACCCCTCATCCCCCAAAAGCATTTCCTGTTCCTCACATCAATTCAACAATCTAGAAGCCATATTTTTTCACAGCAACTCGGTACTTCAGATATTTGCTCCAGATCTGTGGGCCCAAAGGAAAGTATCTTACTTCTGAATACGATCTGCTAACCAGCAGATGACAGAAACAGGAATTTTACTTACCAAACTTCCAGCCTGAACATCTGGAAAAGATCTTGGTCAGAGATGGGCTCCAGCAAGAGCCCAAGCCCAAGATTTCCTGGGACAAGCAGACAGGATGGGAAAGGAGGGGGAACAGAGATCATAACCGGCTCTGAGCTTTGGGTTCAATGTATCACAGCAAAACAACTTAGCAGTATATTTTCCAAGTGGAGCAGTGCTTCCTTCCCTTCCCCACAGTAAGGGATGTTCTAGTCTGTCTAAAATCTGTGCTACAACAGACACTTCTGTTTAGCATGAGAATTTCTATTAGAGTGACAAAACGTTCCATTTAGAGACACTCACTGCTGGAATTTCATCTGATCCACAGCTGGCATTTTCCTGTGACAAGTTGACAAGTGCCTCCAGGTCCCACAGCAGACATGGCAGTTCTTGATCCAGCACAAGATCCCAGAGAGCCCCACACTCCAGCAAGGAATCCATAGTGCTCCCTCAGCACATGCACAGCTCCCCGTGTTCTCAGCCAAGCTCTGCTTTTCCTGTTCCTGCTGTCACTGCTTCTTGTTTAGATTCAAAGTCGAAAGAGATACAGTAACTTGGCAGGAGTTTAGGTGCCTTCCCCTACTTTCCCGCTCACACTGAGGTCATTTGCCCTACCAGCCTCTGTAGATCTGAGAGACGATGTGCCCTCCAGAGGACTCTGAAAAAGTGGCTCATTAGGCAGTGTGCTGGCGGGCAACCTTTGTGCTCTTCTGCTCCAGTCTCACCAGCTTCTTGCCGTGGGCATCCCTTAAAGAAGCACCGCAAAAGTGCCGACAGCCTGAGCGGTCCCAGGTGGGTCTGTGCAAGGCACCCGCAACTCCTGGCCGAGGCTCGATGACCAGCACGGCCAGAGCTCGCAATCAAAGCGGCTCTGACCCTCGGGACCCCACCGGAGCAGGTGTAATTCACGGATCTAGCTGCGCTTTCCAGGACTGAACAGGATCATAAAGAGCTCAGAGACTTCAGCTGCCTTTCCCCGCCCCCCGCCCCTTTTTGAAATCAGAAAAGTAGTTATTCTTATTCCTTTAGTGTCTGCCTCAGGCTCTCCTCTCAAGTCCCTCTCTGCTCTGAAAGGCGGCTTCAGTCTTGTTCGTTTCTCCTGGAAGGAGCGGCTGGGGAAGATCCCAAACGGACTCGCACATGCTTTAAGTTACTATAGCTGGGTAATTCTGCCGGCCAATGCCCTGCAGTAACCCAGGCTCAGCCCTGCCTCCCAGCAGATGTTTCCTGTAATGGAAAGTTGCTGGACAGAGTGTGCTGGGGGAGGCATGAGGGGAGTAAGGAGAGTCCAGTCTACAGCGTATAGCTATGAGAAATCAGCCATGTGAGACACAGACTGTTAGAAATCTTAAGAGCTCCACTACTCGTATATGTATCTCTGAGCCCCCCAAAAGCACAGGTCTTTTCTCGGTTTCATTTGTTAGGTCGCTTGGAAATGAAGGGCAATGGCTTCCTTCAGGCTTCAGCAAGTAACTCCCCACCCTTATTCCCCAGCCTCTCCATCTCTGCTCAAGTGCAGAAATGCACAGGTAAAGGTCCACATCACGACACCAGTGCTGCTCAGCCATGTAAATCCTCACTCTTCCTACAAACTGGGCACACAGATCTCAAAAAACAGACAAACAAAAAAAAAAAAACCACGCAACAAACCAAGCCTCTGCAAAAGCCACTGTCTCCATTCCTGGACCAGCACCTGCAGTTTGCTCACTGAGAGGAAGAAGTGACAAGCTCTCTGTCCACTCAGATGCACCACAGAAGCACGCAGGGTGCTCTGTTCAGCCCTGTTAGAAGGAAGCAGGACATTCATCTGCTACCCCAAGCTGAGGGAACAATCCACAAAATTTCTGTAGCCTAGGAAGGATGCAGAATTAGGATCACAGCCATCTGTGAGATACCTGCACTACTTTTGTGAATGGCCCTCTTTGAAAACTGCTTACGGGATTACTGCCAAAAAAACCCAACATCCCAGCAAGATGCTTCTGTCTACACCCCCACCCACCTGCCTTTGCAGATATGAAGGGCACAAGCGATGGGAAGAGCTAACCTGGAGGTGGAGACAGCAAACATTAACCCTACTGCAAACAGAGAGAGATGGGACTGGATGGCACTGTGAAGGGTGGAGAGAGGAGGCTCCGTGGGAGAAATGGGGAGAAAAGTGGGACTCCCCATGGTAAGAGCTCTCTGTTAATACACAAACAAATACCCTGATAGGAGATTTAAAGTGACCATGCTGGAGCATGGCACAGGACAGGGTAAGTCTGATAACACAGGAACTGAGAAAGGTAGAGCCTTGTACAGCACGTAAAAAAAAAAAAAAAAAAAGAGGTGAGGAGAAAAGATGGCAAGAGGCAGAAAGAAAAGGGGGAAGAAAAACCTTATCCATTTTGCAGGACTGATGGGTTTGCTCTTAATTCTTCAGAGAAGATTTGCATTGCTTCAGGATAGAACAGGAAAACTCCTGGAGAAGAACAGAACCCATTCCCTGCTTCTGTGGGAGACTTTAGACCCCAGTGACAGCAGCACTGCTATGCTGATTAATGCCAGCAAAGAAACTGGCCACCTGTCCCACAGCATTTCTTCCAAACCTGCTTGCCCCTCCTGGGGTTTTTTTTCCTCTTTCTTTTCTTTTTCTTGATAAAAGTAAATGAACACCTGACAAAGAAGCTTCAAAGTAATCAGTGGCTATTTAGGGTGGAAAGTGGATTTGAGGTCATTATCACATGAGTTTGCACCAAAAGCCCCCTTGTAATTTAGTGCCTCTGCAGCACAGTAACTGTGCCAGGCCTGGTCATCCACACACCTAAAGTCACGGCAAATCTGAAGGGGTAAAAAATACCTGAAAGACAATGAGTTAACATTGTTCCAGAAATAATTTGACAAAATGGTGACTGGAACTGAAAAGATGATTGCACTGATTTACAGAGGAAACAGGGTGTTTGTTCAACACCTCGCTAACTCATCATCAGGCCTGGCTTTTTGCAATAAACCCTCTCTACACGATTGCTGCTGCTGAGTCAGACTCAGGCTGCCACGCACTGGAAAGCTGTTTCTGATGTTTTCTCTAAAATGATGCATAATTTCTCTTCTTTGTCTTCATAAGGAAAATTTTACTCTTTCCAATAGCTGTTTCCCCCTTCACTCTGGTATCTACGAGGTCTCCAAAAAGGTACTGCAAGAAAAAAAGACAGCACACGGAGACCAGCAGAGGCTGATTTCTTAGTGTTCAGTCTTGGGATTGCTTGACACTTTTCTTAAGAAGCTGCAAGTGGTGCTCAAAGGTCTCCACAAGGAAAGGCTCTTTGCAGCATCACAGTCCACCACGGATTCTCAGGCACCTCCTACACCCCACTGCACAGGCTTTAGCCACAGTTTTCCCAAAGGAAACCCAAGGGCTCTCTCCTTTACATGGCTGCCTATTTGCACGTGACTGGATTAATTTTTGAGACTTCCACCTCTCACAAGCCAAGCCGAAAGCTGTCCTGTGTGCACAGCACTGGTTTGCAGAACTGCGCTCCTGTCCTGCTCTGTGCAATCCTCAGTGCAGACTTTGCTCTCCCAAAGACAAGTGGGTAGAACCGTGGTCCTGTTGATCTCTTCAGACTTAACAGGACAGTAAATGTTTCTAGTGGTATTTAAGAACACCTGAAAGAGACAATTAGCGTCTTTTCACTGTCATTTTTTTCCCCCCACTAACCACTCTGGAGTGGACAGGGGGTGGTTCAGGTCAATTGTAGGGAAAAGCTGTAAGAAGAAAAAAATTCAAGCATGGTTGCAAAAGAGAATGCAGGTGAAAGGAATGTGCATAGATAAACACAAAGGAAAGGAGCACAGAGCAGGGCAGGACTTGGGATCTAAGTAGTAAAACAAAAACCTTGTAGACAAATATGATCTCAGCTCTTCCCTGGTGTCAACTGCATTTGCTCTAACATTTCAGGATCATCTTATTCTCTGTTCCAGGAGTATGCTCTCTGTGTTTTCCGGATGCCTGGTGTCTCCCAGTACACAGACTACAGAAGGCAATTTCCAGAAGCAAGCCTTGCTACAGAGTCGCGGCTAGAAATGCTGCAGAAAATTGGAGATACACACCTTAATTTAGTCAGGGGAGTAGAAGAATGGGCAGTGCAACTGAGAGAGAAGTAGGCAGTAAAAACCATGGCAGACTTGCTAGGCTCAGTGCCTCGACACTCATGTCAGGACACAAAAACCGAGAGCTCCTCCATGCTCAGGAATGGGGCCCTTCACCCAAAGCCCAGAGAGAAGGAGAACAAAGGAAACAGCTTTTACCCTTGACAGCAAAACACCTCCATTTTGTCTCTAATTTTAATGACATCTGCTGGGCAACAGATTCCTTTGACGAATTTGTGGCGTTCCTGCCACCCTCACAGCCAGTGTGACCTCTTCCTTCATGTCATGGGGGAAACGAAACACAAATTTTCCATCTCTCTAAGCACATCAGGTCTACCAAGTTGTACCTCTGCTGCAATAAACAAAATCACCAAGAAGGTTTGGTTTTGAGGTCCATTCTTCTTTTGAAAAAATAGTTTGCAAAATTATTTTTAAAGTAATAAATAAATTAACAGTAATTCAATAGACAAGTCCAAAGCAGACAGACACAAACCACACCCTGATGGCAAAGCATAGATGAGTGGAGTCTAAACCACAGCTGACCAACAAACTGAGTTTTACTCTACCAAAATAACGGTTTTTCTAAACCAGAGACTCCACATCTGCAGTTCCTCACCAAAGGCACGAGAAACACCCCAGCAACTTTTTCTTTCCACTGCCAGTGAACTCAGCCAGCCCAGTGACAGTCTGCTCTTCCACCACGAGGACATGAACACAAGGCAAACCCCGTAAAATGGAACAGATTTACTCTCACACTGGTGGTGTTTTCTAGGTCTCACAGTGCACCTGCGCCCGTTCATTTTTGTCCTCTGGAAAGCACAGCAGAGAAAGCACACTGAGACCAAGGAAGGGCAGGTTTGCCAAACCAATCCAGGAGCTTAGTTCGCCCCTTTTCTCCCACTTCTCAATCTAGTAGGGATGTCAATCCCCAAAAGCACTGGTAGGATCAAAAGGAGAACACAGAAAGCGAGAGAAGTTGGTAGCATCTTAAGGAAAAAAAGTAGAGGAAAAGGCATTCAGGCAAGGGAAAAGGAAGGGTTCCGGCTGGCAAATGAGGACACCGTGCTACAAGGACAAAATGACCAGGTAAAAGCAGCAAAACCTGAAGTCATTTAGAAAACTGGCATTCTGACCACCTTTGAGGCCCGTGTGCTCTTTGAGGCAAGGGCTGTATCTCTGGTTTGCATTTGTACAGTGCCTGGCACGTGGGGCTGCTGAACCGGCACAAAGCACCACACAGAGGGTGTTTGCTCTGAGCACAGCAACGTTTACGTAAGAGGAAAGTGGGGAAAAGTGAGTACAGGAAATTGTAAGGCTTTGTGAAGGAGTAGCCTCCACAGACTCATTTCTAGAGCTGCTCTCAGTGGGGAAAAGAACAGAAGAATCAGAATGGTCCAAAGGCCAGAAAAATTCTGCCCGGAAGGAGCTGGCAAAGAAGGGAAACTGTACCAAGGAGATGCATTAGCAAATTTTTCATGGCAATAATACTGCCAAGTAGGACTGATCGCCTTCCTGGAGTTTACGGGCTCCTCTGTATTTTCTACATTGCTGCTCTTATCTGGCCAGAATGTCTCTACTAATTAGAACATGGTTTGGTTTGGTTTTGCTTTCTAAAGGAAAATAATTGGGAGGGCGGGAGGGGACTACCACAAAAAATGCAGCCAGTGCTTACTCTCCGGATGTACTGTCTCTCATGCTGAAAATATATGGAGGAAAAACAAGAGAACAGAAAGATAAGATAGAGAGGACATGAAACACAAGAGACCCACAGAAGCAGACCACAGCAAAGCATCATGCAGCAGGGTAGGGATCTCAGCAGCTACAGGTAGAAGCAGCTCTAATGTGATAGCCAAAGTCACCTTTAGTTGTGGCCACAGATTGCCATTTTTGCAGCAGCCTGGCTGGGCCCGTGCATCTGCCCAAACTGCCTCACTCCACAGTCCTTGATCTGCCACTTTTCCACCAGTTTGGCCTACAGTGCTTTATACTTCATTCTTAACCCCACTGCCTCTCGGCTTCTGAGCTCACGTCTTTTCCTGTCCTCGATACTATCCTGGTGCTGATTATATCCAGCAAGTCATTAAACCTGCCACTCATGCCTCTGGCAAATCTGGCCCCACTGGATCAGCCAAAGCCACTGGTTCCAATGCCCTGGGCTGCAGGGCAGTAAGAACTGTTGCTAAACACGGAATGGCTGCTGCATTTGCCTACAAAATCCCAGTACTGCTGGCATCTACTTTAGAGCACTGGAGGGTGGAGGTTCCACCCTGCAAAACTGACTCCGATTGTGGAAATTTGCAAACCTCCAGCTTTTTGCCAAAAGCGCTGCCCCTCCTGCTTGCAGAACAAAAATAAAACCAAGGCAGAAGCGAATGATGGTTTGGGTTTCTGTGAGGTCTATAAAAAATAACTCCTGTCTCAGCCCACACCGCTCTGAGGAGATGCAAAGGGTTTGCACGGTGGCAGCTCCGTTTGTCACCACATCAAGACCCACTCTGCTGGGAAACCAGAAGGTACACGATGTGGAGATCATCGGAAGAGTGACTGAAAAGACTGAAAGACTGCTTTCTATCTCTGGCATCCTTTCCCTCGGGACATCAGTCCTCTTTTGCCAGTTCTGAGCCACTTCCATCTCCTCTTTTTGGAAACGGCCAGTACGCCCCAGTGCCACTGCAAAAGCCCTTTGCACCTTTCCCCCCCAGCCCAGGTACCCAGCCCATATTCACCCAGGGACAAGAGAAACTGGAGTACTTACATTATACCAACTCTGGCTTTTCTGTAAGGACAAAATAAAAGAGAAGCATTAGTCAGCACAGAGATCTTAGGATCAAAAAGAAAGACGGACAGAGAAACTGGGTCCGATCTGGTTTGTGTAATTAGCGAAGTGAAAGCGGAATTAAACAGAAGATTTCAATGGATTTGACAGTGTGCTCTAACAGAGTTATTTCCAGCTACAGGAACAAAGACCACATCGAGAAGCACGAGTCCATAATAGGAAACAATTGAGGCTAAGTGTGCATGTCCACATGCAGGC